>JAPFRF010000016.1:3580838-3825177 GCA_029282475.1 Phrynocephalus forsythii | reverse complement strand
AAGCTGCCTTGGGCGCTTGCTCAGGGGGAAAGTGTGGTAAAAATATTTTAAATACAGTACAATAAACTAAATGATGACGACTCCTGCTCTTGAGTCATCCAAAATGTCTCCGGTTTCCCTGATTCATTTCAGGTTGTTGTTTTGGTTCAGATGAGGCGTATTTTACCTTACATTTCCCCCGCAGCAAATCCTGCCGGCTGGGAACCTGCAACTTTTTTATTCTGCATTCTGCCCTACATTCTGCCCTATCTCTCCTTTTCCACCTCTGCAGTTGAAGCTGTTCGGTCCCTCGCCCAGTGTCTGGAGGCGGTTATGGCTTGGACCAGGGCCAACAGGCTCAAACTCAACCCCGAGAAGACCGAGGTGATGTTCTTCGGGAGTTTCCCGTCTGGCTATGGAGGCCCTCTCCCCAGGTTGGAGGGTGTTTCTCTCCAGCTGGCCGAGAGTGTTCAGAATCTGGGAGTGGTCTTGGACCCGGCTTTGTCCCTGGATGCCCAGGTGACGGCCGTGGCCAGGTCCGCATTCTTCCATCTCCGTCAGATAGCCCAGATCCGTCCCTACCTAGACGGTGACTCCCTGAGAACAGTGGTGCAGGCGCTGGTGATCTCAAGGCGGGACTACTGCAACACTCTCTACATGGGGTTGCCCTTGACTCTCCTCCGGCGATTGCAGCGGGTGCAAAATGCAGCGGCTAGGCTGCTGGTGGGTGCGCGTCGCTTTGACCGCATCACCCCAGTCTTGGCTCGGCTGCATTGGCTACCCGTTGCTTCCCGGATCAGATTCAAGGTCCTGGTTTTAGTTTATAAAACCCTCCATGGCTTGGGCCCAGACTACCTGACAGAGCGAATCACCCAGCGGTCAACTTCGGCCCGGCCGGTTCGGCAGTCACCGGCGCACTTGCTTCGGGTTCCCACCCCCCGAGAGGCCAGGCGTTCTCTCACTCGGAATCGGGACTTCTCGGCTGCTGCTCCTCTCCTGTGGAACAGCCTACCCAGCGAAGTGCGCTCTGCAGAGTCCCTGCTAGCCTTTCGCAGAGCGGTGAAGACCATCCTATTTCGCGAGGCCTTTGGTGACCTAGCCTAATAGTTTTTTTTCTTTTTCTTCTGCCATCAACTGCAATCTATCCGATGTTAGATGTATTAGCAGCGAGGCTTTACGATGTAAAGGGTGCTTTCTTGCTGCTTGATTTTAATTATGGGTATTGTTCTGTTTGTTGTCTTTGTCCATTCTTTTCTCATTTGAACTCAAAGATGCAGTGATTCCCAACACATTCGATCCCGATGCCATCTTCTCTCGACCTCATGTCGTCTTCTCCACCCCAATGCTCTCGCGATATCTCGGCTTGTCTTCTGCATTCTCATAGTTCTCTAATATATGCATCAGCTCCTCCAATGATTCTGGCCTATTCTGTTTAAACTATACAGCTGCTGACAGATGGATAGTATTCAACAAGTGTTCCATAATAATTTCTTCCATCATCTTATTCTTAGAATTTACTTTAGGTCTCAAGCACTTCACTACATTAGCTTTCATCCATTGTACTATGGTTCTAGGGTGACTACCAGATTTAATTGTTAAATTTTGAAATCTTTTCCAATATGCCTCTCGAATCAGATTCAACGTTAATAAAATGGCTTGTTTTACTGCATTATATTGAGTAGTTTCCCATGGACTTAAAGCATCAACTATCTCTTGTAAAGGTCCAGTTAAGCAAGGAGTTAATACCAAAGCCATTGCTCTATTGGCCAATTAGTGGTCCTAGCCACTCACTCAAATGTATTGAGATAAGCTTCTACATCATCATCTACTGTCCCCTCTTCTGTAACTTCACCTGTGCTGGATTAGCCACCCATGTATTCCTATTGATTCCTTCTGCCTGAGCCTCTCTTTTTACACCCTCTTCTTTCTTCATCAAATGTGTTACCAAAATTCTCATTTGCTCGGCTAGTGCTTCTATTAATTTTTCTTGCTTTTCAAAAGCTCTTTTGTACCAGTCATTATCTCATCATTGGGTGGTGGCAGTGGCGGCAGTGGCAGCGGGGCAATCCTGGCCCCTGTGGCAGGGGCTTTTTGCTTTTTTATTTCCTTTTCATTTTTTTTCAAGCACCAACCACATGGCCCCTGGAGCCCAGTGGGTTCTGGTCTTAATTTTTATATTTTTTCCTGATTTTAGGGCACCAACCTGGCCACCCCTGGGGCCAGGTCAGTGCTCCTTTTTATTTATGTTATTTTTTTATTAATTTTTTTATTGCCGACCACGTGACCACAGGCCAGTTCCGCAGCCCATGGTCCGGTCCAGTGCTCACAGGTCAGTACCAGGCTCGTGTGCTGGATTGGATTTTTTAAAATTTGGTTTTTTTGCCAGCCGTGGCCAGTTCCGAGGCCCACAGGCCAGTTCTGCGGCCCACGGGCCGGGTCTGGTGCTTGCACGCCAGTACCGGGCCCACAGGCCAGATCGGGGTTTTTTATTGGTTTTTTTTCAAGTGCTGAACGCGTGTTTTATATTTTCTTGATTTTAGGGCACCAACCCAGCCACCCCTGGGGCCAGGTCAGCACTCATTTTTATTTATTTTTTAATTTTTTAAAATTTATTTAAACTTTTTTTTTTACTGCCAACACTGTGGCCTGCCCTACAGCTGTAGTGGGGGCTGGTCAGCTTTTATTTTCTGGTCACCGCTCCCTGCAGCCAGTAAGACTGAAGGACCAGCACCAGGTAGGAGACATCTCCGGCGCCGCCATTAACAAAATGAACTGAACCAAACCTATTTTTTTGGTTCGTTTTGTTTCATTCTTAATCTACTCTGGGGTTTGTTATTTGTTTTGTTACATTGAAGCTGGGAAAATAGAAAATAAATGGTAGTATATAATATATATTTAAAATAAATCCACACCTCCCACTCCCAGTCGAACCTCCCCCTTTATCCAATATCAGAAAAAAAATCCTCACAAACTGCCAGAGAAGAAATAAAGAATAAACTGCTATTCCCTTCAGCAGACAAAGCTGCAGGGAATCAAAGAAATTATTTTCTAAATTCAATTTCCTCCCTGCCTGCCTAACCTAAATCCTAAAGTCTCCAGCCTCTCTCCTCAATCTCGATCGGATCACACCAGCACCAGCAGCCAGCCCTCCTCCCTCAACCACATCCATACACCCGACTGCGATTTCTGGAAGGTGCCTCGGCTTTTTATGCCCTCCAAGACATCCAAAAGTGTCAGTCAAAAACCTGGTGATGCCATTGGTGGAACGGTTCAAAAAATTTGCATGGTCCCATCCCATGCCCAGCCCAAATGGGCAGGTCTAAAAAAATAAAAAATAAAATAAAATAAAATCAATACGACGTTTTATTGCTACAAAAAAAACCCACTGCTGCTACTATTAAAATTCAGGCATTTAAAATAAATAAATTTCACATGTTTCTGTGGTGATTTGGTGTGTTTTTTGACCACGATTTCAAAAGAAAAATTGTGGTCGCCATTTTGGATCCCCCCCCACCGCATGGCATGGCGAGATGATGAGGATGACCCCCCCCCAGCCTGGTGCAAGCAGCCCAGGACAGGAGAAGGGGGGGGAAAGGCCAGGGACCCTCCAGAAACCACCCCTCTGGTAGGTGGCAAAGCCTCAGGCAGGCATATTTTCGCCTGCTTTTTTGGCCGGGAGTCGGTTTTTTTTAAAAAAACTTTTAAAAACTTTTTCTGTGCTTCGCATTGCACGATCACCGCGATGCCACAAACGGAAACGAAAAACCCAACGAAATTTTTCTTTTTTCGGTTTGAGTTCGAGTTCTGACGGCTTAATTATCGTTACCATTTCCATTACGTAACGGAAATGATAACCGAAAACGGAAACGACAATTTCGCTGAGTCGTGCCCATGTCTACTTCATCTGTCTTCATGAGATGATGCTGTTCGGATGAGCAGTGAAACGTTTCTGTCTCTCAAGGAAAAGAAGTCCAGTTGTCATGACTCATCTTCCAGATTCCAAGAGCATGATATCGCTTTGAAAACAAGTTATCATGTTTCGACTTGAAATCATGCTTTAAACCAGGGGTCCTCAACCTAAGGCCCCAGGGCCGGATGCGGCCCCCAAGGTCCTGAATCCGGCCCCTGGGACCAATTGCAACCCTCCCACCTACCCCCTGTTTTGTTAGCAAGCCAGCCTCCGCAGCTGCTTTTGGACTGGGATCCGGCCCCCAGTGGTGTCTGGGTGGTGGTGGACCGGCCCGCTGGTTGAAAACTTTGAGGACCCCTGCTTTAAACTGTAATTTCTGTGCGGAGCACAGACTTGCTCATAGCAAATATAGTGACAGCAATATTCAATGGATGGGATGGGGAAAGTGCACCTACTTTTGCTGCAAAAGACAAATACAGCTGCTCCTTCAATGACTATGCAGTGGTTGCAGATATATTTTGCAGATATTTTCTTGAAAAGCAATTGATACAAACAAACACAAAGCAATGTGTGTTTCATTTTCAAAAGTGACTTGTCAGCAAAGTTGGGGTACTGTACCTACTAATTAAATATCTGATAATATGATGTTTCCAGTCCATATTCATGCAGGCATGTCATGTGTTTGTAAAACAGAACCATTTGTGCAGAGCATCCAGTACATAAAAGCACAGCCATCCGTTCACATCCTTTGGATTTGGAGCAGTTGCCCCAGGCTCTCGTCGTGTTGGTCATCTTCAACACGTTTCTATAATTTGAGATAAAATAACACATTAAGTGGAATGCTTGTTTCCTGGAATATAATATTTTCTCTCCGCAGATTATATTCATTGAAAGCTTGCACCTGAGAAATGAGACTTACAAATCGCATTGGTGACCACAAAAGCACGCTATTGTCTACAGGATGCAACACGGGGCACTTTTACATGACCTCTAAAATCCGGTGTCAACTTAAATTCAGACCAGAGATCGTGGGGGTTTGTTGCTCTTCCTGTGTTCCCACCCCTCCACACTCCATTGTTCCTGTCTGCGTGAGGGGGGGCGGGAGAAAAAAAGGGAGAAAAAATTGCAGGCTCACCTCCGTCTGCCTGTTAAAGCAGCCCCGAGCAGCCCCATAGGGATTCCTGTCTCTTAAAGGGGCGGCGGGGACAAAAACAAACAAACAGAAGGTGAGGGAGCCCGGCATTCACAGCTTTACAATCCACATCGGAATATGTTTTACCTCCTGGAGGCCAGGTACTTGAAAAGTGCACTGGGACGTGCTTAGGTGGGCGTGGGCGTGTGGGAAACATTTTAAGCTCCAGATAATTTTTTTTTAAAGTCCGGAGCTGGTGGGAAAACATTTTTAAGCTCCAGATCTGGGAGCCCTTTGCCTCGGATTTTAGGGGTCGTGTAAAAGCGCCCATATAGCAAACTCATAAACAAGTGGTAAGTTTCTGGGTTTGAACAGTTCAGCTAGGGCTGTTTGACCTCTGTTCTACCTCTGCCTCTGCTAACCTTAACTGCTCATTTAAATACAAAGAGCCATTAATCAGCTAAACAAAGGAAGTTGCTAGGAAGCAGGGCTGGTGCCAGACCAAGCCTTCCACTGAGCTTGGGGGTGGAGTTACACTAAGTGTTTTCCCCCTGAAGAAGCATTTGAGCCTCAGCATTTGAGCCTGGGTGTGAATCCAAGCAGAGCTACTGCTGAGAGAGAGAAAAAGAAGACAGCACTGGTAAGTTTCTGGGTTTGAACAGTTCAGCTAGGGCTGTTTGAGAGAGAGAAAAGAAGATAGCACTGGTAAGTTTCTGGGCATTTGAGCCTCTAATTGGGGTGGAGTTACTAATGGCGCACGAGAATTTATTTTTAACTTAAAAAGAGGAACATTGGTACTAGATTATTATTTCTAGAGTAGTAGCTAGTAACACTAAAAATATTCAAGGCCCAGAATACTGCACTCATTAAAATGGAGTCTGAGGGAGCAGCTGTAGTTGTTACCTGTAACACTTGTGCCATGTTTGTCATCTTGACAAATCGCACCGAGAACTACACTTGCTGCAAGTGCAAGCTGGTTGCACTATTAGAAGAGAAGGTCCAGGAGCTAGAGGCCCGCATATCAAACCAGCAACATATTAAGGAGCTCGAGCGGTTCTTGGACAGAGCAGAACAGACTATCCAGGTCCAAGAAGAGACAGAGCACACTTTTGAGGATGTAATCACTTCCCCAACCCAGGAGGTAGATGTGTGGAGGAATGTGACTCAAAGGAGTAGAAGGCCAAGGGATCGCTCAGAGAGTCTCATATTGCACAATTAATTTGAGGCTCTTTCCCTCATCACACCTCATGAGGCACACACCGAGGAACAACTGGTTCCACCTGAGGATCTCTCCCTCATCACAATTGATGAGATACAGGATCAGGTACATGAAGAAGAACAGGCTGCAGGAGAGAAGCTCCTTCTGCTAGGGGATTCTATAATTAGAAATACGTAGGGATGGATTTGTGATGAGCATGATAACCGTATGGTCACTTGCCTGCCAGGTGCAAAGGTTGCAGACATCACGAGAAATCTAGATAGCTTGTTAGAGAGAACCGGGAAGGAGCCAGTGGTCATGGTACATGTTGGTACCAATGATGTCGGGAAGGCCAAGTGGTCAGTCTTGGAAGCCAAGTTCAGGTTGTTAGGAAGGAGATTGAAGTCCAGGACTTCCAAGGTAGCATTTTCAGAAGTGCTACCTGTTCCTCATGCAGGACCCGCCAGGCAGGCAGAGCTCAGAAGCCTCAATGCGTGGATGAGGCAATGGTGTCGAGAGGAGGGCTTTAGATTTGTCAGGAACTGGAGAACATTTTGGGACAAGCCAAACCTGTTCAGGAGGGATGGGTTGCACTTGAATCATGATGGGACCAGATTGCTGGCACTCAACCTCAAAAAGGCTGCAGAGCAGCTTTTAAACTGATAACTGGGGGAAAGCCGACAGGAGCTGTGTGGCATCCGGTTCAGAACACCTCATCCACAGGGAATGAGGTTGGAAAGGGTAGAGAATCACATAGAGATGACATAGCAGGTATTAGTACTGGGAGAATAATGGAATGTGATAATTCATCTACTGAAAATAATAGCTGTGGGGGGAAAAGAACAAAGCAGCAGTTGTTGTTGCAGAACCCACTGTACAGGTGCTTCTATGCCAATGCTCGAAGCCTCCGACCAAAAATGGGAGAACTCGAACATTTGGCAGCTAGGGATAACATTGATATAATAGCCATAACAGAAACCTGGTGGAATGCAGACAACCAGTGGGATACAGCAATCCCAGGCTATAAACTCTATAGAAGGGATAGAGAGGGGCGGGTTGGAGGGGGAGTGGCCATCTATGTCAAAGAAGGCGTAAAATCCAGCAGAATGGAGATTGACAGAGGGTCTGACTCCACCATAGAATCACTGTGGGTTAAACTACCAGGTCCAAAGAGTGATGTGATAGTTGGAGTATTCTATAGTCCACCAGATCAAAAACTTGAGGGGGACCTTGAAATGAGGAAAGAAATCATGGAGGTGGCTAAGAGGGATAGGATAGTAATCATGGGGGACTTTAATTATCCCCACATTGACTGGGCCAATGCGAGCTCTGGGCAAGAAAGAGAAACTGAGTTTCTCGACTTGCTGAATGACTGTGCCTTAGAGCAACTTGTCATGGAGCCCACCCGAGAACAGGCAACTCTAGATCTAATATTGTGTGATACTCAGGACCTCGTCAGGGATGTGAATGTCACTGAGCCTCTGGGGAACAGTGACCATGCAGCAATTACCTTTGCCATGCATGTCGGAGGAAGAGTGTCAACCAAATCAGACATAAAAACCCTTGATTTTCGAAGGGCGAACTTCCCTCAGATGAGGAAACTAGTTAGAGAGAAACTGAAGGGGAGGGTTAGAAGAATCCAATCTCTTCAGAGTGCATGGAGCCTGTTTAAAACAACAATAATAGAGGCCCAGCACAAGTGCATACCACAAAGAAAGAAGAGCTCATTTAAGTCCAAGAGGACACCGGCATGGTTAATGAGTGGAGTTAGAGAGGCTCTAAAGCACAAGGAGAGGTCCTTCTGTAAATGGAAATCCTCCCCAAACGAGGAAAATAAAAAGGAACACAAATTCTGGCAAAAGAAATGTAAAAAGATGATAAGGGAGGCAAAGAAAGACTTTGAGGAACGAATGGCTAGCAATATAAAGGGTAATGCCGGAGGACTGGAGGATAGCAGATGTCACACCAATTTTTAAAAAAGGAAGGAGGGGGGACCCAGGAAACTACAGGCCGGGTAGCCTTACATCTGTCCCAGGGAAGATGGTGGAAAGCCTCATCCAAGAGAAAATCTTAAAACACATAGAACAAACTTTGCTGAGAGAAAATCAGCCTGGCTTCTGCAAGGGTAAGTCTTGTCTGACAAATCTTGTAGAATTTTTTGAAAAGGTCAGCAGGCATGTAGATTTGGGTGAACCGGTGGATATAGTCTATCTGGATTTTCAAAAGGCCTTTGACACAGTCCCTCACCAGAGGCTGCTGAGAAAATTGCACAGTCAGGGGATAAGAGGGCAGGTCCTCTTATGGATTGAGAACTGGTTGAGATCCAGGAAACAAAGAGTAGGTGTCAATGGGAAATTTTCACAATGGAGAGAGGTGAAAAGCGGTGTGCCCCAGGGCTCTGTCCTGGGACCGGTGCTTTTCAATCTGTTCATAAATGACCTGGAGACAGGGATAAACAGTGAGGTGGCCAAGTTTGCAGATGACACAATACTTTTCCATGTGGTAAAAACCAGAGAAGATTGTGAAGAGCTCCAGAAGGATCTCTCCAAACTGGGGGAATGGGCTATGAAATGGCAAATGCGTTTTAATGTAGCCAAATGTAAAGTAATGCATATTGGGGCGAAAAATCAAAACTTTATCTATCAACTCATGGGCTCTAAGTTATCCGTGACAGATCAGGAAAGAGATCTTGATGTGTTGGTGGATAGCTCCATGAAGGTGTCTCCCCAATGTGTGGCTGCGGTGAAGAAGGCCAATTCCATGCTAGGGATGATCAAAAAGGGGATTGAAAATAAAACAGCCAACATTATAATGCCATTATACAAAACAATAGTAAGGCCGCATCTGGAGTATTGTGTACAGTTCTGGTCACCGCATCTCAAGAAAGACATAGTGGAACTGGAAAAGGTGCAGAAGAGAGCGACCAAAATGATTACTGGGCTGGGGCACCTCCCTTATGAGGAAACGCTAAAACATTTGGGGCTCTTTAGTCTGGAAGACTAAAGTCTTTAGTCTGGAAGACTAAAGTCACCCCATATCTCTTCAAGCATTTAGAAAGTGTTTTTATGCAGCTTCCCTTCTTGCCACTGAGCTCCCACCAGAGAAATTCCTATGGGACCGTTCCCTAACACCACACTCTCAAGCTATGCCCATTCAGATGGAAGCACCACTGAATTTTCCTGTGCTGATTGCTAGATAAGTAGCTATTAATGGGGATCATTAAGCTGGGTCCCCCCTCCTTCCTTTTTTAAAAATCTGGGGAGGGGGGATGAAAAAATAAGTGAATTAATTATGTATTATTGTGTATGTATTATTTATTAGTTTCTCTAAAAATGAATAAAAAGTAATGTTCTATTTTAAAAAAGGAGAGAGAGAGAGAGCTTTGGCTAATTGGCCAATAAAGTTCCAGAGTGCCTTGGAAGGACAGCCCCCTCCACCAGTCGCCTCTCTCCCTGCCAGGCTCCGCCTCCTGTGCTCCAGAGGGAAGGCAGTTTACCTCAGAAAAGCGGGAAAGAACCCTCTGTGGTAAATCCAGCCTCTCTGGAAGCATTTAAGGTAGGGGGAAGAGAGAGAGAAATAAAGAAAGAAAAAGACCCCCCCCCCAAAAAGAGCACCATTAATTTAATTATAGGTGCCAACATTATTAATTTTTTTAATATTGTAAGCCACCCTGGGTCCCTTTATTAATAAAGCAAGCAAACAAATAAACAAATGTTCCACAAAAGTCTTGTTTTTGAGAGGGGTGTAATATTCCCCCTTTTCACACTTTTCCATATTAAGAGAAGAAAAGTATTGGTCCTTTGGATTTTGTGTATCAGTTTCTTTTCAAATATATAAATATCTATCTAGAAAGGCTATTTTTAGGCTTGAGAGAGATGCCTTTTTTAGAAATAAAGAACCCAAGAAGAAGTCCAGAGATTCAAGTAGAGACTCAGTTCCATCTTCTTGGAGCTTCCGGCCCCTTTGCCATTTTGAAAATGATATTTAAAATGAAGGGAGATGGATCCTATCCTCAAACCTAGCCGCTGTTTCTCCCACCAACCCCAATGGACTCTGCAGCCCCTTCTGAAGCACAGCCATCACCCCCTTAAAAGACCCAAAAGGGGGGGGGGAGATTGACAGGTTGATCAGGTTGATCACTGAAGCATGAAAATAGCTTGCTTTCGTAAAAAAAAAAAAAAACCACCCACTTTTATTTTTTAAAAATTGGAGTGATGGCTGAAGTAGGGAATTCAGCGGAGGGATCCAGGGCAAGACGGGAACAGCTGGGAGGATCCTGGCAAACATCCCTTCCTCAGAGGGAACTGGACAGGAAGCTGGACTAGATGGGCCTTTGGCCTGATCCAGCATGGCTCTTCTTATGTTCTTATGTTCTTAACTGTATTTTTTCCTTTTAATATATCTGCACTTTTAATTAGGTGCTACCTGCATCTTCTCATTTGCCTTATGAAGTGACTGTTCTTTTTTCTTCCAGTTTCCACTGGCAAATCCTTTGAAAGAAGCCCTTTGTCTTTATCTGAAGTGTTTCTGCAGTCATCATGAAGATGTTCTGTATAACTCTATATGTCATGGTGTATGGTGAGCTTCCTACTCTACAGGACATAGAAGCAATGCAAAATAATCTTTTCTTAACAGAATGCCTTCTAATCACCCTAGCTTAATGATCCCCATTAATAGCTACTTATCTAGCAATCAGCACAGGAAAATTCAGTGGTGCTTCCATCTGAATGGGCATAGCTTGAGAGTGTGGTGTTAGGGAACGGTCCCATAGGAATTTCTCTGGTGGGAGCTCAGTGGCAAGAAGGGAAGCTGCATAAAAGCACTTTCTAAATGCTTGAAGAGATATGGGGTGACTTGCAAAACTTACGGGATGGATGCAGCTGCCACTTCTCTCCCAACTGCAATACAGAAAAGCCAATGTGATTCTTGGTTGCATCAACAGAACCATAGTGTCTAGATCAAGGGAAGCAATAGTACCACTCTATCATGCTCTGTTCAGACCCCACCTGGAGTACTGTGTCCTGTTCTGTGCACCTCAATTTAAAAAGGATGTTGACAACCTCAAGCGGGTACAGAGGAGGGCGACCAGGATGGTTGAAGTTCTGGAAGAATTGTCTTATGAGGAATGGCTTAGGGAACTGGGAATGTTTAGCCTTTCAAAAAGAAGGCTGAAGGGGGATATGATAGCTATGTTTAAATAATTGAAAGGATGCCATATTGAGGAGGGAACAGGTTTGTTTTCCATGGTTTCAGAGACTAGGACTTGGGACAATCATTTCAAACTACAGGAAAAAGAACATTAGAACTTCATGATGGTTAGAGCTGCTCTGCAGTGGAATATGCTGCCACTGAGGGTGGTGGAGTCTCCTTCCTTGGAGGTTTTTAAGCACAGGCTGGATGGCCATCGGTTGGAAATCCTTTGATGGGGGTTCCTGCATGGTGGGGGGGTTGGACTGGGTGGCCCTTGAGGTCTCTTCCAACTCCATAATTCTATGATTCTACATAGTTGCAAGATGAGGGGTGCTTGCCTCAGCAATACTAAAAACAAGAATGATCTTTGAATTATTCTAGATATTACAAGCTGAATATGACCCTTAGTGTGATGTGGATGCAAAATATATATATATAAATTTTTAAAAAGTATTTTAAGGTACATTAACAGAAGCAAAGTCTCCAAATACCATGATGTTATAGGTCACCCTTTATTCAGCACTAGATAGGCCTCATCTCTAAACAAACTGGAGCATATTCAAAGGAGGGTCATCAACAAGGATGACCAGCTCACCGGAAACCAAGCCCTGTGAGATAAGACTGAAAGAACTAGGCCTGTTTCACCTAGACTAGAGAAAAGAAGACTAAGGGTTTTATCAACTCATGGGCTCTGACCTATCCATGACAGAGCAGGAAAGAGATCTTGGTGTGTTGGTGGACAGCTCAATGAAGGCATCTACCCAATGTGTGGCAGCGGTGAATACCATGTGGCCAATACCATGTGAGGGAATATCAAAAAAGGGACTGGGGGGGCGCTGGGGGGGGGAGAGGTGCTGGCCCCATGCCAGCACCTCAAAAAGCCCCTGCCACAGGGGCCAAGATCTGCCGCTGCTGAAGAGCCACTGCCGCCACCGGGGGCGGTAAGGGCCACCCGAACCCCAAACTGGTTTGGTTTGGGTTTGTACGATTTTTTAAAATAAGTACGAACCCGAACCCAAACCAAACCAAGGGTGGGCCCGAAGCACACGAACCCAAACCATGGGTTTTCTGGTTCGTGCCCACCTCTAACTGAGATACATCATGGAACAATGCCCATGAAGTATCTCAGTGAGGTACTTTCAGTTCATAGCTGATCAGACAAGCACTTTTTTAATCAGCAGCAATAGCAGCAAATAAAATAACATAAAAATGGAACTCTCCTGCAGCAACAAACATGGTGATTAGATGACAGATAGATAGATAGATAGATAGATAGATAGATAGATAGATAGATGATAGATAGATAGATAGATAGATAGATAGAAAGAAATGGCTTTCATAGGGCCAACCCCCACATGGAAACTCATAAAAGTTGTTATTTTTAATGGGAAAGGAGATTAGGTGATACTAAAATGAACAAAGGTGTGATTCAGCCTTTTGCACAGTGGGACAAGACTTTTGTGGTTTCCCAAAATGCAGGGTCATGTTTTTAGGAGAAGAAGGGGAAAATGCCTTTAAAAACCCACCTCATAGGCATGGCATTGCCTGCTATTTGAGGGGCTTTGACAACCTGTGAAAGGGCCACAGAGCCTTCCTCCTCGGTTTGGAGGCATCACTCCTGCTCTCCCGCCTAAAACAGGTGGGTGAGAAAAGTGGGAGGAGAGACTTTTGGCTCGATGGAAGAAACAAAAATAAGTGGGTAAGAATTGAGGATGAAATAAATAATGGAATTGGCAAATTTGGTATCTATACAGATAGGGAGCAAAATATTCCTAAGACAACAAGTGGCCCTAGACAGGTGGCCTTTAAGATATGGGGGAAATGACAAGCTAAATGGAAAGGAAGATTTGTAGAGGGTAAACCTTTGGAAAGCCTAAGAAAGGAGGGAGACTCATTCGAGGAAGGTTTATGGAAAAAGTTAGTGTGTAAAGGGTATCTTTGTATTAAGAATTTGTACAAGAATGGCAAACTAATTCCACTTCAGGAATTAGTTTATGATGTGGGGGGTTATATAATAGGGTTAGGGTTATATAATAGGGTTAAGTTATATTTACAAGCTGAAGGCCCCATACAAGAGGAAAAGAGGTTTGGGAAAATTCATAAAATTTTAGATTCAAAGGGGAAAGGACTGACAGGTGAAATATATAAACTTATGGTTACAGATAAAGTTTTTTGTTTAAAGCATTGCAAAATAAATGGAGCAATGAAATGATATTAACAGAGGACGATATAAGGAAAATGATGAAAGGTATTAGAGAAATAAAATTGGTGAAATTTAGAGAATTAAAAAGGAAAGTTAGATTCAAATGGTATAGAACACCGACACAACTTGCATACATGATAAAAGGATTCAAACCAAATTGTTAGCATTGTAACAATGAACCAGGTTGGTATTCCCACCTTTGGTGGGAATGCGTTAAAGTTAAAATATTTTGGAATATAATCCTCAGGAAAATAGAAAATTGGTTTAAAATTAAATTAGAAATTAATGGAAGTTTATTATTTATGGGTATACTGAGTTGTGAAAAATTAAGGGTTGCAGACCAATATTTATTGAAAGCAATGCTAATAGCGGCACATGCAGTGATCGCATGGGGATGGAAAGATTCCACTAAATGGAATGAGGATAATTGGAATCTATATCTTCTTGAAACAATACAATCAGACAAGATTAAAAATGGGAAGATTGGGAAATTACGAAAAAGAAAAGTGGTATAGTTACTTTAGATGGATTAGGGAAGAAAAAGTATCCAAAGTATTTGGGAGAAATGTAAAAAACTGAAGGATTGGCTTAAGGCAGCTATGAATAAAGTAAGGAGGTTTAAGAGGAAGCCAAAGACATTGGTGGAACGTATTAAAGAGCTTGTATGAAAGTATGGAAAATAATTTGTTCTTCGGTTCCAGGGGTTGGGGAGGTGTTGGGGAGGGGGGATGAAAAAATAAGTGAATTAATTATGTATTATTGTGTATGCATTATTTATTAGTTTCTCTAAAAATGAATAAAAATTAATGTTCTATTGAAAAAGAGAGAGAGAGAGAGAGAGAGAGACTTCTGGCTAATTGGCCAATAAAGTTCCAGAGTGCCTTGGAAGGACATCCCCTTCCACCAGTCACCTCTCTCCCTGCCAGGCTCCGCCTCCTGTGCTCCAGAGGGAAGGCAGTTTACCTCAGAAAAGCGGGAAAGAACCCTCTGTGGTAAATCCAGCCTCTCTGGAAACATTTAAGGTAGGGGGAAAGAGAGAGAGAAATAAAGAAAGAAAAAGACCCCCCCCCAAAAAAGAGCACCATTAATTTAATTATAGGTGCCAACATTATTAAATGTTTTTTTTAATATTGTAAGCCACCTTACAAATAAACAAATGTTCCACAAAAGTCTTGTTTTTGAGAGGAGTGTAATATTCCCCCTTTTCACACTTTTCCATATTAAGAGAAGAAAAGTATTGGTCCTTTGGATTTTGTGGATCAGTTTCTTTTAAAATATATAAATATCTATCTAGAAATGCTATTTTTAGGCTTGAGGGAGATGCCTTTTTTAGAAATAAAGAACCCAAGAAGAAGTCCAGGGATTCAAGAAGAGACTCAGTTCCATCTTCTTGGAGCTTCCGGCCCCTTTGCCATTTTGAAAATGATATTTAAAATGAAGGGAGATGGATCCTATCCTCAAACCTAGCCGCTGTTTCTCCCACTAACCCCAATGGACTCTGCAGCCCCTTCTGAAGCACAGCCATCACCCCTTTAAAAGACCCAAAAGGGGGAGAGAGGTTGACAGGTTGATTAGTTTGATCATTGAAGTATGAAAATAGCTTGATTTCGTTAAAAAAAACAACCCACTTTTATTTTTAAAAAATTGGAGTGATGGCTGAAGTAGGGAATTCAGCGGAGGGATCCAGGGCAAGAGGGGAACAGCTGGGAGGATCCTGGCAAACATCCCTTCCTCAGAGGGGCTGCAGAAACCTTCCTGGGGCTGCTTCGGGTGCAGCTGTTCAGCACTCAGCCCCCCTTTGCAAAGGGGAAAGGCTCTCTCCTCTGTGCTGTTTCCCCTATGGCAGTAGTTCTCAACCTGTGGGTCCCCAGATGTTCCTGGACTGCAACTCCCAGAAGTCTTCATCGCTAGCTGAGGCGGCCAGGATTTCTGGGAGTTCCAGTCCAGGAACATCTGGGGACCCACAGGTTGAGAACCACTGCCCTGTGGTCTTCTTATGGCCGATAGCTATTCCCCTTTCATGAACTCCCTGGAGGCTTCATCCTGGCTGGTGCTGGAGCCAAGGGCAGTCTGCGCTTGGGTTTGAACCTGAGTAGCCCTTTCTGTTGCCCCTCTTCCAAACATCAGACATGATGGCAAAGAAGCTAAACCCTGCTAATCCCGATGCTTTCTTTACCATTTCAGATACGAAGCAGCGTTTTGGAAATCTTGGGTTGGTGCCTTAGCTTTCCAGCTGAAATGTCTTCTTCACAGCAAGATAGGGTAAGACCCTTGGTTTTGCTCAACAAAGAGTCTTTCTTCCTGCTGACTGTCTGCATTCAAATTTTCTCATGCAGGTGCTTGTTTTGTGCAGTTTCTCAGTGGTGACAAGCCTGCAAAAGCTGGCTCCTGAATGCAGCTGCACTGGATTGCGGCCTTGATGGAACTGGGTTTATTAGGATATTTTTCAAAGAGAAAATGTCCATTTCCTTCCTGCACTCAAATGTGCATCAGCATCATGGCCTTGTGTCTTGCTCCGAATGTTCTTTTGGATCTCTTGTTCTAGATACAGTTTAAGCAAACCATCTAGTTGGGTTGTTTTTAAAAAAGCATCAACAGCTCTGAACCATTTTCTGAATCTTGTGTTGCTGATGACAGTTTTCTCGGTCTTTCAGGCTGTTTTGATTAGAGAAAAAGTGCTTGCAGTCTTTGGCCGCGGCTTCTGTAGCATGACGCCAAAAATAGGATCCGTTGTAGCCGGGGCCTACATGATTTTAATGACCAACATGTACCTGATCTTTGAGGTGGGTCACCTGAACCGGTCCATGTCTCTGTTGGAGAGAGTCGAGCCAGATCCAACGCTGACCATCGGATGGGTCATCCTGTATTGCTACTATGTGGCCATTGCCCTGGTGCTGATCACTTTCCCCATCGCTATCTTTTTTATCTCTTCCGTCTACCACCGGGACACCACTGGCATCTTCATCTACCTCGGTTGGGTTGGATTCTATGACATCTCTAACTGTGTCATCATCACCCTGACAAGCATGGCTGCCAAGACGGCTGGTTTCTCCATCCATTCTTTGGAATGGATTGGCCTGGTGATGAGGATTGTGATGGACTGCTTTTGGGCCATTTATATAATCACCTACGCCCTCTTGATTATCGAAGACAGACAAACAAGCCAGAGAACGAGGAGGAACAGGAGGCCAGCAAGACATGCAACAATTCCTTCCGGGCGTTGGTTGGGTGTCCGTGAAAGAAGAATTCAATGAGACCAAGGCACTTGAGGTTTATTTGGTTATTGCATTTTGTGTTTGTTGATGTTTTGTGTGATGGCTTTCATTACAATTCAGTGTTTTATTTCATTATCAAAATTCCTTCACTAATCTGAACTTGTTTCTTCCGTTTCCTCCCTATGCTACCTCGGCTTGGGTGTTTTGTTGCAGCCAATGAAAGGAGTACCATCTTTGGCAGCTGACTGGCAAAGAACCGTGTGTGTGTGTGTGTGTGTGTGTGTGTGTGTGTGTGTGTGTGTGTGTGTGTGTGTGTGTGTGTGTGTGTGTGTGTGTGTGTGTGTGTGTGTGTGTGTGTGTGTGTGTGTTGCAGCCAATGAAAGGAGTACCATCTTTGGCAGCTGACTGGCAAAGAACCGTGTGTGTGTGTGTGTGTGTGTGTGTGTGTGTGTGTGTGTGTGTGTGTGTGTGTACAGCATCTGGTATTCTGTGTGTGTGTGTGTGTGTGTGTGTGTGTGTGTGTGTGTGTGTGTGTGGTTTAGTACAGCATCTGGTATTCAACTAGATTAGGGGTCCTCAACCTAAGGCCCGGGGCCATAGCCTTAGCAGTGTCTAAATACAGGCTATATGCTTCTGTTGCTGAGATGGAAGTTTCAACTTACTGCCCAGATGATCAGCAGGCATATAAACCTTGGTTTAGTTCATTCTTTAAAAGTGAGAATGTTGTTCAACTAGATAAATGTTTCCCATTTCCTCACTTTTCGCCCACGTTTTGTTGAAATGTTTGAATAAAAATCAGTACCAGATTAGTTTGTGTGTATGTTTGTGTGTCCCTTTGTTGGGTTCCTTGCCCACATGGGACTGTTGTACCTCAAGACAAAGCAGCTGCCCAATTTGGAGTTGTACGTGGGGCAGCCCAGGAGGTTCGCTTTGTTAAAGAGAAGACAGCAATCTTGGGGAGCCCGCATGGCAGAGGGCAGGATCTGGAAATGTGTAGCCATGTGACAATGAACTGTGAAACAATGAACTGTCGAACAGTTGAGGCTGTGCTTATATATTGTTAAGAAGCTGGGGCTTTCTAGATGTCAGTGGATTTCCATCAGCCCCAGTGCATAATGATAGCAGGAAGTGTAATCTTCTAAATCCATAGAAAGTCTTGCCCACCATGGAACAGGAGTTGAACCTTGAAAACCAGTCTACTCAGTTCACTTAGGGACTAAAGCAGGGATCTACTATGAGAAGTCTTTTTGTTTTGAGTCATCCAGTACCATCAGAGAGAGACCCTTACGGGCATTTGAAGGTGTGGGAGACATTTATGGAGCGGCTCCACCACTGCCGCCCCTTGTGGATGTTCAGGGAGGAGGACGGATTCAAATGCAGGCCTCCTCAGCCCTAGCCCACCCCTTCATTCACACACAACACCACACTGACCCTCCTCATAGGAGTCACTGGAAGGGTCTGATTGTTCAGCATTTAGCCTCACTCCCTGGGCTTCTGGCTTTTTGGATAAAGACCTTGAGAAAGAGGCCAAATGCTCAACAATCCTCTAGCCACTCACACTTGGTCCCTGCCTGCATTAGCCACGAGGTCAGGGATGGACGTGGTGGCTCAGCAGGCTAGACCGCTGAAAACTGTCAGCTGTAAAGTCGGCAGCTCGGCGGTTCAAATCCCGGGTGCCATGCAGCGGAGTGAGCTCCCGCTGTTAACCCCAGCTCCTGCCAACCCAGCAGTTTGAAAGCTTGTAAATGCAAGTAGATAAATAGGTACCGCTGTAAAAAGTGGGAAGGCAAAAACAGTGTTTCCTTGCAGCCATGCCAGCCACGTGGTCATGGACTTGCAAAACATTGGCTCTTTGGTTTGGAAATGGAGATGAGCACCGCCCCTAGAGTCGCACACGACTAGCCTGCATGTCTGGGGAACCTTTACATTTACCAGGGATGGGCCAAGTCCAGCCTCGTAAACCATTTTTGTGCCCCACCCACCCCCAGGTGCCCCTCACCAGTTAGTACTTTCACTTTTTACTCCTATTATAATCTTGCAGAGACCTTCGTTACCTGATCCACCGGGTGAAAGACAGCAGAAGTTCTATTGTGATGGGAAAGGGTCAGGTGCCAAACGTACACAATCCAAGTTATAATATCTTGAAAAAACTTTAATGTTTGACATCATACAGGTTTGACCGCATATTGCTTTTTGCACCAATACACCTAAACAGCGACTGAGGGGAGGCAGCCATACAGATTTTAAGCCACAGGGCCCAAATCCAAGTACACAGCTATGCCGATGTAACTTGGATGTTGCATGAGAAGCTGCATCATCAACTCATAGTCAGGCACGCAACACCAACTGCCTGGATGTAACTCCCTATAGACTTCACTCTATGCCAAGTGAAACAGAATTTCAGCCACCATCTCCCAACGGCAGCCTGTTCCTTGAACCTGTTGGCTAAATCTGAGATGCAGCTAAGACTGAAATGTTTTCAAACATAGATTTCAAACAATTTCCCAATGCTGAATTATGAAGGAACATGTGATTTCCAGTCAACACATGACACTGTCTCAACTGGGGATGGGATTTTCCTAAGTTCAAGACTCGTGGTCACCTACAATTCCCCTGGCAGACCAATGGACTTATGGCAGGCATGTCCAAACTTCAGCCCTCCAGATGTTTTGGACAACTCCCAGAATTCCAAGCCTGTATTTCCAATGGCAAAGGACTGTGGGAGTTGCGGTCCAAAACATCTGGAAGACTGAAGTTTGGACATGCCTGACTTATGGCAAATCGCCACTGCAGTTTACACCACTGCACTTATCCTGGACTTACTAAACAACAAGATTCTGGTTCATGCATCACACATAATCCCGGATCCCTCCCTTTCTAAAGGCAGGGCATTTTTTTTTACTGAAGTCATCCTATATTTCACACGGAACATCCTAAACAATATTATAATAGTGAACATTAACAGAGAAGCTGACTGAAATTGTTCCACCCATCAGGCCAATTTTTTTCTATGCTAGCCAGCTCTTCTAAAACCAGAGCTGAGTTAGGTCCAACTTAGGAAGCAAGCTGAAACACAAACGCTGCTACTGGGAAAGACAGGGCTGCTGAGTGGAAGGCCAGCAAAGATGCAGCACTGGAAGCATGAAGAATACAGCTGCCAAAATTCACCAGTTTCACAGCAACTGGATGGGTAGGACCGACATTCTCCAGTCCCTGGGGCGACGAGATAAAAGCTTGTATCCAAAGCAGGGCCTCAGAATGACTGCCACGCTGACACTATCTGGGAGCTGGGAGATGCAAGCAGCTGATCTTGCATCATTCTCTACCGCAGAGAAATCCTACTTCTTCCGCCCACCTCTTTCTTTGAGCGCTAAGTGGATCACGGACCCACTTGTCATGTTGTAGTAAGCCAACGAATTAGAGTCCTTGATGAAAATGCCCTGGAAAAACAAAAGAAAGTCTCAGTAGTACCAAGAAGTGCCTTAAGAAGGAAAGTGGCACAGATAAGATACATACATCCGTTTCTTTTTCTGCACATATCCCAAGAGAGCTTGGTATTCATAATGACACAGGGAAGGGGAATCAAGGAATATGGCGCAAAGCTGCGAAAGGCCACGTGAACAAGTACAGAACAAGGACCTTGAGCACACAGAGTGAACTAGCAGAGGGCTGCAGCCACTGACAGGCATGTTCCTTTGCTACACTGTGACATTTAAGTAAGTAGAAAGGCAGGATTTTAATGGTCCATTTGGCCTTTCACTCACCTCATACTGGAGTTTCTGCTTGCCAGCAGGCATTCCAGTGGCTTCATGAATCTTCACCTTGATCACCGAAACCTGAGAACCAGGGGAAGACACAAACACGTCAGCAGATGGGAAACTTTAAAAGAAACGGCACCATATAATGAAGAAAATCTAGTGCAAGATAGGAAGACGGAACTCAGTTGATGTTTCAGCACAGCAGCCGGGTAAGCAAAGCTGAGGCGAGTGAACTTCAAAAGAATTTGACAATGTTTGGGGCAGCAAAGACGGCAACATCCAAGCCACCAGATTCTGCTTTGCTCACAGGAGAGAATTCCTTTGGACCAAACTGACAAGCACCCACCAGGTCGGTGCTTCTGCCACGCGGACAGGACTTCCCACTGATCACCAGTGATGGGTTTTCACGGCTGACGCCGGTTTTGCTGGGAAAGCTGAGCCAAGCGCCTCAAGGGAGGAGCTGTGGCTCTCGAATACAGATGAGGAAGGCTGCACTTATTGTGCCTGGCAAAACGTGTCAGTGGCCTCTCACCATCTTTGCTTGTAAAATGGAGGTGCGCAAACTGGAGGCGAGAAAGCACTGACTTCTTCCACGCAGCCCGTCTGCTTAAGATGGCAGTGGTGGCGGGGTCCTGTTTGGACATGAAAATGCCCCTCTGACCTCCAGAAGCCATTCTGAGGATCAGCCAAGCCCCTGTGTTCCGCTTCCCGCGTGGAACACCACGGAAGACACCACTTCGTTTTTACAGACAGAAAGAGAAATGTAGGCTAAGGAGACCTGGTGCATTTCATGAAGAATCCACTACAACCTGTAAGTTGGAATGGCATGGAATAAACAATTCCTTTTAACCCTCGTTCTCCTATGTTTGTTGTGCTAAAAGCCACCCCCCCTCGGCTCACAGCCCACCGCGGAGGGCAGGAAGCAGAACAGTAAAAACGAAGTGGTGTCTTCCCTGGTGTTCCACGTGTATGTTGCCGTGGGCAGACAAGGCTAATAAAGCATGCAAATACGTGCTAGGACCCACATGCAATAGATGTCCTGACGGATCGGAGCTATTTCCTAGGCATGCAACCTAAAACTACAATTCCCATAATTCTTAAGCTTAAAGGAAATTCCCTATTTTCACTGCTGGGGCAGAACACCCTGTGAATATAGAATTTGTCCGCCTGTTCCTCAGGGTAACCCTGGGCGACTTACCTGGTCAGAGAGAGGGAGCGTAAAGACCAGCACCTGCCCGTTCAGCTTCCACTCAGTCTTGTCCTGCATGTTGGGAACCTGGACTTTGACCGTGACGGGGCCCTAAAAGGAAAAAATGCCATGAGGGACAGGCAGTGATGCCAGGGGAAGGGAAACGAGACAACACGACGACAGAGAGAGAGAGAGAGAGAGAGAGAGAGAGAGAGAGAGAGAGAGAGAGAGAGAGACTAAATGCAAGAACAACCCCCGTTTTTCTCTTGACACTGGTTTTGCCAGTTCCTGACATGCTGGTTCTGTTTTCCTGCTAACTTATCTGCTATCTCTTTCAAACGGGGACCCTGCCACCCACGACTGAGTGGGACTTACATGCCAAGGGGACACGGATTATCAGGAGCTCCCCTGTGACGGAAAGGTATCCTTAACTTACAACCAACCCCAGCAGATTGCCCCACAAGCCTGGCACTGAGCACCTTGTTTCTGCGAAGGAATTCCTCTTCTGGCATGAGGCTGTCTTCAGACTTCAGTTTCTTAGAGGCCGGCTCGTCGTCCATGGGAGGCGGTGGGTGAATGGGAGGCATAGGTGCCGGAGCAGAGACCGGAGGCACAGGGGGAGCTGGAACAAATGCTGCAGCAACAGGAAGCGTGGGTGTTATGAGACAAGTGGCAGCAGCCTCTTCACGGGGGGAGCAGAGCTGTTCGTACCCAAAGGCGGGGCGGGCTGGGGTGTCAAATGCAGGAAACTCTTGGATGGGAGCTAACCCATGAGGGTGGCGCAAGTGGCTTCTAATGGAAGACTTTGGGCCAATCACCCAAGTAGTCGCCAGCTGCAACCTTGGACAAAGGCCAGAAGGGCTGTGACCTTCCTGGGTCCCAAGAAGTAGGTGCCGATGCAGCTACTTCTAGGGTTCTCTTGCGTTGTTCAGAAAGCAGAGGAAGTCTGGACAATCCCCTCCCCCCCCCCAAAAAAGGCAATTAAAAGGAATCAGCATTTAGGGCTGCGGGGACGTTCGCACACAGAGCAGGAGGACGAGCCTTCAAGCAGACATTAGCCATGTCATTATCACAGACAGCTGCTAAACAATAAAAGCAGGAGATCATAAGGGACACATCCACAGAAGAGAGGCAGAGTTTAACTGTTGGGTGGTGGTGGTGGTGGTGGTGGTGGGGAGTTAATAAAAAAAGAGACCCAGCTGGCCCCATGCCATAGTGTCACAAGTAGTGGCTGGACAATTATTCTGGAAAGGCAACGGAACCTTCCCAACGACTGTCTCCCTGTTGTCTGGGGTCCCACCAGGGAGAAACAGAACATCTAGGTGCATTGTTTGGCCACGGGTCCCACTCTCTTCAAAAGGACTGACATTTGACACCCCGGCCTTTAAGGAAGGAAAGAGATGAGAAGAAGAAAGAAAGGATCCGTGGCAACTCGGAGGCAAAAAGCGACACTACAATGAGATCGGTTGGGCAAAAACGCCAACGGAGGCGGTGACCCTCTCCTGCCCAAGCATTGCAAAGGCCAGGATTTTATGCAACTGCGAGGCATCTACACTTGGAGCACTTCGGAGTGGCACAGGGCACACAGAAACTGTACTTGGCAGCTGTCGCAGAAAAGGGAAATGTCAGCTCAGGCAAGGCAACAAGGAATACAGCAGTGATTGCAAATTTTTTAGAGACCGAATGCCGAAAATGGGATTCAAAACCCACTAATTTTTCACAAAATGCCAATACACCAATTTAACCTGAATAAAGGTGGCTGTGAACGGGCGATATCAGGTGGAAATCCCTACCACAGGATGTGGTGATGGCATCTGGCCTGGATGCCTTCAAAAGGGGATTAGACACATTCCTGGAGGAAAAGGCCATCCCAGGTGACAAACCATGATGGAGATGTGCCATCTCCAGGCTTAAAACCGGAGTACTTCAAGGGCCAGATGCAGGGGAGTGCTATCAGGACACAGATATCTAGTCTCGTGCGCTCCCAAATGCACCTGGTGGGGCCACTGTGAGATACAGGAAGCTGGACTAGGTGGGCCGTAGGCCTGATCCTGCACGGCTCTTCTTATGTTCTTATGCCCACAGAAAGGGCTCCAAGTGCCATAGGTTTGCCAACACTGGAATACAGTGACATGTAAGGGAAGCATCAACTGTCCTGGACGAGACTTGACTCCTCCTAGCTGTATAGTCTCCCATTAGGAAGAGTTAAGGCTAGGCACCCGTTTGAGCCATATCTAACCATACCTCCTGAAAGTATCCTGCAAATATGGAGGGTCGCTTCATGCCAGCAATCAGCGCTTGGGAACACCTCTTGCCAGGGAGTGACTGACAGTCACATCTCACTGATGAGTGCAGCAGCTTTGTGTTACACATCTATTTGCATTTCTAAATAAGCGTGCAAATACCGCCACCCACCCACCCCGGCTTTCTCTTTCCTGGGTTTCCAATGCTTGGGTTGTTGTTTCTGTTTAGTCCTATTGGCTCCCAATTCCCTCCATGTCAGGCATTACTTGAAAAAGATCATGCAAGTCTGCTACAAAAAGTTTGGCTTGGAATTACTGGAAGGCTTCGGGTTTGTTTGTTTTTAAAAGAGTATTGTAAGCGTCCGGACATGCCCACCTCCATGTGGCGGCCAAACCTCTAAGCCTCGTAGCAACTCCCGAGTGACTCCTCTGCATCTTAGATGGGAGAGTCACTGATACCAAAAGGAAGTGTCCCGCACCAAGCTGCCAGACCTCTTTCTTCAGACAAGCTGGCTTCCCAGTAGTTGCACTCTCCCCATATCCGTCTCACTGGGGCAGCGCGGCTGAGAAGCAAACCAAAGGAGCGGGCCATGTATGCAAGGGGTGCGGCTCCAGCTCCACCGGCCCTGCTGGCCTACGTGCCCCCTTGCCACAGGGACAGTCTCTGGAGCACCAGCACGCAAGCTTGCATGCAGCCACGAGGTCTTGGAAGGACGGCAACAATCAGGCCAAGAAATCTACCAAATCAGAACTATTGACACACAGACGCACACCACAGCCAGGATTTCCCTGGGACCACTCTGGACAGACAAGAGAAGTGAAGGCATGCAAATTAGAGCTTGACTGGAAGGTTAGTGATTGGACAAGTTTACCTCTGTGGTCACAATGACACTTAAGAAATTACCTGGACTGCTGACTGGTCCCTGTCTGTATCCTAGATTGCAACAATTAAATATGATTAGTCAATGACTCAGCCCAACTGCAACCTAGGATAAAAACATACAGCCTATTGATGCTTCATATATGCAAAAGTGAAAAGTGCACGAGATACCACACCAGTCATTACATAATGCTGAAGTGCACGTGGCCGAGGGTGGTTGTCTGGATCTTTTCAGAAAAGGACACCCTCGATCATACATCAATATTCAAATCTATGTAAGCACCAGCAGCTATATGGAGAATAGAACAAATGGTGCTCTCAAAACAATCCCGG
This sequence comes from Phrynocephalus forsythii, assembly GCA_029282475.1. Lineage (NCBI taxonomy): Eukaryota > Metazoa > Chordata > Lepidosauria > Squamata > Agamidae > Phrynocephalus > Phrynocephalus forsythii. The sequence goes on along the minus strand of JAPFRF010000016.1, from coordinate 3,799,947 downwards.
CCTATAAGTGGAACACTCTGGGGAACAAAGAATACAAGATCTATTGCAGTTTGTGCTCTTCTCCGTAGACAAGTGGGATCAGCTACTATGGAAAGAAGGGCCGGAAGGGAGAGAAGGCTTTCAACCATTTGCCTCCCATTGATAACGGGAAGGGGGTCTCGGGTTAAGAAAGCATTAGGGCTGCAAAGGCCAAACTGCAGAACAGTTTTCCAGATTGTTGCCCTAGGCTCTGAACTGCAGAAATATTGAAAGGTTGAACTGCAGAAATATTGCTGCTTACCTGAACTTTAAAAATATACTGTATATCTAAAAGCAAAAGGAAAATTTGACACAGGGCACAGCAGTAGTAGAGCTGAATGCCACTACAGCACCTCAATATGGTGCCCATTTTAAATCTAGTGCACACAAATACTCTGTTTGAAGCTAAGAGAGACATTTTGCCTGCTTAATTCTGCTTGCAGAAATGGCTCTCCATTAGGAGCCTCATAGCGCAGAGGTTAAACCGCAACACTGCAGGAAAGACTCTGGTCATGAACGGAGTCAATCCTGGCCTCAGGCAGCTGGTTCAAGCAGACACAGCCTTCTGAGGTCAGTAAACTGAGTACCCAGGTTGCTGAGGAGGGGTGGGGAGGGCAAGTGCAGTCTGCATAATTCAATTTTAACTAGGGTTGGGCATTTCTTTTCGGAATCAGTAGGTTATGAAATGAACCATGTGAGCCCAGGTGGTGCTTGGAACTGGCTGATACACGCAGATCCAACTGATTTACCTTTCTCTCTGCCAGCATGGAGCTGAGCTGCAATGAGGAATCACGCTGCAACCTGCTGCTGGCCAATCAGAGAGGGAGGCGGGATGATGCCTGTCCCTGCACAGCTCCTGATTGGCCAACATCACAGATCAAGCACAGATGACATCGCAGCAAGCTTCTTTGTTGGATTTTAACCATGCACAAGACAGAGAAAGGTAAAGCAATTGGATCTGCATGTATCAGGAGGTTCAGAGGATCACCTGGGCTCTCATGGTTCGTTTCGTAACCTACTGGTTCTGAAATGAAATGCCCATCCCTAATTGTAACCTGCCCAGAGAGTGCTTTAAGAGCTATGGGGCAGCACACATATACACTTTCCTATACAGACCTGCACAAAGCCTGGCTTAAGACTAGCACACACCAAAAATTGTGGCTTCTCTTGAATTTTTAAGTACTATAGATGGGACTGTATCCTTCAGCTGCTAAAGGTTTCGCTGAGGGAAATATATAAGCTGAAGCAAATTCCGACAGATCCATGATGATTCTGAGGGGCTGCAGCATTTCCTGGAACTGCGGTTAGACCAAAACATCAATATTCAACACTAACCTGTGGGCACAATCATGGGGGGTGGCCGTGGAGCCATGATGGGCGGAGCTGACGGGGGCATCGGAACAACGTTGATCCTAGGCGCGTGTATGATCGGTGGCATCGGAGTCGCAATGACTGAGCCCGGTGGCAAACGGACCACCGAGGTCATCGGGTTTGGGGGGCGAGGCATCACGGGCACAGCACTGACCACCGTGGTCCGAACGGGAGGCGGCATCTAGGAGGCGAACGACGCATGCTCTTAAGCTTTCGGTTCAGGCAGGAGAAATGAGGTGCCCCATGCTGTGGCCACAGAGGAGCACTGCAAGGAAGGAGCCACACTTACCGAGGGCGGGCGGGGCACAGACGCGATTGGCGGGGCGTTGGTGGGAATGTTTGGGGCGGAGGACGGGGGAGGCGGCGGCGGCTGGGGCATCTCGTTGGGCTTGCTCGGGCCAATCTTCTCCTTGCTGTCGTCCTCCGGCACCAGCCCTTTGGCCTTATGGATCGCCTCAATCTGCTCTTGGAGGGTGATGTTGGCCTGAGCCGCTTGCTGGGTTCGGGCCATGCTGCCGGAATGACCGTCCCAGGTCACCTAGCAAGACAGAAAAAAAAGGGTTCCGAGCCCCTCGTTTTATTGGGGGCGGGACTACAAGTAGTACATTAAGCCCACGGCATCCAGAGACCATCATCAGTTCTACGCCCCTCCCATGGATGCCAGAAAACAAAGATGCCTTGAATGAAATACACTGCCTGGTCTCTGCCTCCCCCTCGTGGCTTGTTCTGGTCAATACACCCTGAAAACAGAGTACTGTACATCTAAATACTGTACATATTTCTGGGTTTTTTTATTTAGTATTTTCAGACAGCTGATCCTGCAGATAGACAGGCTACTGTATTAGAATAGTCGTACCTTCTCTTCTGGCTTCTGAATCTCCTCTTCTCCAATTTTCTTACCAATGGCGGTTTCTTCCACACCAAAAATATCAGTACGGCGCTCGGCCAGCTGTTTCAAGCTGCTTTCAATATCCAAACCTAAATGGGGGGAAAAAAGCTGACGTTATTTCACCCTGCAGCGAGGAATACAATTCAAAGCTTCAAAGTCCCATGCTGTCATTGTCCCTACAAGTAGGAGTAATGGAGATACAAGGCGCATAAGGGAACCCCTGTGGATAAGGGGGCCATACTGTACAATAATTTCAGTTCTATATCTCTCGGCCTTTTAAATGCTTTTTCTAGTCTCCTTATTGATAATAAGAAGACACCTGCTTTCTCTTGTGCCTGCCTCTGCAGTTTCGAATGCATCCTTTGCCAATGAAAAATGCAGATTATATACGAGATTAAGTCCAAACCCCAAAATTTCTTTTAAAACAGCTCATCATTCATTTCTGGGTAGCTCACGTTTCTTAAAACGTTCATCATCCACCTGTAACAATCTGACCCCTCATGAATTTCTGTAATAGCCACTCATTATGAATTTGTAAACCACACAAGAAGAACATATTGCAGTTATCTGACTCGCCTCCCTTGTTTGCTCAGAGAAAGAGAAGAGCAGGTTCATCGGGAAGTCCCCCTGGACTGACCTGGGGCATAAACTTCGTCATCGGTCTGCTTCTCCCGGAGAGAGCGGTCCCTCTGCTCCAGCCAGCGGGGGTCCAGAAGCCCAATCCGCATGTGCTCTTGCATTTTGCTGGCAGGAATCTTCTCCCCGGTGATGGGAGAGACGAGATACTCATCTGGGGCAGGAGTTGGTGGCAAAGGCTTGGAAGCTACAGAGAGAGAGAGAGAGAGAGAGAGAGAGAGAGAGAGAGAGAGAGAGGAGAAAGCCCAGCAATTAGTAATGCAGGGGACCACGGGATCAGCCAGGCACCCCAAAATCCCTTCTGCTTTTTGATGCAAAACCTACCCTTAGGATCATAATCTTTCCTGACAATGACCTGATCCGGAGTAGGAGGAAGAGGCGGCGGCATTGGAGCTTCTGGAGGAGGTGGTGCTTTCTGGTTCTCATCTTCTTCATCGGACCCCTTTAAAGGTAAAAGTCACAGCAATCATGAAGGGGTTTGTTCCCTGAGGCATCCCTGTCTCCACCGGTGTCACGTCAGTGGGATGCCAGAGTCAATGCGGCCATTAAAAAGGCGAGCCAAGTGCTTTACCTCCCCCCCCCCCCGCAACAGGGTTGTCCTTTCCTCCTGAGTGACTGCAATCATCACTCCTCTTATTAGTGCTTCTCCTCATGAACCTTTGCATACCTGCTATTTGCATGGGCTCTCGATGGATAAGTAGCAAGCAAATGCTGGTGCAAGCACTCTTTTCCTGTCACCTCACCATTACCAACTGGGACAGACCATTCCCCCATCCCAATTGCCAATCACGGCATGCACGCAGATGCCAGCCAGTGCAAAGATGGACTAATGACCAAAGCAATGGAAAAAGCAAAGTGTTCTGCTTATAGATCACCCCTCATAATGCTTAAAGCACTCTCTGGGAGGTTTACAATTTAATTATGCAGGCTACACACTCCCCACTCCCACCTCAGCAAGCTGGGTACTCATTTTACCGACCTCGGAAGGATGGAAGGCTGAGTCAACTCTGAGCCAGCTACCTGGAACTGAACCCCAAGTCATGAGCCGTTATAGCTGCAGTACAGCTATTTAACCACAGCAGTGCAAGGCTCTTTTAAGCTTAGCTTAAATCAAGAAAAGAGGACCACAGGATGCCAATGCATCAAGATTAAGGGAAAGATCTGCCCTCCCAGGCCCAAATTCCGGTAAGGATCAAGTTGCCTTGCAACAAAAATCTGTGTAAGAAAAAAAAAAGATAGCCATATGCACTTCCTTTTGCAGAAGGCTGGCTTTTTGTATTCAGAGTTGAATCAGCTATTTGGCCATGGATCAGAAGGCAAGTTCCCCTAACTAGCAATGCAAGACAGGTTTGTTTTCTTGAAGGAACTGATCCAACGTTTGACCGAGACTAGATAAGGACGACCCCTCGACTTTTAGTGGTAGTTCCGGTAACTGCTCCTTGGGCTCTCAGTTCACTGAAAGGATAAACTTGGAAATGTTGGTGTCATTCAAACAAATACTACTGTGCAAGGCAGATCTGGCCTACTGGGGAGTCTTGAAGGGGCTTGGAAGCAGGTGGTTTCAGGGCCGTCCTACTCCCTTTGAGTCTGTGAGTCAGGATATGTTGACAAGCTTCTGGACAGGTTCCCCACAGCAGTTCTCTTCCGACTGCCCTGCCGATTGAAAACGCTCCATCTTTGAAAGATGTTCTTTGCAGCATGAAGGCTCAGAACACTGGTCACTCTGCACGGGACCACATGCTCAGCCCTGCAGCCGGGCACTGGGTCTGAACAAGATTTACAAAGACCATTCTCAGCCTCTGCCACAGTGGCTGCCCCTTTTCCAGCCGGCTCACCTCGTCCATGTCCTGCACTTGGGTGTCCTGGTCCAGCTGGGAGGGGGTCTCCTCCCTCTTCTCCTGCTTCTCGTCTTCCTCGTCCGACTCCACTTCCATTTCCACTTCCTCGCTTTCGCCAAACTTCTCGTAGCGCTCTTGGATCAGAATCCGGGCGCCAAGCTCCTCAGGGGTGGTTGGAGGAGGAAAGTTCCCTGCAGGAGGAGAAGGGGAAAAGGAAAGCCCTCAGCCACCTCTCATCTTTTTTTCTTTTTGACACTTGAGCTGCCTTGCTGGTACGAGTGCCGTGCCCTTCTGAACTGTGAAAAACCCAGCCTGGTAGGGACCAAATTGAATGGAACAAACACCTCTTCTTTTACCCTAGGGCTGGAGTAGATCCTACACACACACACACACACACACACACACACACACACACTTCCAAACTTGATCACTTCCAGTTCTGATGTCAGACTTCCGCAGGCCTAAATAAAAACTACTGTGCAGTGGGTGAGTGGACAGCTTTGTCACAAATATCCAATACAAAAGGACCCCCGTATCCACTGATTCAGTTATCCACGCCTGGCAGAGGAAAAAATAAATAAATAAATAATTCAGCAGCCGCAAAGCAAGCTACCATAAAACAGCAGCTTGCAAACAAACAGCAGCTGTAAAGCAAAGTTGCAAAACAGCACCTGTAAAGTTACTATCACAAAACAGCAGCTTTGGGGACATTTTGGCGTTCTCTCTTATCCACGGTTTTCATTATCCACGGGAAGGCTCGGAACCAATCCCCACCGGATACTGAGGTTCTACTGTATACCCGCGCATTTAAAAACATTTGGTTGCGGGGAGCAGGACTCTGGGAGATCTTGAGGTGCAGCCGATGCAGTCTTTGACAACTGATCCCCCTGTGGACTGCAGGTTCTCAGGAAGCAGAGCTGCCTCAGCCAAGAACAGTCAGTCCCAAAATAAATGCCTGTTACAGCCTGTCTCCCCAAAGCTAGATGGGGCTGAAGGCCACCGGGCAAGAAAGCGGGCAGGAGGGGTTTCCTTGGGGCCAACCAGGCTAGCTGTCACATCCTTTCAGGGACCTGCTAAGGGTTTCTCCTCCCCTCATGCTGCATTCACACAAGTGCTGGGAGGCCGTGAACTCCACGTCCAGTTTCGAGAACGGATCCCCACCTTGCTCCGAGGGCTGGAAGTCGACCGTTTCTACCACCACAAAATCGTGCCAGTCGATCTGGGCGTAAGCAACGCGCTCTCGCTCCTTCTCCTCCTCTTCCTTCTTCCGCTCACGCTCCTGAAACTTGGCCCACTCCACTCTGTAGCACACCTATGCAAAGGACCAGGTTAAAAAAAAAAGGGGGGGAGAGAGAGAGACTTAGCATCTTATGACACTACGCAAAAAGTGGCCACCACTCCCAGTGCCCCCATTTCATCAGAAAAACCATCCAAGTAAAATCTGCAGACACTTCTCAGGAGTAAACACAGAAAATCCCCTTCAACGCAAGAATCTTATTACTGGTTTTAGGGAAGACACCCAAGACAACAGGCTGGCTTTCCTGGATTGTGCAGTCATCACCAGACCCGGCCGTGGCTTGGGAGCAGAAGTTTACAGGAGACCCACCCACTTAGATCAGTACTTACTGTTTGACTCCCACCACCCATTGCAGCACAAATTAGGAGTCATCAGGATCCTAGGCCACAGAGCAGAGAGCATCCCCACCTCCACAGAAGCCAAGAAGAAGGCAGGCAGGCACCCAAAGACAGCACTGAAGGCCTGTGGATATCCAAAGTGGGCCTTCCACCAAGCAGTGTGCCAACCCAGAAGAACAAGGGATCAGCCTGAGACACAGACCATATGGAAGAACCTGGTCATTCCCTACATGGCTGGAGTGTCTGAGAAGCTTAAAAGGATTTTTGGCAAACACCACATCCCTGTTTATTTTAAACCCACAAACACACTAAGGCAGAGACTTGTCCACCTAAAGGATCCGATACCAAAACAAAAAAGGAGCAATATAGTATATGCGGTCCAATGCAGTGCAGACGTCTACATTGGAGAAACTAAACAGCCATTAAACAGAAGGATGGACCAACATAGGAGGGGTAATAGCTCAGGACCAGAATCAGCAGTACACCTCCACTTGAGGGACAAAGGGCACTCATGCAAAGATGAGGATGTACACATGTTAGATAGAGAAGATCGGTGGTTTGAGAGAAGAGGTCAGGGAAGCCATTCATATGAGCATTGAAATGCCCTCCCTCAACAGAGGTGGCAGTCTCAGGCATAGCCTATCTGCTATCCACGTTCTGACCCCTCAGCTCACTGCCATGTGTCCAGGAGCCATCCCACCAGCGGCTCCAACCTTTCCTGTCTCCTCAATATCAGTCCAGAAGATCCCCAATTTATGATTCCATCAAAGGGCTGACCTGGCTTGTCTTCACCAGCTGGTTCCTGGTTCAGGGAGTGGGAAGGCTGGAGGGTCAGAAGGGGGACTCATTTCTTTATAGGGCCTCAACATTGGTTAATCAAGGGTTAGAATGCCTTCACCTGTTGGTAGGACAGTGGGATAGATTTGGCATTGTGCTGGGCTACCGTGCTCCCCGCAACCCAGCACAATCCCTCCCAGAGCTCTTGGAGTTCATTGGGCTGCATTTTCCCCGCCTGTTGGTCTTCAAGAGGCTGGCGGTGAACTTTCTGTTGCAGCTCTGGATTTCATGGAGTCCATGGCCTCCATGAGCCTATCCCAGCATGTTTTATGCCCCACCCACAGGTCAGGGCATACCCTCGACTTGGTATTTACCTCCATGTCGGGGGACTTCAGTCTGGAGGTAGGGGACATTGTTTCTCTACCTGTGTCATGGTCAGACCATCACCTGCTCTCTTTCTCCCTGTCGATCCCCCCGCAGGGACCCCCGGCCTCCTGTTTTGGCCCGCCCCGGAGGCTCAGACCGTGGGAGCTTCCTGGTGGCTTGACTGACGCTCTGGCCGAGGCTTGGGGTTTGAAACAGCTGTCCGCACCATCGACCGGATCGCCCCAAGCGCCTTCTGTCTTCACCGTGGTTCAAGAGAGCGAAAGCAGGAGCGGAGGAGGCTGGAGAGCAGCTGGAGAAGAAGCCATGACTCAACTTCCAGATAAGACTGCAGTTGTTATCCAGACTAGGCCCTCTTCCCGAGCAATCGGGGAGGCTAAGTCATCCTATTTCTCCCTGAGAATTGGTGAGGCCTCGAACTGCCAGGCGGAGCTCTTCCGGGTAGTCCGGGACCTCACCAATCCTAGTCTGGCAAGGCCTCCTCCTACTGAGTTCAGTACTGAGAACTTTGCAGTCTATTTTCGAACTAAAATAGAGGCCATCCAGGCCAGCTTCGACTCCGGTTGTAGGGCCCTTCCCGCCATCCCCAGCCGCTGTGCCACCTCCTCTATGAGCTCCCTGGCTGATGGACCCCCGCGTCCACCCCCTTCGATTTGCCCTGCCTCGCTGATAAAAGCTGCCGGCGGGAGTATGGAATGGGCATCTGCCATCGCCAGCCTTTCAGCGATTATCAAGCAAGGAGACGGTTCAAGCCCATACTTTAAAAACCTGCCTGGCATCGAATAAAACTCCGAATGTTTATAATGCATCATCTCATCTGGAGGAACAGCAGTGCCTTGACCTATGCCAATCCGGGTTCAGGCCAATGGGGGACTGAAACAGCTTTGGTCGCGCTGCAAAATGACCTATTCCCTCTACCCTGTTGGTTCTCCTGGATTTGTCAGCGGCCTTCAATACCGTCGACCACGGTATCTTACTGGACCGGCTCTTGGTGGGAATCAGAGGCACTAAGTTGGCTCCGTTTTCTGTTACATTGGTGAAGAGCTGTCTTCCCGTGGATTATTCTTCCGCAACATGTTACATGTGAGGCCGCTGGCTGGGGTCATTAGGAGATTTGTAGTCTGCTGTCATCAGTAATGATGACACGCAGCTTCCAAATTTTCCACCTCTGCAGTGGAAGCTGTTCGGACTTTTGACCAGTGCCTGGATGCAGTCTTGACATGGACCAGGGCCAACAGGCTCAAGCTCAACCCCGAGAAGACGGAGGTTATGTTCTTTGGGAGCTCGCCATCTGGAGGGATTTTCTCTCCAACTGGCGGACAGGGTTCGGAATCTGGGCGTGGTTCTGGATCCGCCATCCCAGGTGGTTGCAATGGCTCATTTTATCATCTTTGTCATATTGCCCAGATCCGCCCATATCTGGATGGTGACTCTCTGAGACCTGTGGTTCAAGCGCTGGTGATCTCGAGGTTGTACTATTGCAATACCCTCTACATGGGGTTGCCCTTGACTCTCCTCCGGCGCCTGCAGCGGATACAAAATGCAGCAGCCAGGCTGGTGGTGGGTGCGCGTCGTTACGACCACATCACCCCAGTCCTGGCTCGCCTGCATTGGTTGCCCGTTGCATCCCGGATCAGATTCAAGGTCTTGGTTTTAGTTTATAAAACCCTCCATGGCTTGGGCCCGAACTACCTGTCAGAGCGGATTGTCCAGTGATCAACCTCGGCCTGTCCAGTCCGGCAGTCGCGAGTGCATTCGCTTCGGGTTGCCACCCCTAGAGAGGCCCGGAAAACGTCCACACGCAACCGGGCCTTCTCGGTGGCAGCCCCCTCTCTTTGGAACAGCCTTCCAAGCGAAGTGCGCTCTGCAGAGCCCCTGCTGGCCTTCCGCAAAGCGATAAAAACTCTGCTTTTTTGTGAGGCCTTTGGCGAGTTTTTGTAGTTTTTTCTTTCTTTTTCTTTCCCGCCATCCACTTTCTCACCTCCCACCGAGAAGTCTCGTTGTTGGGCTTTGCACATGATGCCAGGACGCCAAGCTGTTTTTAAAGTTGTTGCCTTATTCTGTTGCTATAGTCATTTTTTTATTATGTTATCAGTTGACTTGTCAACTTTTGTAAGCCGCCCAGAGTTCCTACGGGAAGATGGGCAGGGTAAAAATCTAATAATAAATAAATAAATAAAATACTTATCAGGGTGTGCTTTCAACAATATCCAGACAAATCAAAAAGCCTTCACCACCAAAGCCATAGCTAATGACTCATTAATTCTTTATAAGTTTCAGCACCTTAGGCCATTGTTCACCTTAAGACTATGGATACTGTTGTCTACCTAACAAGCCTATTCAGGCCATTGTTCATCTTAAGAGCCTATCTCAGACCAGGGTGACGAGAGGTCAAGGCGGACTATAAGATGGAAGACTCGGCACTAGCTGTATTAAGACTGACAATGCTGTTTGGATGAGCAGCGAAATGTTTCAATCTCTCAAGAAAAAGAAGTCCAGTATCCATGACTCAACTTCCAGATAAACTCACCTGGATGACTGAGAATCTTCACAGACAAACCTCCCCACCCCCCCCACCCCCAAAAAACCAGTATGGAAACCAGGGCAAACTGCATCCTCTAGGTCATAACCACAGATTCATGATGGCCAGGAGGGTGCAAATTTGTAAATCCCTATGTCCCTGGCTGATGGACCCTCACATTTGGTAAACGTTGGAAGGATAGCAAGTTTAGATTATCAAGCAGGTTTACCCCAAGCCCTGAATATAACTAATGTTAATGCATCACATTATTAGACTCAATCTGCCTTAGCCTTCCCAATTATTATAACTATTCCCCCTTGGTTTTGTCTTACATACCTTGCGATTATGTGGCTTGTTAAGGTCTGTTTGCTGTTACATTTACTTCATTATTCCGCAACATGTTATATGGTTTTATTTAATCACTATGCTATTTTTGTTGTATTTATTGTTGTACACCGCCCAGCACAGCCCAGTCAGTAGACAGGTAGTTTATAAGCAAAAAACAAAGGATATAAAGTAACATACAAAAATGAGAAAACATCAGAAATCAATTTTATGCCTATAATAAATAACTTCAGTAACACCTACACCGTTGAGCTAAAATCCTGTGTTAATTTGCTGCAAAATAAGACCGTCCACATTCATTATCAGTGCTTGATTTCCTGTGCAGAACAAAAATTCTTAGGTACATGAAATGATGAGCCCGGAATCCTACTGAAAATTATTGTAATGCACTTATATTAATTACCTGATCCAAGACTTCTTTAGGGTTCTCTGCTTCCTTCTTTAGTTTTATAATTAGTCCCTTTGGTGGAATCAAGATCTGAAAAATACATTTTTCAAGAGATTTTTAAGAAATCAAATCTGTTGTGTGTTTTCCTCCTGCAAAGAGAACAGTGCCTACGGTCAGCCAGCACGCCTGTGTTGCTTTATTCATGCTGTACTTGCAAATTTAAGTTACATTGTTCTTGTTGATTTTGGTGTATTTTGTTGATGATTATTGCTTTGTTCCACTGTAAACCACACAGACTGGCCTTGGTAGCTAGATTGGTGGTACAGTATATAAATCAAATAAACAAAACAGTTAAACGTAAAGAGAATTTGGTGCCAGAGTAGTTTGTAACTTGTTGACAGGTGGAAGAAACAATAACACAGGGATCTGGAAATAAAAGCTACTGGGAGTCTTACTCAGTGAAATTTAGCATGAACAGGCCATGTTGCACACACTTTCAGGAGCTTCTTTCCAGTCCTACATAAGGACTTGAAACTTACTTGCTGTTGTGTATCTCATTTTGCATTCTCTGCATCCCAAAAATCGACATTTTGCTCTACCTTAAACTAGAAAATTCCAAAAACAGTACCAGCCAAAAGCTACCAGAGTGGCTATTTCTTTTAAAGGCAAGTAGTATAGCTGCCATATAGGCAGGTTGGATACTATGAGGAAAGAAAATGGTGGGATTTTTATATAACCTGTTCCCCCCCACCCCCCACAAATAGACCCTAGAACTATGAAAGAAATCTTTACCTATGTCTGGCCAGTAGACAGGTAGTTTATTTTCCTAACAAAGAATATAAAGTAACATACAAATATGATGAAACATCATTGATTTCAATTTTATCCCTATAATAAATAACTTCAGTAATAACTACACAGTTGGGCTAAAATCCTGTGTTAATTTGCTGCAAAATAAAACTGTCCACATTCATTATCAGTGCTTGATTTCCTGTGCAGAACAAAAATTCTTAGGTACATGAAATGATGAGCACAGAATCCTACTGAAAATTATTGTAATGCACTTATATTAGTTACCTGATCCAAGACTTCTTTGGGGTTCTCTGCTTCCTTCTTTAGTTTTATAATTAGTCCTTTTGGTGGAATCAAGATCTGAAAAATACATTTTTCAAGAGATTTTTAAGAAATCAAATCTGTCCTGTGTTTTCATCCTGCAAAGAGGGCAGTGCCTACACCTTCAGCCTGCACCACCTGTTTGCTTTATTCATGTTGTACTTGCAAATTTAAACTGGTTGTTCTTGTTGATTTGGTGTATTTTGTTGTTGATTATTGCTTTGTTTCCACTGTAAACCTGGGCACAGACTGGCCTTGGTAGCTAGATTGGTGGTACAGTATATAAATCAAATAAACAAAACAGTTAAACGTAAAGAGAATTTGGTGCCAGAGTAGTTTGTAACTTGTTGACAGGTGGAAGAAACAAAAACACAGGGATCTGGAAATAAAAGCTACTGGGAGTCTTACTCAGTGAAATTTAGCATGAACAGGCCATGTTACACACACAAAGAGGTGCTTCTTTCTTCATGCAGTCCTACATAAGGACTTGAAACTTACTTGCTGATGTGTATCTCATTTTGTATTTTCTGCATCCCAAAAATCGACATTTTGCTCTACCTTAAACTAGAAAATTCCAAAAACAGTACCAGCCTAAAGCTACCAGAGTGGCTATTTCTTTTAAAGGCAAGTAGTATAGCTGCCATATAGGCAGGTTGGATACTATGAGGAAAGAACATGGTGGAATTTTTATATAACCTGTCCCCCCCCCCCCCCAAAAAACCCTAGAACTATGAAACAAATATTTACCTATGTCTGGCCATTGGGGGGGGGCTGATTTTCCCTAACATTCCTATACAGCCGATCTATAGGCTAGATGAAGCAGTATTACTGATTTATTTAGAATATTTTTAGCCTGGCTTTCTCCTTGGGAAAGGACTCAAGGCGGCTTACAATAATGAGGGACAATATACAGCCCTAAACATTTAAGACACAGTCAGATTAAGAGCAGGGAATTAGAAGAGGCATCTTACAGCATTAAAAGGTAACATTAAAACTACAAAGAGCACGCAAAAAGAAGAAAAAATTCCATTATGAGGGATGGACTTTAACAGTATGTAAGTCCAATACATAAATAAATTCCTTGTAGACCTTTCAGCTTCATGGAACGAAAAAGGTTCCTCTGGTTTCATTGCTCTATTGACCTCTATGGGTGGAAGACTGTCCCGAAACATACTTCCAGAAGTTGAGGGTTCTCACCTTGGTGTACTGTTCCACCAGTTTGGTGAAGTAGTTGAAAAGGCTATGTTGGGGGCGCAGGAAGTCAAACTGGTAGTTCCTCTGTTCTTTCTGCATCAGCTGGGTGAGGAACTGCCTGCCATTCCGGGCCACAAACTGGGCCGTTAGTTTGACCACGTCCAGGTCAAAGGCCGAGATGGAGGGAGGGTCTGCAATGAACTCGAACTCGGGAGGCGGCTCCTTCGGGACCACCGTCTCCTGGATCACCTGGGCCTGGACCTACAGAGGAAACAGACAACCCCATGGGCTAGTTTAGCAAATTAATACATTTGCTCAAGTCTCACACATAAGAAACTCCTCAACAGGAACAAAGAGGTGGGTGTCTCTTCATGCTCTGCACTGGGTACAGCTCACAGAACCCCTGGTGCTTGCTAATCAGTAATGCAAGAGCTGGAATTCTGCAGTCCCAATGCCTAACACCAGGAACCCCTAGACCAGGAGTTCCCAACCTTCCTAATGCCGCGACCCTTTAATACAGTTCCTCATATTGTGGGGACCCCCTTGCCCTGCTTGGAAGAGGCCACAAGCCCCCTTTGGCAGGCCACTGCCGCAGGGGCCATAGAGAACTTCCCTCTACAGCACCCTCAGCCAATTGCAGCCTCCGGAGCCATTGACTGACATCCCTTCCAACCTATCAAGCTGCAACTCACTCCCCCTCCTCCTCCAGAACCAAGCCGTTTGTGCCTTTTTCTTCACTGGCTCATGGTGACCCCTGTGAAATGGTCATTCGACCCCCCAAAAGGGGTCCTGACCCCCAGCTTGGGAACCACTGCCCTAGACCAAGAAAAAGAAGGCGGTTGAGCCAAAAAATGGCCAATCACATCCCCTGAGCCTCCAACTAGCCACTTAAAAGATATACAGCCTCCACATGCGACCAGTTTCAAGTCTGAAATAGACTTTGGACTGCACCCGTTTTGAAGGAAAGGGCTAGTGTGCCCACCCCCACCCCTGAGATCTTCTAGGGGCAACGTCAGATGTCCACAGGCTGGAAGATATTGTTCTTAGCGATGTCGTCAGATTGAGGACCAGAGACAATAAAAAATAAAATATATATATATAAATGGGGATGGGAGGAGGAACTATGGCAAGCACACGGAGCTACTGCAACGCCAAAGGAAATGGAGGGAGGCCCAGTCGTGACGACAAGCCCAGCCAGAAAGAGACGCCCCCTTTTACCTTTTGGGGAAGCTGCTGCTGGGCACTCTGCTGAGCCTGCATGACCTTCGGGATGGCCGCCGAGGGCTCCTGGGCTTTCCCTTCCTTGAACTCATTGACTTTGTGCCGATAGTAGGCATGGTAAGGGTCGTTGGGGTTCAAGAAGTTGAACTTGGGGTTATTGATCTCATTCTGGCGGATACGGGCTTCGAACTCGGGGCCGTTTCTGGAAACAAAGAGTCGGCGGCAAAAGCAAATTAAACCATGCCTAAGGACGGTTAACCATGCAGCGTAACACAACCAACCAAGAAGCGTGAAGTCAAATGAATTAAGACCAAGATTTCATACAACACATCTGGACAGCAATGATCATATAAAGAACAAAAGGTAGGCTATTGATCCAAACATCAGTAAGAACCTCCTGTGGAATGAGAATGGTTTTAGTAACATGCAATCCAAACATCAGTAAGAGAGGAATGAGAATACAGTAACCCTCCACCCTTTCGTGGTTCATATACTGCGGTCCCGGTATATTGTGGGACCCCAGTATATGGGGAAAAAAACCCCTGGGGTAAGCTGGAAAGGCCTGTTTCTGGCCTCCTGTATTCACCCCAGGGCCTCGCACTACCCCGAACGGGCCGTCGGAGGCCCAAAAGTGCTTTCTAGCGATTTGGAGGTCACTTCCGGTTTTCTGGAAGTCACTTCCAATTGGGCGAGAAGGACTCTGGGGGCCTCCAACCGCCCGGGAAGGCCCGTTTGGGGCAGCACGAGGCCTGAGGTAAGTACAAGAGGCCCCAAACAGCCCCCAGTCCTGCCCTGCCCCTGCATCCACATATCACAGATTTTCAATTATCACGGGTTGGGTCGGGTCCCTAACCCCTGCGATAGGCAGGGGGTTACTGTAATTACAAGGCATTTCATCACCAAACCATTTATTTATTCATTTGCAGCATGGCCACTTCTTTTCTTTTCCTGCTGCGCCTGTGCTCAGGCTGTCAAGAGCCTTCCTTTCAGTTTATCCCCGCAAGGAGAGGATATTCCACAGACCCAACTTGGACCTTCTCCTCACCTGGCCACGAAGCTGGCTGTCTTGTCCACAATATTCCTAACTTCCGGCGGAGGATAAATAATCCCCACAACATGCTTGGCAGGGGTTGCTTCTTCTTTTGGCTCATCTTCTGGCTGCAATAAGAGTTCATACAGGAAGATTTGAAACAATCAAATCAGTCAATGGTGACTCTCTTTTCCCCATCAAATTCAAGATTCCGATGATTACCTACAAAGTCTTTCACGGTTTGGGCTCACATTACCTGTCAGAGCATCTTTTCCCAAGGCCTTCTACCATCTCCACAAGGTCCCTGTAGGCTATGCTCCTCTGGGTAGCCCTCCGGAGGAGGCCAGGAAATCATTCGCCAGAGGCAGGCCCTTCTTTGCTGTTGCCCCAACACTTTGGAACCAATTCCTGGTGGAGTTGCACCTGGTTCCATCCCTCAGAATGTTTAAAAGACTTCTGAAAACACTGCTTTACAGAAGCCTTTCTCAGCAATCCTATGTGATGGATTCTTCCTGTTTTGTTTGTTTATATGCCTTACGTTCTGTAGTTTATTTTGAAATTTGCAGCCCTTCCAATTTCTGTGCTTTGTTTTATTTGCTATACAGTCACAGGGTTTTTATCCCATTGTAAACCACCCAGAATAGTGCACTGCATTAACAGAGCAGAATATAAATTCAAAAAATCAGATACATAAATAAATTTGGTCTCCATTCCACTGATGTACTCCATACATGTGAATCTACGACCTACATATTGCACTGTGTCTCACGAGGACTGTGACACATAAAACTTGACACTCATCTATGCCTGTTAGTCTTTGATGCACCGCAAAATTTTTCTTTCTTGTGTGCAAGCTGCTTTATTGTTGTTATACATTTTGAAACACAGGGAATGGTTTCACAGCTTAGGTCAAAAAAGGAAACTGCACTCACAGGATATTGAAAATTTAATGTTTTTGTATGGATTTAAAACACTTATAAGCCTTCAAGGGCTATATAATTTGAAAAGAATAATGCAATTAATTGAGGAAAACATGCAAAGAAATTCATATTTACATAGTTCTATAAGTTATTGGGAACATCATGTAAATCAATTCATAGCTACATAATTCTATAATTCTACAGTACACATACACAAACTTTTAAAACCATGTTCTTGATAGTGTTCCCTTCTATATTACTGAATCCATATGTTAAAGCTAGGGAGGAGGTCATTAAAACAAGATTTCATTTCCTCTGTAGCCCTTGGACGTGGCAGACATTTTGCCCTGAAATCAAGAAAGTTGTATTTTCTGCCTCCTGAGTCTACTGATTATCTTGAGGATAGACTACTGTAACACTCTCTCCATGGGGCTTCCCTCGGATGCAGAATGTGTCGGCCAGCTCAGTGGTTGGTGCTAGCAGGCATGATCGCAACACCCCCTTCCTAGCTCACCTGCATTGGCTACCTGTTGCCTCTTGGATAAGGTTCAAGGTATTGGTTTGGTTTACAAAGCCCTCCATGGCTTGGGACCTTAGCGTCTGGTGGAGTGTATTACCCAAATGTTAGCTTTGTCCCAGCCCACCAGAGCATCGTAAGCCTTCTTGCTTCGGGTTGCCGCCCTGAGGGAGGCCCGTAGATCCTTTACCTGGAACCAGGCATTCTCGGTAGCTGGTCCGACCCTCTGGAATCACCTTCCCAGCAAGATAAGGCTTGCTGAATCCCTTCCTACATTCAAAAAAAATCTTAAAACTGGACTGTTTAAAGCTGCCTTTGGCGACTGCTGAGGCTACTGTTCTGTTTATTTGTAGTCTAATTGTTTGCCGCCACCATCCTTCTCTGCCAGCTTAACATTATTATTTGTTATTGTTTTATTTTTGTGTTATTGGCTGGTTGTTCACCGCCCAGAGTTCCCTTGGGAAAGTTGGTTGGTATAAAGGAGAAATTGTTCTCTTCTTAGAATACAGCCTGTATGGAAGAGCATAGATTAAACCCGTCTAATAAAATAGTATTTGGCATCAGAAAAAGCCTGAAATAAATTATTATTATTATTATTATTATTATTATTATTATTATTATTATTATTATTATTATTATTATTATTATTATTATTAATAATAATAATAATAATAATAATAATAATAATAATAAATACAGCTTCCTCTTTTTAACCCAATATTTCAGTGGAGGTACATTATTTAATAATGTACCTGACAATCTGAGTGCTTCAAAGACCCTCCCCCTTAAAAGGACGACCCCAAAGGCTCCCCGCCACCCTGGCACAGGGCCGAGCGCGGCAAGACTACGACTCCCAGCATACACCGCTCGGCTCGCAAAGCATCCTGGGAGAAGAAGCCCCGCCTTCAGGGGTGGCCTTGAGACTCCAACTGGGGAGGGAAGGAGGGGGGGAGGGAGAGGGGCGCTTCTCGGAAGGCGAAGGCCGAGAAAGGTACCTGCTTCGCTTCAGGTGGCGCTGGCTGAGCAGGCGCCATGGCCTGCACGGGCCCCGTTGGCATGGCGACGCTTCAGTCCCGAGCCAAAGATCCCCCGCGCTTCCCCGACACCCCGAACCGGAGCAACAAAATGGCGGCGCCGAGCTGGATGCGCGCGCATTCAAAGTCGCCCCGCCAATAGGAGGAGGAGCGTCCGAGGTGGGGGAAAACCAGCCCTTTTGCGCATGCGCCCTTCTCCTTTTAGGCACGCCTCTGCGCACCATAGAGACGTCAGGCTAGAGCTTCTTCTCCAAACAAAACTGCCCTCCCCCCCCGCGGTTGCTTTCACTTCCGGTCTCAATCCTAATTTTGTGTTAGGATCAGTTTTCAAACCTCCGCTCGATATGTGAGAGCTGACGCTGAAAGGAAGTTATGTTTTAATTAATATTTTATTTTTTGTGTTTTCTTTTCCCCTCTAATCTTGACCTACGTGGATAAACGGAACAACAAAGGCTACTTCTTTGGAAGCCTTTTTTTCCATGGTAAAAAATGATCAGATTTTTCCACTCATGCGATCCAGTTCATGGAGCTTTATCCGTGCTTGCCACGGTGTTCATACTCCCTGGTAAAACCATACAGGAGGAAGGGGAACCTGCAGTGCTAAGATGATGATGATGATGATGATGATGATGATGATGATGATGATGATGATGATGATGATGATGATGATGATGATGTGCAAGGTCTTAGAAGGCTGCTTTCCAGGACATCATGGCCAATGGTTTGCCTTTTATCTCTATTTCACCCGTCTGACGATAAACGGAGTAAAAATCCCACCGACCTTTAAAACAGTGATAAGTGTTCGCGGGTTCCAGCCCATAGAATTGTATACCAAACGGAACGCGTCTATCAAGGTGCTCCAGGCAGGGCTCCCTCCT
This sequence comes from Phrynocephalus forsythii, assembly GCA_029282475.1. Classification (NCBI taxonomy): domain Eukaryota; kingdom Metazoa; phylum Chordata; class Lepidosauria; order Squamata; family Agamidae; genus Phrynocephalus; species Phrynocephalus forsythii. The sequence continues at coordinate 3,781,238 of JAPFRF010000016.1, read as the reverse complement.
TGCATGATTTACGCTGAAGGTACATCCTTCACAGGTGGATGGCCGAAGGTCCCAGAACAGATTTTGGAACAGACTCCTTAACAGATAAGCATGCAATACTCCCGAATCTCTAAATGCAAAAATAGGCTACAAGGGACACCTTTATAGGCCTCTAAATCATCCTAAAATATCTCCATTGATTTCCAGGGCACCTTTCTCCCTGTGGAAGTACGTGGAGTGAAATACAAATCATCTTTTTGACGACCTGGCTGTTTTTGATGGCCACCGTCGTCCCCGCCCCCACTCCCCTTTTCATTCATTCTCGAAACTCCTCATGAGGACTTGAATCTGCTTTTGCTTTTCCCTCATTTCCCCCTTTATAACTCCATTTAAAAAAGACCCATTTGAAGGTGCCACGTGTTTTTGTCTTTGTTGCGTCTTGGTTCTTTGGGTGTTGCCTGATGTCCACTATAGGAAGAATGCAGTTTGCAGGGTGGGTGGGTGGGTGGGTGCAAAGTAGAAAAGGAAAAACTGTTTTCCGTATTGCACAACACTAGAACTAGGGGGCACTCCATGAATCTTTTGGGTGCTAGATCTCAAAACAAATAAGAGGAAGTCCTTTTTCACCCAGAGGATCACTGGTCTGTGGAACTCCCTGCCAGAAGAAGTGGTGACAGCTGTCAGCCTTGACAGCTCTAAGAAAGGATTCGACAAGTTCATGGAGAACAAGGGTATCAATGGCTATCTTGATGGATGCCTAAGGACACCCTCTGGGTTGGAGAGAGAGGCAGGAGATCTGTCCATGCCATCTGAAGGGAATCTTAAACAGGTGAAGATCTCTGCTTGGGAATACCCTGAAGCAAATGGTGAGCCACTGTGTGAGACAGAATGTTGGAGTGGATGGGCTGTGATGGCCTGTCCCAGCAAGGCTGTTCTGATGTTCTTATGTGAGTCGACCTCATAAGGCGAGCTGGCCCTGGTCCTTAGCCCCTGGCCCTTGCTGCCCGCGAGTCGAACGAGAACCTGAAGAGCCATGTGTCTCCCCCCCCCCCGTGTCACTCGCTTCTTTCTCTTTCTCCCTCGAGAGGGCGGGACTTGGAAAGGGAGCGTCCTAAAGGGGCGTGGCCATGGCGGGAGGGCCGAGGAAGGCGTCCAGGGGGTTGCCGTGACAACGGCGGAGGCCTGCACAGCCCCCTCCAGCCTGTTGGCGGTAGCGGCTGAACAGGTGGGTCTTTTCCCCCGATTTGAAGGGGAGCAGCTGTTTTGGGGGGGACCCTGAGATTCCTCCCCACTTTGCCAGCGGACCTGGAACTGACCCCTTTACGCCCTTCCATCTCCAGTTTAATAAGGACCCCTCTCCCTTCTTTTGCAACACTTCAGGCAGGGTGCCTCTGAGCACGTGCAGAGTGCATTCTCTTCCCGCTCAACTGGCGCACAGGCGGGAGGGTGGTGTTGCCCTTCTCACCAAGTAGCGCTGTTTCTGCAAGCCCAAATGATATCTTTATTATTTATTTATTTATTTATTTATTTATTTACTTACTTACTTACTTACAAAATTTTTTTAGCTGCCCCACTACCAAGAGGTCTCTAGGCAGCATGCAACCATGTATTAAAAACTATAAAACAATAACATTATTAAAATTATAAAATGCAGTACAGTTTAAAACAGCATACAATACAAAGTATACAAAATGTTGGTGTTGGCATTGCAATGGCCTTACAGGCAGCCTTTTTCACGGGCACGGCTCCCGTCCTGGGTGCAAGCGAGGCGCCTGCGTCCTGGCAAAGTGATGCCTAGGATTATAGGATTGAGGGTGGGGGTGGGGGGTTTGCATGGCTGTTGTGGCTCCGCTATTGTGGCCCTGCTGTCACCCCTAGGAGATCCAGCAAGGAGGCATGTGCGTTCAGAAGTGATCTCTTAAAAATGTGATTTTAAAACCCCTACAATAATGGAGAAGATAATTCTGTGCTTCCTGAGAATACAAAATTTAAGAAAGGCTTTGCCCACGTTTTAATGATAGAATAACTTTGGAGCCTCAGAGGTGGAAGAGACCCTCTGGATCATCTAGTATTTTATGTTTATTTTACTGTCTGAATTATTTGTGTTTATTTTGCACTGTATTGTACTCGCTATTTGTTAACCACCCTGAGTAGCCTCACTACCAGATGGGCAGTATAAAAATCCAATCAGTCAATCAATCAATAAAAATAGTCCATCCCCTATCAAGGAGGCACCAATAGGGGAATTGAACTCTCAGCCTCTGGCTCTGAAGCCAGAGACCTGAACCACTAAGCAGTTCTTGTTACTGTGTTTAGAAGTATTTGAGAAATTATTTGCACATGCTGATTTCTTGACAGAAATTAAAGAGGGACCCTAGTGTAGGGCAATCTGTAAGGACTAGGTGGTTCTTTTTGATTGGAAACACGGGAAAGGCCATCTTTCCCGTAACTGTTGAGGCCGGCCCCTGGCACGCTCCACCCACAACCTCCAACCCTGGCATTGAGTTGGAAATTGCGTGGTCTCTACCGTATGAGCTATGTGTGCTGGGGACCGTTTATTATAGCGTGCCCCAGCCCAGTGCTCCCCAGATTATCCATCATTACCATCTTGGGTCCTTTTCCAAGGAGAAAGGCAGGGTAAAAATACTGTAAAATAAATAAATAAATAAATATGTTGGTTTACAATGCCCATCACCCCAGCCAGCCAGGCTGGGGCTGGTAGTTGTTGTTGTCTGACCCCTCTGGAGAGTACAAGATAGCACAAAACTGGGGTTCATCCATATTCAATGGATGGGTTTTTTTTTAAAAATAAGAGATTCAAATTGGGTTTACCCTGTTGGTGCCAAACCTGGGTAAGGAAGGAGAGGGAGAGGGAGGATGGCTTGGTGCTGACATTTTCCCCCATCTGCTCCCGGCCTTCTTCACATCCCCGTCCCTGGATGCTCTTTTGTTCCCTTGACTGATGCAAGCTTGCCGTCCTGCGGCTGTCATTCCCTCCCGCAGGGACGTCTCTCGTAAGACCAAGCGGTGTCGCCGCCCAAGGGCAGCGACATGGCGACAACGCTGGTTAATCAAAACTGCATGGAAAGCTTGCGGAAAGACATCACCGATCTCCAAGGGACGGTCCTCAGCGTCTTCTCCTGCATCGGGGCCGTGCGCTACCCTTCCTGGAAGTTTCCTGACAAGGTGTCCTGTGATCTGGACTTGGTAGCTTTGCTGGAGCATTATGACTTCTCTGAGAATGACCCTGAATTTACCCAGCATTCCCATGTGGTCTTTCTGGAGCTTGTGATTGACAGGTGAGAACATCATTCCATAGCAGCACCCAAATCCTATTCTTTAGTGAAGTTTGCCCACCCTCAGCCACCCCCATTGCACTCCTTCCCAAAAGTTCTTTGCATACTTGCTTGGAAAACGTTCATTACATGCAGTGAGACAGACCTGGGCATCTACATGTACAGGATCAGTTTAACGGTCAGGTAATGGACACCTGCAATATACAGAAACAATTTTTAAGACTGCTCTTGGGCTCTTCATCTCTCTCAGAATTTGGTAGCCGAATTAATTGTTGTTGGATGGATGGGTTGCTTGAACTTGTATACTGCATCATGTAATCATTTATCATTAAACCCTCCCCCTGGACAGTTTACATCCAGGGCTAAGTAAACATAAACTGAAGCAAATTGTAAACCTAATGAAAACACAAACAGCGCCAAATGTCAATTTAAACGTAGTCAGTCGTGTTACCTGAAGAGAGGGTGCTCTCTATGATTTCAGTAAGCAGTCATGTCTTCAGTGTCCTCTTAAAGGCAGTAAGGGGGGAGGCTGGGCTACCAGGAGCCCATTCCAAATGATCAAGCCAAAAATGAGAAGGATCTGTTTCTGTTTGATGGCTTCCTGGCCTCCTTCGGTGTGGAGGAGCGTGCCCTGTGATGAACAGCTGGTGCAGATGGATCTTTTTAGAGAAAGATGCTCCAATAAGTATCAAAGCATGCCTCGTGTATATATCTCACCCAGACCTACAGGGGCTACCAATTTCTTTTGATGCCTAATCCTCCAAGCCTCGGTAGCCATCTTGATGGTCCTGGGTGTTCTCCACCAATCTTCTCTTCTCACCTTGTTGCAGGAGGGGGAGAAATTCCAAATTGCCAAATTTTTTGCCCAGGTCCCTTGGACAAAATAAAGTTTGGCAGTCACTCTTCTGCAATCTGTTTTAAAAGGCCTGTTCTCATATGGAAAGGTCCTTTGTGAATTATGTATCCAACAATTGTTTTCTTTCCCTCTTTCTTTGTAATTTTAATGTACACATGTTGGGTTCCTGTAACATTTTCCAAATGAACTACTGGTTAGTTTTTATATCATAGAATGTCAGAGTTGGAAGAGGCCCATAAGGCCTCCAAATCAAAGCAGATCTGACCAACAGTTGTTCAGTTTTCCCTTGAATGCCTCCAGCGTTGGAGCGCTCACCACCTCCCAAGGTCATGATTCCTGTTGTTGTACTGCTCTAACAGTTAGGAAGTTTTCCTTGATATTCAACCTAAATCTGGCTTCCTGTGTCTGGAGCCCCTTGCTGCCTGTCATGCATCCAGATATATGATTGTATTCATTTTGGTATGTTGTTGTAAAACTCTTTGGGCGAGCGTTTCTATGGAGAATTGGGCAGGGTTGTTGACATCTTTTGAGAACTGGATTTCCTTTCTCCCCCACAAAGGTTGCTGCTGCTGCTTCAGAGCTTCACAGGATACACGGAGACCTTACTCAGGGAGCACAGCAGGCCTCCCTCCAGGGCCACAAGGCCTTGCATGTCCATCGGGCTGGCAGTGAAAAGATACTGGGCTACCATGCTGGAACTGGGCCGCCTCTACCAGCAACTGGCAGCAGAGGTAGGGCGCCTGGAGGAGCTTGGTGTCTCCTGCAGGCCCACCAAGTGAGTCCTTATCCCAATAGAGGCAACTTTCCTTTCTGGGGCCCCAGGGCTTGCAAGCAGAGAAAAAGATCCAAGGTGTCCCACATCTGAGGGATATTAACCACAAGAGAACCTTAGAAGTGTGATATTCCCATCCATTAGCTGTACAGTGCTTAACCTCCACAAGGAGCCTTGTGGCTCTGTGGTTAAATTGATGTACTGCAGCTAAAACTCTGCTCACCACCTGGGGTTCAATCTCAGGTAGTTGGCTCAAGGTTCACTGAGTCTTCCATCCTTCCAAGGTCGGTAAAATGAGTACCCTGCTTGCTGGGGGAGCAATGTGTAGGCTGCATAATTAAATTGTAAAACGCCCAGAGGGTGCTTTAACTGCTATGGGGCGGTATATAAACAGAACACTTTGCTTTTGCTTTGTAAAAGTGAGAAAGCAGGATTGCTTACAAATCTTGGCCAACATAAGATCATTTTAACAAAACACACACACACACACACACACACACACACACACACACACACACACACACACACACACACACACACACACACACACACACACACACAAGTTTTGAATCATCTACAATATTTTCAATATTGGTGAGTCCTTTGACTGTTTCTTTCAAACAGTAAGAACAATCTATTTTCAGCACAAACCAAGCTTCCTGCCCGTTGGCTCTGTTAATTCTGACCAGCTAATTCGGATTTTATTGCATTTTCCTCCCCTTAAGAACATAAGAAGAGCCCTGGTGGATCAGGCCAAAGGCCCATCTAGTCCAGCTTCCTGTATCTCACAGTGGCCCCACCAGATGTGTCTGGGAGCGCACGAGACTAGATATCTGTCTCCTGATACCACTCCCTTGCATCTGGCCCTTGAAGTACCCTCTTTTTAAGCCTGGAGATGACACATCTCCATCATGGTTTGTCACCTGTGATGGACTTTTCCTCCAGGAATCTGTCCAATCCCCTTTGGAAGGCCTCCAGGCCAGATGCCATCACCCCCACATCCTGTGGCAGGGAGTTCCACAGACCCCCTTGCTCACCACCCAAATTGTTAATGCCTGGCTGACTTTTCTCAAGGGTAAAGCCGCCCTTCAAACAGCAGTGCTCTAGATCAATACAGATCTCCAGGGAGCATGGTGTCAAATCAGAGCCCGGCATTTGAAAACAATATTTACTGTATTGTTTTAAATTAAGAAATGTGCCTTTAGGCAGAACCACAACTCTGATAAAATTATGCAGTACCCCTGATCGAAAATGCATCATCTGTGTTTGATGAGGACCTGGCTTCACAGCTCAGTGACTTAGGTTAGGATTAGATCTGCCGAGTCAGAGATTGGGATTCCCCGCAGTGCCTCCTGAGAAAAAAGCAACCTGTGTAGCCTTGGGCAAATTGCAGTCTCAGGATGTTCCCAGAATAAATGAATGGGAAACCACTACTGAGTATTCTCAACCTGAATAGAGTTTCCATAAGTCAGAATTGCCTTGGGGACAATTATTATTATTATTATTATTATTATTATTATTATTATTATTATTATTATTATTATTATTATTATTATTATTATTATTATTATTATTATTATTATTATTATTATTATTATTATTATTATTATTGCCATTGCCATTGCAACAGCTGGGCTGCTTAGTATTTAGCACCTAACTGTACTAAATAAGAATATAATGCTAGTTCAGTGAGCCTGTGCCTGATTTTTAAAAGCATTTGATCTCCACAAAGGCCTTGATGGTTCAGGGGTGGGTGTTGGGAGACTTTACTGGCTGTTTTGGCTCCCAGGTGGAGGAGAGGCGAGGGACAGTGTCTCTTTTCCCCAAAAGGCCATCATCTACTGTCCAGTGATTTGTTAGAAGAAGGAAGTCAATCTCTCTCCCCCACCACCTTCTTTTTCACATGTAGAAACAATGCACTGAAGAAGACGCGTCCAGCCTCAAAGAGCTCTCACAGGCAACAGAAGCTGAGAGTGAGCGCGCCAAAAGCAGCTCCTCGGAGCATTCAGAGTCAGATGTAACGTTACCAAGCGGCCGGTCTTCTCCGTTAGCCTCACCTGCCAGCAGCGGCCAGAGGGACGGCCACCTCGCTGCTCAGTCAGAAGCAAGGTCTGCACCAGGTCCTGACGCCTCTAGGCAGAGCGTCCACACCCAGACCATGGAGATGTCCCTGGAGCCTTGCGACGGGTGCGAGAGAGCCCAGGCCAGCCTCCGGGAGGTGGGCAGGGCCATTATGGACATCTGCAAAAGCCAGAACCTCCCGTGCTCTCTGAGCAGATTTCTCGAGCTGGCTGGGGACGCTCTCGGCCCCAAGCCCCTCACGGTGCTGGACGTCAGCTACTGGGTGTCCGAACAAGGCAAAGACCTCTCCCGGATTAGCAAGCACCTCCGGGCCCTGGTGGAGCTGGTCAATCCACTGAAGGCGGCACTGGAGGAGTCCGGGAAGGAGAAAGAAGAGCTGAGGAAGCAGCTGGAGGCCTTGGAGGGCCGCCTTCAGGAGGAGAAAGCAGCCCAGGAGCAGGGCAGGAAGGAGGCCGAGGCGCTGTTTGAAAGCAAGCAGGCCGAGAGCCGGCAGGTGGCGGCCTCGCTGGAGAAAGAGAACCAGGAGCTCCGAAACAGTGAATATCCTCCCTTTCCCTCAAACCCGACTTTCCCAAAGGTCCCATCAACTTTTAGTTCCCAAACATGGGCTGGTTGGGGGGATTATGGGTGGCTCAGCGGGCTAGAGTGCTGAAAACTGTGGGCTGCAAAGTCAGCTGCTCAGCGGTTCGAATCCCAGGTGCCACACAGTGGAGCGAGCTCCCGCTGTTCACCCCAGCTCCTGCCAACCTAGCAGTTCGAAAGCATGTAAATGCAAGGAGATAAATAGGTACCACCATAAAAAGAGGGCAGGTAAAACAGTGTTTGCTTGCAGCCATGCTGGCCACATGGCCACGGACTTGCACAACACTGGCTCTTTGGCTTGAAAAAGGAGATGAGCACTGCCTCTAGAGTTGGACATGACTAGCATGCATGTGCGGGGGTGGGGGGAACCTTTACCTTTACCTTTTTAGTCCCCAAAAGTTAACTCTCCCAAGCCAAGCATTGCCCCACCGGTAGGGGGTCCTATTTGAACGCAGGCAGACAAGACTTGGCTGTTGTTTCCTAGCGTAGCTTGGAGGACAGAGGGGCTGCAGTTGCCAGAAGGAGAGGCCAGTTCATTCTGTTCGCCCTTCAGTTGGGCTGCCAGGACTTAATGGAGCTGGAGGAATGGGGGAGCATGGGCTTTAAAATACTGCCTTCTATCATCTTGAATCCCAGAATTCTTCTTCTGAATTTGCTCCAAATGGCTTCCTTGGCCTTCCCCCTGTTTGCTTTTCGCCAAGAGTACACGGATGCCGCTGGCCTACGACGCCCCATCCTCTTTTACCGGTGGCCAGGTTGGCTGGAACGGATGGGAGCCAGAGCCCAGCGAGATCCCAAGGATCACAGGGCCCACCCATAGTTTCACACCAAACTATCTGCCCCAAAGAACTAACAGAACTCCTTCAGCAGCTAAACGTACACAACAGAAACTGGGGGTAAAACAAAGGCCTAGATTTAAAAATTAAATATACCAGTAACTCATCTTTAATGAAGATGTTTTAATACTACACAAGGAAGTCAATGGTTGAGATGGAAAAAAATGAATCCAGAATTGCAACTCATTACTACAAAATGCTGTTATTATTACATCTCATTCCGTCACGCTATTATATATACAGGTACTGTAATCTAAATTGCTCATTGACAAACTTCAGTTACATTTAATTCAAGAGGACTTTGGAGCTAATGAAGCCACTAACTTCATTATCATCATCCAAGACAGAATGCCAGTGAACATTATCATCTATTTTAATAATAACTCCATATTAGTTTCTGTAAGAGACAACTTTTGAGAATCTGAACGAAAGTTTAATTCCATTTTTAAATGTTTTATTATGTTGAAAGGGAAATTATGCAGAGTTTTGACTCACCTAGGCTAAACTTCAAAATTTAGCAGGACTGAATGACCCTGACTGAGGTTTCGTTGGACTTCTTGCAGGGGTCGACTCCTTAGAGGGGGAAATCTCCTGCTCGAGGGATACGATCCGGACTCAGGAGGTCACCATCCAAGTGCTGGGTAAGAACCTTCCCGAAGAGCTTCATTCACAGGCACCATCTTGCAGTTCCGAGTCACAATCCGCCTGCATGTTAGGCCAGTATTTTTGTGTCTCCTTGCCAGAGACGGAGGATGGAGGCTAAAGCCCTTTCTTCAAACCTCGGCCATCCCTGGCTCTATTCCCGATGGCCATGTTTGGGTCGCAGTGACATGGAAGCACCTCTTAAGTCAGCCGAGGGGAGGCAGAGCTGCAGCCTCTGGTCAATTCTCTGTAGCGGAGAGGGAGGGAAAGACCCACCACCACCCCATATCCACGGGATATCAATCCCAAGTCCTCCTCCTCTACACAGATGCTGGAAAACACAGATGATAGCAAGAGCAAATGCTATACATTGCTGGATAGCCTGGTGGTCTGGGTCCCTGGCTGTGAAGCTGGAGGTTGGGAGTTTGACTCCCCCCAACACACACACACACACACACACACACACACACACACACACACACACACACACACACACACACACACACACACACACACTCAGCCTCCTTGACAGGGTCCCTTCCAGCACTGCAGCAAATGACAAGGAGAGTGGAATAGCATGGTCTCTGGCTCCCTCTAGTAGCTACTTCTGGTAACTTCATCATTAGAGAGAGATTTCTGGGATTTTTTTTTATTTTAATAGATTTACTGTATTTTTTCCATGTATAAGACTATATATTTTTACTAAAACTGTTAGACTGAAATTTTAGGGTTGTCTTATACACGGAAGTAAGTCAATGAAAGAACTACATGGTAGAGAAACTGTTAGTTTGGGCTGGAAAATTGAGGGTCGTCTTATACATGGGGGGTGTCTTATAAACGGAAAAATACAGTACAGTGGTATCTCTACTTACGAATTTAATCCGTTCCGGACGCATGCTCTTAAGTCGAACTACTCTTAAGTCAGGTTGCCTATCTAATAAGTTAAAAAATAATAAAAAAATATTTGTAAGTCGAACAGACCATATCTAAAATTTGTAAGGCGGCAGTTAAAATACCAACAGTTTTCCACTCTTAAATTGAATTGCTCTTAAGTCAAGCTGCTCTTAAGTTGGGGTACTACTGTAATATTTTCAGACCAGGGATAAGAGAATCGGCATATACTGATCCCATGGAGAAGAGGGTCCTGCTGTACCCTTGTTCCTCCAGTTCCTTCCTCCTTTTACTATTAGAATGAGCATTATCTGAACGTGCAGCCTGCAGGCTGTATGTAGTTCTCAGAGAGACCTCTCTGGGTTCCCCAGCGCCCGTCCCCTGAAATCTTAACTTTTTTTTAGTTCAAAAAGCCTCCATGTCCCCACCAGGGGGCTTGAAAATGAGTCACACTCCTGACAGCCCTTCCTCGGTTTTTTTAAAAAAAAAGGGGGGGGCAAGAAAAATGTTTGGGAAATTGATATCATGGGAGTCAGCCCTGGCAGTGGAAGTCAAAGGCTCCGGGATGGGTACGTGTGTCCCCTTGAGATGGCCTGCTGCCCATCTGCATGGCTGCCACCTTGTCCACTGCTGTCTTTGGCCCTTGAGTACATCCCACAAGAATCGATGGGGCTGCCTTCTGAGTAGACATGTATAGAATTTAACCGTTCAAGTCCTCAAGAACCATAAGGCTGAAGTCCTAAGAACCAATGCTAGGGTGTCATTAAGGCTGTGCTGCATGTAGGTAGATCTGTGTTGGACCCTGACTGCCACTACCTCCCGTTGGCCTTAGAAACTTTAAAAGTTGGTTTAAAAGAGGGGCCCCACAGAGCCTTCTGGAATCTCCCTCCATCCATTGCCTGGGGTCCACCAGGTGGCCTCCTCCTTCCCCTGTGTCTGGCGTGGCCTCCTGAACGGTTGTGCCTTCCACAGAGCAGGCCAAAGCGGATCTGCTCCAGGAGATGAAGGCAAAGATGGTGGACCGGGACCAAGTGCGGAACCTGGAGGACCAGCTGCAGGTCCAGGCTCGCCAGCTGGAGAGCGCCAAGCAGGAGCTGAGCTGGGCCACCACGGAGCTGGCCAAGGAGAGGGCCAAGGCAGGCAGCATGGCCCGGCACAAAGAGGTGCGACAACGAGGGTGCCGGCTTCTCCGGTCACAGTATAGTGGGTGGACGGCTGGTCTTCTGCAGCAGCTAAGCGGGCACAGGATGATGGGAGTTGTAGTCCAGCAAATCTGGAGGGCGCCCAGATGGCAGACGCCCTTCACCTGCAGGATTGGCAGGGCAGTGTTGCAGCACAAGGCCCTAGAGAAGATTTAGAGACGCCAGGTCATCTGCTCTTGAGTCGATGCCTTACCAATCAATGAACAGCCCCCTCCCTTGCTTGGGCTTGCAGCCTTGGAAGTAGAACCGGGGTGGGGTGGGGGCGGTACGGGTGGGGGGGGTGGAGGTTAAGGGGGCAGGTATGCATTCCCTCTAGCACACCTAAACTCAAATGGCCCTCCAGACACGGAACAAGGTGTGGTGTTTACCTGTGTGATGCACAATGCATGAGGGGGTCTGTGCCGCCGCATGGTGGGCTGGTAGACCAGAGAGAGAGTCTGGGGAGTGGCCTGAGAGGATGTAAGGCACTGCTCAACCTTGTTTTAGCCAGATAGGGACCTACACTTTCGGAAAAGAGAATCATATAGGGTCTGGCATCATCTGAGAAAGACAGAGCGAAAGAAGAGAGAGATTTTTTTGAGTGTCTGTGAGGAAATCTAAGTGTCTGGAGTTTGGGAACTTAGGAACAAGGTGTGCATTTATTCATCTTTATTAGAAATCAAATTTAAGTGGGTGAGAGCAATAACCTTTTGTTTACACTTCAACATGTTACCATTATTTTTTGATTCAATTTTGTAATCTTCCTTTATTTTTATTCAACTTAAAAACAGTCTGACGGCTTTGATTTACTAGCTAAGCTAGTTGGGGGCGGCGATACAGGAAAATCAAAAGTGGTGTTTGTCAGTAGCCCGTGAAACGGCCGGGGGCAAGCACATGCACGCTACACCAGGTTGCCTGCAAACCGCACTGCCTCTGCTCTTCAAGTCATCCATTGCACTTGCTGAATCAGCCAACGGCGAGTGGCTGGTCCAGGTGCCTCGGTTGGCTTCTGAGTAACGGACGGCTCCCCGCCTGTCCCTGAAGTCTCTCCAGGGGAAGCAGAGGGCTCTTATTCAGCAGCTGGACAGCTTGGACCAGCAGTGCGAGCAGCTGAAAGCGAGCCTGGCCGACGGAGAAGAGGAGCAGCAGAGGATGCAAGAGCGGCTGAAGGAGATGCAGGAGGAGAAGTGGGAGGCCCAGCACCGACTGGAGGCCCAGCAGGTCTGTAGAAAGCACGCCCTCCTTCCAGGCTAAACCTGCCCAGTTCTTTCAGTCTTTTCTAGCAGGGCTCGGTCTCCAACCCTCTGGCCATCCCACTTGCCCTCCTCTCACCTTGATCCCCTTTCGCAGCATCCTTCTTGAATTGTGGTGTCCAGAACGGGACACAGGAGTGGAGAGGAGGCCTTGGCGATGCTAAATAGAGGGGAAACTAGACTGAGAGCTAGGTTCCCAGCCCCAGCTCCCCCAGGGATTTCAGATCTACAGCCATCCCATCCAGGGAGCCCCGGGGAACTTGACGGCGGTCTTCTCTCTTAACACAGAAGCTCACGGAAAGTGCGCAGCACGAAAAGCAGAGCATGGAGCAGTTGGCTGCTGACCTGCAAAAGACGATCTCCAAGCTGGGAGAGCTGATCCAGGAGATGAAGGAGAAAGAGAAGCTTTTGGTCTTCTTCCCGGACCTTCACGTCCCTGTGGAGGCCCAGCTTGAAAGTAAGGCCTGGGAAGGACAGGGAAAGAAGGACAGGGAGTGGCAGCTCCCTTAAAGCGAGCGTGCATGGATCTGGCGAATGGAGGCTGGGAGTGGGCAGAGAACTGGATTCCAGGGAACAGGATCCGGATTCAGAGCCACTGGTTGTGCCTGTAAGTGGGTGTAGAGGCAAACTGTGTCCCTCACAACATAACTGCCTCTTCTGTAAAACAGGAACAAAGCGATCTCTCTGACTCAGTTTGTGAGATGATAAAAGGGGACAAAGGAGATTAAAGACAGAGATAACAAGGAGAGATGCCTTTGCTTAAAAAAAAAACTGCTGAGTACATTCATATTGTAATAGTAGGCAGGGATACATTTCCTAAGACCCACTTTGGAAAAGAATTGCTCCTTGCAGGATCAGTTGCTGACTGTTTGTGGCAAATGGAATCTCAGACTTTCCTGGCCTGTCTGTTTTTTTCAGTATCTTGCCATTTTTAATGTAATTCAGAAAAAAAGAGGACAGGATCAGCATTTATATGATGCTCCTTGAGTGTTCCGAGTACTGCCCATAAATTGCTGCCATCCTGTAAATAAGTCTTGTCTTAATATTAGAGATGGGCTTTTCATTTTGGAAGGGGGCTGATTCCAAAACGAAACATAGATTCATAGAATCATAGAGTTGGAAGAGACCTCAAGAGCCATCTAGTCTAACTCCCTGCCACACAGCTAGCGCTCAGAACCCAGTCCCACCCTCCAGAACAAAATCAAACACTGTCTTACGTTGCTGGGCAAAATTCCAACCAGGAAGCAGCCTCCAATGCGTCATCTTTCCGTCTCCCTGTTGCTGGACAATCAGACAGGGAGGCGGGATGATGCATGTCCTTGCACAGCTCCTGGTTGGCCAGCATCAGGGAGATGGAAAGATGAAGCATTAGAGGCTGCTTCCTGGTTGGAATTTCGCTCAGTGTGAGCTACAACAAGGTAAGATAGTGGTTCATTTTGTTCCAGAGGGTTGGACTGGGTTCCAAGCGCCAGCTGTGCTGGTATGTTTCATCTCAGAACGAGTCCCCTTCCAAAATAAATCATCACTCTCTACTTAATATCCCCACTATTGTGTGAAAAAGGGATGCTACAGCTTTCGAATGTGTTTGGTTGTGGGATTTCAGCAAGGCAGGCCTTCAGAGTGGAGTCTGTTTGGACAGGCCCCTGCAGAATGCCAGGCTAAAGGCTGGCACAACGGATGCCACCTCATTTCTCTAATCTGGAGACGCCTGCCTCATCTCATTGCAAAGCTGTCTCATCTTGCTGCCAGATTGGCAGCATAAAACAGCAGTTCTCAAACTTTTTTCGCCGCGGCACCCTTGTCAGGCTAAAAAAAATTAGCAGCACCACTACCCTTAAAACAGTTTGAATACTTAGGAAAAGAAGAAAAAACAGTGCAAGTTTAATACTCAGTTGTCTTTAATGCAAGGAATGAAATTGTTTTGATGAATTTCTCATTATTTCCTTTATGTGTATGGGAAATTTAGTTAATTTAATATTATTGCCGCAGCATCCCTTTCATACGCTCATGGCACCCTGTTTGAGAACCGCTGGTATAAAAATCAATTTAAAAATTCAATAAATATTGCCTAGAGGGCAAGGAGAGATAGCGCCCCCCCCCAGTGTAGAGGAAAAGAGGCTGTTGCGTCGACGGCCACGGGTTTGGCAGAAGGGTTGACATTAGTTACCGTCCCACCACCCGCTTCTGTCCTTGGGTTCCACAAGTCCCGACCCTTCGGCTCTGGCTTTGACCCCTGGCTCTGTCGTACCTCCACCCCCAGGCACAGGAGACGTCATGGAAGACATGGGGAAGCAGCTGCAGGCCAACAACATCCGCATCAGTGTCCTGGAGGAGGAGAACTCGCGCCTCCGCATGGCTCTGGCCAAGATGAAGGAGGTGGCCCAGTCCGAAGGGCCCAAGGTAGGCAGGGGTTGCCCGCAGGGTCCCGACAGAGGGCTTGGGCACACCTCCTAGAGTGGTGGCGAACCTTCAGTGTTCCAGATGTTTTGGACCACAACCCCCAGTCCTTTTGTCATGGGCAATACAGGCTTGGAATTCTGGAAGTTGTCCAAAACACCTGGAGTGCTGAAGGTTCGCCACACCTGTCCTAGGCCCCTTCAGGGCCTGGGTTGCTGCCATCTGCCATCAAGTCAGAACTGACTTAAAGCAACACTAGCGGGGCTTCCGAGGCAAGCGGGATGTATAAAGTGGATTAACCAGTTCTGCTTCCCCAGTGAGTCACCATGGCCAAGTGGGGATTTGAACCCAGATCTCCCAAGTCCTGTCCCATCACTCTGTCCACTGCACCACCCTGGGTATCCTTGACACTCCAGAGAGAGCCGTTTCCCCCGAGAACGCAGCCCACCATCCCAGGCCTTGAGTTTGCTTTGGGGAAGAACTTAAGAACATAAGAAGAGCCCTGTTGGATCAGGGCAAAGTCCCATCTAGACCGGCTTCCTGTATCTCACAGTGGCCCCTCCAAATGCATCCGGGAGCGCAGAAGACTAGATATCTGTCTCCTGATAGCACTCCCCTGCATCTGTCCCTTGAAGGACCCTTGGTTTTAAGCATGGAGTTTACACATCTCAATCATGGTTTGTAACCTGGGATGGACTTCCCCAGGAATCTGTCCAATCCCCTTTTGAAGGCATCCAGGACAGATGCCATCACCACATCCTGTGGCAGGGAGTTCCATAGACTAACAACACACTGGGTGAAAAAATATTTTCTTTTGTCTGTTCCCACTCTCCCAGCCCTCAATTTGCATGGATGTCCCCTAGTTCTGGTATTTTGTGAGAGGGAGAAGTGTCCCTCTATCCACTTCACTCATGCCCTGCATTATTTTGTACGTCTCAATCATATTCCTCGCCTCAGACACCTTTTTTCCATGCTAAAGAGCCCCAAATGTTTTAGCCTTTCCTCATAAGGGAGGCCCCCCCAGCCCAGTAATCAGCCCAAGAAGACACCTTGAAGTCTTCTTTGCAATGACTGCTTCTAAATTATCCTCCAAGGCAGAGGAGAAGCAATCAAGCTTGACCAGGAGGAAGCAAAACCTCTTGAGTCCAACTCAGAGGAGCCCAAAGAGCAACGACCCACCTATGCCTTGTCTCAGTCCAATTAACAAACCCTATTCCATCCCAAAAGCCAAGGGAAAGTAGAAAGGATGAATCATAGAGATCTCTTTTATGACAGCTTGATCCCCATGAATTGCTCAACAGGCAGATAGAACACAGTGGATGCAGCAAAGGTGGAACTGAGGAAGCCGCTGCCTTATGTCGATTACAACAAAAAGAACGGCTTGATGATGCAAGACTAACCCATTTCGTTTGGCAGCGGCAAGAAGTGGGCTGCTGTCCATGAAGAGCTTATGCCAAATGAAACCTGTTAGTCCCCAAAGTGCCATGGGAAATGTTTAAGATACGGGTCACAGTGTTTGTCTTTCCCAGGCCTCCTCGGGAGGCTGTTGCGTATTAGCAGGACCGGCCAAAGAGGTGTCTTTTTGCCTTATGGATGCTGATGGCGAATCCTCCTCTCCCCAGCTTGTCCCTCCGACCCCGCTGTGGATCCGGTCTCCATCAAAAGCTGGCCAAGAAGACAGTGGGAGGCGATCTCCTGGAGGGTGAGTCAGGCAGCCCTGTAGCACCTTGAGTGCAGGAAAGCTCTGGGGCAGGAATGGAGACTCCTCCTCCCACAGTGGCATCTCTGTCTCGTGCTTTCCGCTGCAGGTGTCCCACAGGAAAAGGCTTCCAGGGAGCCCCAGGGAGGCCTTCTCCAAACCCTTCTAGCTCGGGAAGCGCCACCCGGAACAGGGCACAGAGCGGCCGCACCTTACCTAGAGAGGGCTCTGCTGCTGCCCAAAGGCCACCTGGCAGCAAGCTATCAAGACCCCCTTCAGGACAAGCGCCTCGGAAACCAGGGTCCCTCTTGTCCTGGGAGGACGCTGGCACCAGTGCCTTTGCCAGGGCACAAGGAAGAGTCCAGGCCCTTCACCACCCGGCCCACAGCACTTGGAGCCACCAGAAATAAAAGCCCTCGAGCGGAAGAGCTCCAGGAGGTGGCCCCAAAACACCGCTGGAACCCTGCAGTGGGGCCAGACAGGTTTGGGAGGAAATGGAAGCCGGCCAGCTGGTTCAGTTGTTGGTTTGATACCGTTGCTGTGGTCTGCCAGCAAGCATCCACAGCAGCCAGTCATCATCACAAACACAAAGACCTTTCCTGAAGTGCAGCACGCTTCAAAGATGCCGGCTTTCGGCAGCAGGGCTCCCTCGTCTTATGAGCAATCCCGCCTGGAGCCCCAGCCTGATACATTAAAGAGAAGTCAGCATTCAACCGTCTTGGGAAGCCTGGTGCCCCTCCAGCTGTTTTGGACTACATCTCCCATCAAGCCAGAGCTGGCTGGATGTGTTTGTCCATGTAAAACTTTAACAGTCCAAAAAGACTGGAGGGCAGAAGGCCTGGGAAAGGCCAGCGCCGGGAACGGTTTGTCAATAAAATGTCACAGCTTAAAACAGAACGACAACCACAACTGCAATTTGTGAGTGCTGAAAGAGGAGGAGAGGAGGGATGGGTCGCTTAGTCCAAAAATCCCCACAAACCTGCACGCCTCTACTAGGTGCAGTGCAGTGCCCCTCTGACCAGGGGTCAGCTCTCTCACCAGCTGCCCCATCAATGGCTTTTGCACGGTCTCCCTGCTGGTTAAGGATGAACAACAGGCACACTCTTCCACAGGGAACCCTCCAGTACACCTTCCTACCCAGCGCCAGCTTCCCTGCCAGCTGTTGCCTTGTTTGCTGCCTTCCTGGGGAAACCTGAGCAACAGAGGCGTCAAACCTTTTGCTCCGGGCTGCAAAGCATCTGCATCATCCTACAGACCTCCCTCTGAGGTCTGATAAGGCCCTTTGCCCCGTCTGCTTCCTCCAGCTCCTCACTGGGCCCTTCCCCTTCAGCGGCTCTGTGGCATTAGGGGGACCATCTGGGCTTCTCCCAGGCCTGAGCGAAAGAAAGTGCCCCGTGCTCTGGGCTGAGAAGGACCTGTGTCCTAAGGAGACACTCACGCAGGGCTCTCTTTCTGCTTGGTTTATTATTAGTCCAGGTGGTTTTTACACACACCAGCAGTGGGTCCGCTGCCAAAGGGATTGAGGACACCACGACAGCACACACACACCCCCGCCCGGAATCCCCTTCTGCCCCTCCTCTCTAATAAGTTAGTATAAATAAGCAAGCATTCCAAACCCCACCCCACCCCCACCCCTCTCTAGCACATGAACACCCCCCCCCCACCCCACCCCGAAGGCAGCTTCCCACGGCAGGACGCCCAAGGAATCGGCGGGAGGGGGGGCGCGCAGCCAGCAGTGCTCAGCCTGCCCACCATCCCTCCACGGGGAGAGGGCCCACAAAGGCCAGGCCACCCGGGAGCAGCGCCTTCGCCCCAGACCTGAGCCACACTGCCGAGATGTTCTGCCAGGCCCTGCCCCAAAGGCCGTGGGGGTCGAGTCCGGTGTGGAGACGCGGAAGCAGACCCAAGAACAGATGAGCACATGTTGCACAGACACATTTCCCCCCTGTCTTGACGGGACCCCAAGTGCCGGGAAGGAGGATTCCCTCCTGCATGCGAAGATGCCCGAGTCTCTGCCAATCGCTCTTTCCCCGATGCCCGGCTGGACTGTCCTCAAGGAGAGATGGCCGCTTGGCTAGCTGTCTTGACAGCAGCTTCCTGTCCAAAAAGGGAAGAGAATGTCACTCGAAGGTCAAGGAGCCCATGGCAAAGGGCCGTGGGAACACACAAGGAGAAGCAACGGGGAAGGAGGAGGGCAGTCAACAGGGAATGCTCCTGGAAGGGAACCCGCACTCAAGGACCCTATCGGTGGAAAACACAGTTGCAGTGTGGGTTTTTTTTTAAGGCTTTTGAACGTGTATAACACCTTTTCCTTCTGGAAGAAGTACTTTATTTTTCTGTGTATACCATACTACTATTTTCTGAAATCATGAGGCCAAAAATTTAAGGGGTGTGGTATACACGGAAGTCAGCCTTTCAGGGTGGGCGGGTGGAGGAGAACCCTAACTCACCTTGCTTTACCTATCTGTGGTTTGGTTTTTTTGCATGACTGGCTCTGTCTTTCCTTGAGTTCTCCACCCCCACCCCACCCACACTGTTTTCTTTCATTCTAAACACTCCTCTCAACATTGGTGGGTTTGTTTTTTGTTGCTTTTTTGCAGGATCAGGTACCTTCGGGCTTGAGCAGCCCATTAAGGAAAGGCGCTACAGAAAGGAAAAAAGCCACACCTTTTTTTTAGCTTGAAAAGGCATTTCTTAAAGGGCTGCTCAAGCCTGACGGAGCCTGCAAAAAACAAAGCAGAGGAGTGTTTAGAATGGGGAGATGAAAGGAAACAGCAGGGGCGGTGGGGGTGGAGGAGACCTCAAGGAGTACGTATTAATTTTATTTATTTGGGGGTCTGAAAAGAGAAGGGTGTCTAATAAAAGGTGGTGTCTTATAGACACCACCTTTTATTATTTTATGCATAGATCATTATCAACTTAGGTACAGCTTGCCATTAAGAGGGCATGTCCTCCATCCTAAAAAAATGGCACTTCCTTTTTAACCCAGAAGAAAGCAGGGAAACAGCCAGGGAAACCTCCAGCAGGTCTGTCTGGTTTTCCACTTTCCTGGCCAATGGGCAGGAAAAAGAAATTGAGGTTTTGCTCTTAGCCAGGCCAGTGGGACATGGCCGGACGTCCTAGAGCAGTTTTGTCCAAACTTTGGCCCTCCAGATGTTTTAGTCCACAACTCCCACAGTCCTTTGCCATTGGAAATACAGGCTTGGAACTCTGGGAGTTGTGGTCCAAAACATCAGGAGGGCCAAAGTTCGGACATGCCTGTCCTAGAGAGAACTCCCTGGGATTGCAAACTTGGAAAACCCCTGATCAAACATACAAGAGAGCTTTTGGACTGGGTGCGGGGTCCCTAACCCTAACCCTAACCCTAACCCCACTATCTGTGACATATAAAGATGTCAAGTAGTAGCAAGTCACGTGAGGGATTTCTGGAGGGGGGATTGAACCGATCACGCCCAAGATGGATCTTGAGTGTGTTGTTCTGGAGAAGCAAGCAGGCTGCTTTCCCAAGCAGCAGTAAGAATGAACTAAGTTCATGCCATGGGCAAGATCTATAAATGGCCCAAGACCAGGAAGGCAGGTGTGCCAAGACGAACAGAAGTCAAGTCAATGGGGACTTTGGAGGCAGGAAGACGTTTTGCAGAATCAGGTTTGGGCAAGAAAGATTCTGCACCCACTACCCGCTTTGAGGTCCCGAATCAGTGAGAAGGAAGATAAAAGGGTCAGAACCGGCTTTGATGGGACAGATGCATGTGGCCTCACCACCTGCACAATATTTTGGATCGAGAAACCTTGGGGATTTCAAGAGAGCTGGAACTGCTGTGTAGTTATACACATACCTCCTCAGAAGTTGTCACACTGAGCACAGGTTTGCAACGGATTATAGTCTAAGCTTACTCTACTTTAGAGATAGGTATTGAATTAAGAGATAGATACTCATAAACCCTCAGTCCTCCAGAATAAACATTACTCGGGTATTAGAAGTGATTTGTTGACAGTACTCAGCCACTGCACTTTATTTACAGGGTATCGACTGGAGACTCACATTTCAGGGGTGATTTTGATCCATTTGAGTCTTTTCTCTGAACTTTACGAGAATGAATTGTGGTGCTGCACCTCTTTGGTAGGCAGGCTTCAGCACTTTCCTGTAAAGTGGAGAGATTAAAACCCAGAGTGGAATAACAGCAATTTATTTATTTATTTATTTATTTGTAAAATACCAGAACTAGGGGACATACACTCAAACTGAGGGCTGGGAGAGTAAGAACAGACAAAAGAAAATATTTTTTTCACCCAGCGCGTTGTTAGTCTGTGGAACTCCCTGCCACAGGATGTGGTGATGGCATCTGGCCTGGATGCCTTCAAAAGGGGATTTGAAGTGAGCTGGGTTCTCAGTTTGCCAGCCTTCAAAGGATGGAAGCCTGAGTCGATCTTGAGCTGGCTACCTGGGATCAAATTCGGGTCATGAGCAGAGTCTCAGCTGCAGTACTGCAGTTTCACCACTGCATCATAGGTGCAATTCCCAGAATCATGAATTTAAAGGATCTCAAGATTGCCAGAGTTCCCCCAAGACCAAGTACCACCCAGAGTGGCCAGTAACAGCCAGTATTGGCCACTTGTCTCATTCGGGGGAAAGTAGAATCTTCTTTGGAATCAAAACCAGGAAAGGGACCTTGGTGTCCTGGTGGACAGCTCAATGAAGGTGTCAACTCAGCATGCCACAGCAGTGAAAAAAGCAAACCCAATGCTAGGGATCATTAGGAATGGTATAAAAAAATAAGCCAGCAAGTGTCATGTTGCCTCTTTATAAACCTATGGTGAGGCCCCACCTGGAGCACTGTGTACAATTCTGGTCACCATACTGTACCTCCAGAAGGATATTACAGAAATGGAAAAAGTGCAGAGGAGAGCAATCAGAATGATTAGGGGACTGGAACACCTTCCTTACCATCTGAGGCTGCAATGGCTGGGCCTCTTCACTCTTGAACGACAGCGCCTATAAGAGGTGACCTGATTGAAATCATACACGGTGTGGACAAAGTAGATAAGGAAAAACTGTCTTCCCTGTCGCACAACACTAGAACTAGGGGGCACTCCATGAAACTTTTGGATGCTAGATCTCAAAACAAATAAGAGAAAGTCCTTTTTCACCCAGAGGATCACTGGTCTGTGGAACTCCCTTCCAGATGAGGTAGTGACAGGTGTCAGCCCTGACACCTTTAAAAAAGGATTGGACAAGTTCATGGAGAACAAGGGTATCCATGGCTATTATTATGGATGCCTACGGACCACCTCCAGGTTGGAGAGAAGGGGGCAGGATATCTCTCTATGCCATTTGCAGGGATTTGTAAGCAGGTGAAGACATTTGCTTGGGAATCCCCTGAAGCAAATGGTGAGCCACTGTGTGAGACAGAAATGCTGAACAGGATGGGCTGTGGCCTGTTCCAGCAAGGCTGTTCTTATGTTCTTATGTTCTTAAGACAGCTGTCTTCATATGAATCCTTAAAACGGGGTTGGTTTCATAAGACATGCCCTTGGTTTTCATATACAGCAGCCTATTCTAAAGATTTGACGAAAGTGGCTGATAGTATCTACACATGAAACTAATAACAAGCAGATCTAAAGATTATCAGGTATCCACTGCACACCCACGGATATTGGGTCAGTGTTCTCCAGTACCTACTGCATTCTGAACACAAGACATCAACCCTTCTTCCACAAGGAATGAGGATGCATCATATAGCTGCATGTAAGCTATTCAGATGAGCAAGCTCTGGGAGTTTGGGGGCCTCTACCCAGCTGATTCAAGCTAGCTGTTTTACTTATGCTGCCATTATTTATTTTATTTATATTTTATTTATTTATATCTGTACTTATTAACCGTCCAACTTCCCTCAGGATCTCTGGGTGGTGTACAACAAATTATAAAACAAAACAACTAGACACCCCCAAAAAACAACCCACAAACAAAATAAATCGAATAAAAGGATAAAATACAACAACAACATACAGATAGACAAATATAACTCTGGCAAGAAAAAAGCTGGGATAGACAAAACAAACTACAGTGGTGCCTTGTATAAAGGAATTATTCGTTCCAAATGAAATTCTGTTAAGCAAATTTTCCTTTATACAAATGTGCCATAGGAATGCATTGAAAACAGAGTAATCCCTAATCGCAACCATTTTTATGTTGTACAGATTCACCCCATAGTCAATTCTGTTAAGCAAATTTCCGCTGTCTCTGGAATTTTTCATGTTGTACAGATTTCATGTTATACAAACCGTTTGTTATATGAGGGTCCACTGTAAACTAAATATTGTCATGCACTCAGTGATCACCAAAGCCCTCTTAAAGCCTTTAAAGCCTTTAAATCTCTCGGGGGCAAAGTGTTCCATGTTAAAGCAGCTGCTTGCGGTGGGGTGAATAATTTTGGGCCTCCTGGTGTCAGGCTGCAACTCCAGCAGTTCTGAGCAGTGTAGTCCAACAACATCCAAAGGGGTGGTGGACTGTCATCCAGCGGTCATGCTTAATCTACTGTGGACCTTATTCTCCGATAGTCTTTCAACCCTTTCCACTGTGACTTTAGTTAAACCCAAGGAAGGCACAGAGGGGAGAGAATAAGATGAGACAACTCCCCTGTCAGCTCTGCTTTGACTGGGATTCCTGCCTTAAGCAGGGGGTAGGCTTCTTCCAATTCCAAGATCCTGTGAGTCTACCAAGCCCACCTTGACTGCCTCCTTCCACTTTCTGGTACACAACCTCTGTTGCAACATGGGCTGATCTTTGCTGCCGTCTTCCCCAACCCTGTCTTGTTTTCAGAGCCCCAGATGCTTGACAAAGGGGCCAGTACAAAAATCCACCCAAAGTTTGGATTGCTCTCCCAATAGGAGTAGTCAAACCACTCCTTCAGTCTCTCACTTGCATGGAAAGCTCTCTGAGAGTCCCTAGTGAGTTGGTTTCCATCTTAACTGCACACAAGACACAACAAAGGTGTGTTGTTCTTCCTGGTACACTTGAGAAGGGTGGGAAAAGTGAGGAAAGTATCCAGAAACCAGGAGCCCAGGAGGGGATGGATAAGTAAGGCAACAGCCAAAAGTGTGAGAGAAAGGACAACAGAAGAATCTGGAGCTGTCATTCACCATTGCAAGTGGGTTGTATAAAGGCAGAACAAGTACCAATAGGTGTAACCTGAGAACCAAAAGATTAAGCCTAACATTTATTGCCGGTTTAAATGAAGCACAATCTAATTCTGCACAGGTTGCAGATGTGGGAAATCAGGTGGAACCAGATGAAGTCCAGGGCTGGTCATTGGGTTTCAGTTCCCTACCTATGGAGTGGAGATCATCCACATCCCTCTCAGGGCCTCTCAAAGATGCTGCCAGGAAAAACAAGACAAAGGCTCTCAAGTGCTTTGATTGCCACAGAACCAGGGAGGTGTCCAATAATCGGCCGAGAGGATGTCAAGGGCCATTGAACGCCCCGGAGCTGGCTCCTAAGCACCTAAGCATGTGTGAAATGGTCCCCTGTGGAGAAGCAGGGTCACGGGATGGTTGAACATATGATCGGAGAAGCTCCCACATCAGAGCTTCTCTCAGCCATTAACTTCTCCCGGGGTTGTCTGTTTCTCAGTGCTGCATCTTCCTTTTCTCTAAGGTGGGGGTTATAGGGAAAGCATCTCTCTCTGCTTCCCTCCCTCCTGGCCATTACACCACTCAGTTGAAAAGCATTATGAAACAGGGCATTCAAGAGCACTCTCTGACAATTGCTTTCATACTTGGAGCTGGTTAATTATTATGCAGAGTAAGTTCTGGGTTGATCAACCAAGTGAGTTTAATCCTGACCACGATTCTATTCCATCTAATCACTGACCAAAAAGACAACACTTGAAGCAGCTGGATATCTTCAACCTTCTACACCAAGGCACGCAGGTCCTCATGGTACAAGTTTTCTCTGTATTGGTGACTGCCTGGACAAGAGGAAGCTGTTGGTGATCCCACCCCAATATACTTGCAGAGATGTACTGGGATGCAGATTCCACCTAATGATCCTATTCAAACCAGGGTGATGTGAAATCAAGGTGCACTATGAACCGGAGGCCTCTCTGCTACATTTCCTCACGCTGACGAAGCTACTTAGATGAGTAGCAAAACGTTTCAGTCTCTCAAGGAAATATCTCAGGTTGAGAGGGGATATGATAGCTATGTTTAAATATTTGAAAAGATGTCGTATGGAAGAGGGGACTGTTTTGTTCTCCGTGGCTTCAGAGACTAGAACCTGAGACAATGGTTTCAAACTACAGGAAAAGAGATTCAGTTTAAACTTTAGGAAGAACTTCATGACGGTTAGAGCTGTTCGGCAGTGGAATACAGTATGCTGCCACAAAGGAGTGTAGCGGAGTCTCCTTCTTTGGAGGTTTTTAAGCACAGGCTGGATGGTCATCTGTCAAAAATACTGTGATGGAGGTTCCTGCGTGGCAGGGGGTTGGACTGGATGGCCCTCGAGGTCTCTTCCAACTCTAGGATTCTATGATTCTAAGTCCAGTTGCCATGACTCAACTTCCAGAAAGAATCATCTGGATGACTGAGAATGATTACAGACATACACTTGCAGAGTTTTCCCACTCACTATTTGTTTGTTGTTTGTTTGATTGCTTGTTTGTTTTAAACCCACCTTTCTCCTTGGAAAGGACCCAAGGCAGCGTACAACCCTGGAGGACAATATACAACATTGACAACAACAAGTACGACAGTTGCCAAGAAACGTGAAGGACCCTATTCAAAGCTAAGGACAAGGAGTGTGAAGGGGCATCTTACATCATTAAAAAGGCAACGGTAAAGCTGAGAACAAATATCAAGGGGAGGGGGGAAATGCCACTCTGAGAGATGGAAAAACATAACTAGGATCTTGGGTCATATCTACAAATATCTGCACATATAAGAAGCATTTCATAGTTTCCTTGATTTAGACGGTGTTTGTCCAAGGAGCAGAAGGTACATTTTAGAAAGGGGCATATGCTCCCCGGTGAAAGCAGACCTCCTGAATGCCTCTTTTACTCGGAAAAAAAGAGAAGCACCCTTCTGCTGAGATTGGTAACTTGATGGTGGTGGGGGAGTTTTCTGTTTGTGGGCAGTAATTGCTGGCCCAGTTCCTTGAGCCAGTCCACTTAGAAAAACCAGTACTGTAGTGGGTGCTTATGGGGCGGGCCAAAGCAAAGTCTGGTGTAAGTCACCCATCTCCTTAAGTCACAGGTCATCAGGCAGTCAAGGCCTTTAACATGATTATTACAGCCATAGGTTGGCCATCTTAGATAAACAAAAGCAAAATCTCATATCAAATCAGATAGCGATTGCAACTGCAAGCCATGCAAAGCAGATTGAAATTCAAACTGCAG
Source organism: Phrynocephalus forsythii (assembly GCA_029282475.1). Taxonomy (NCBI): domain Eukaryota; kingdom Metazoa; phylum Chordata; class Lepidosauria; order Squamata; family Agamidae; genus Phrynocephalus; species Phrynocephalus forsythii. The sequence continues at coordinate 3,755,380 of JAPFRF010000016.1, read as the reverse complement.
TTAAGTGCAAGCTTCTGGCCTGATAAATCCGGCGATTGAATCATCTGCTTTCTTATTATATAAGCCTAGCATTTCACAACCTTAGCTGAAACTTCTCTTGAGAAACCGGAGAGGAGGAAAGCGGTGCAAAAAATGATCTCATCTCTGTTCAGGATCTTAAATCTTTCTGACGACCCCCCAGGTAAGGATGACAGGCCGTTTATAGTTTGTCTCTGCCAAACTAAGGGACGTGGCTGAAAGAGCCGACAGTGTTCAACATGCCTCCCTCAGGTGTGTAGCTGTTCCGAACCAGTTCCCAACAGCCCCTGAGATGGGGATGCAGCTTTTGTTCACATCTTCTAAGCATCCATCTTTCTCTTCAGCCTCACGTTTGCTAGCTCTCCTCGTTGATGGACGCCTCTCCAGCAGAAGTGGCTTCAGGCCTTCTCTCTATGTATGTATGTATGTATGTATGTATGTATGTATGTATGTATGTATGTATGTATGTATGTATGTATGTATGTATGTATGTATGTACAGTAGGACCCCGGTATCTGCTGGGGATTGGTTCCAGGCCTTCCCATGGATAATGAAAACCATGGATAAGAGAACACCAAAAAGCCCCAAAACTTCTATTTTGTGACAGTAGCTTGCTTTATGGCTGCTGAATTATTTATTTAATTTTCCCCCTCCAACTGTGGATAACTGAATCAGTGGGTAATGAATCAGTGGATACGGGGGTCCTACTGTATGTATGTATGTATGTATGTATGTATGTATGTATGTATGTATGTATGTATGTATGTATGCATGCATGCATGCATGTTTGTTTGTTTGTTTGTTTGTTTGTTTGTTTGTTTGTTTGTTTACAATCTTTCTATCCTGCCTTTCTGCCCGAAGAGATCCCAAGGCTCCCTCAGTCTTGAACAATTCATAAGAACATAAGAGCAGCCTTGCCGGAACAGGCCACAGCTCCATCCAGTCCAGCATGCTGTCTCACACAGTGCCTCACCAGTTGCTTCAGGGTATTCCCAAGCAGATGTCTTCACCTGCTTACGATTCCCTGCAAATGGCATTGAGAGATCTCCTGCCTCTCTCGCCAACCCAGAGGTTGTCCTTAGGCATCCATTATGATAGCCATTGATATCTTTGTTCTCCATGAACTTGTCCAATCTTTTCTTAAAGCTGTCAAGGCTGACAGCTGCCACCACTTCTTCTGGCAGGGAGTTCCACAGACCAGAGGTCCTCTGGGTGAAAAAGGACTTTTGCTTATTTGTTTTGAGATCTAGCACCCATAATTTTCATGGAGTGCCCCCTAGTTCTAGTGTTGTGTGATAGGGAAAACAGTTCTTCCTTATCTACTTTTTCCACACCGTGTATGATTTTATAAGCTTCAATCAGGTCACCTCCTAGGCGCCGTCGTTCAAGGGTGAAGAGGCCCAGCTGTTGCAGCCTCAGACTTCTACTAGTACATCCCAGAACATTGACTGGTCCAGACCAAAAAGTTGCACAGATGCTGTGTGGATGCTTAGCCTCTTTAAATCCTAGTTTAAAACCTATTGTGGTTCTCTTTTCTAGCACTTTATGGCAGGAGGAATCTTTTTATCTTCCAAGGCAACAGTTTCTGAAGGAGCACAATATACAGCCAGCCAAAAGTTCAGCAAGGTAGGGCTCATGGTGGTAAATATCAACGGTGCACGTTTCACAACTGCATTATCACAAGGGCTGACTCAAGGCATTGTGATATGGGAAGATAAATGCCAACCAAGGCCTGCTGTTTCTCACAGTCGTGCATAGGGGCACATGGTCCCTCAAGAAATCTACCTTGGTAATCCTCATCAACACCAACCAGGCAAGGACCATCAGCTCCTGATGGGTGGGAACAGAGCAGCTGCTTTGTTTGGGGCACATAACAGCCACAATCAATATGTGTGTGTGTTCTGTGCAGTAAAGTCAGAACCGACTCACAACAACCCAAATAGTGCTTTCAAGGTAACTGAGAAATTTAAGGCGCGGTTTCACGAGATCCAAGGAGTGTGGTGGCTCAGCGGGCTAGAGTACTGAAACTGTCAGCTGCAAAGTCGGCAGCTCAGCGGTTCAAATCCCGGGTGCAACACAGTGGAGTGAGCTCCCACTGTTAACCCCAGTTCCTGCCAACCTAGCACTCTGAACACATGTAAATGCAAGTAGATAAAGCCAGCCACTTGGCCACGGACTTGCACAACACTGGCTCTTTGGCTTAGAAACAGGTATGAGCACCACCCATAGACTCGGACACGACTAGCATGCATGTGCAGGGGGGGGACCTTTCATAGCATGGCCTCTGGCTTCCTCTAGTAACTGGTTCTGGTAAGACTTGTGAAAATAGTTTTTTCCTGGAAGTTTTTCTTTTAATATTTTTAACATTTTCGGACCATGTATAAGTGAACTAGGGGAATCAGATAAGGGGGTTCTACTGTACCTCCACCTTGGCTCAAGCAATGCCATCTGGGCTATTTATTTATTTATTTATTTATTTATTTATTTATTTATTTATTTATTTATTTAAATTTCTATTCTGCCCATCTGCTAGCAAGGTCACTCTCTGCAGTAATATAAACATTGACATCAGGGAATGACATGGACAACAATATCCTGACTTTCAATTAAAAATGGATCCCTGAAGGAGCACCCGGCAATTAAACAAACAGGACATAAAATGGTATCGGAAGATGGAACACTGGATGTAATTCTCAACCTGACCTTGGCTCAGGTCAATAGGGGAGGGCTTGGTTGACATCTCCCCTCTGTCTGATGATCCCACTTTAGCGCGTCCCAGTGCAGCTTTCAGGTACCTGCTTTTTGGATGTGACAAATATTTGATCCGGTGTAAGGATAGTGAGTGCGGAGCTCTCCTGGCTTCTGTTTGTTCTTTTTTTGCGCCCCGCCCCTTTAAGAGATCTGAATGCTGCCGGGAACAAAACGGAGGTAAACCGGCATTCTTTTCTTTCTTTTTTCTCCCTCCCTCAGACAGCCAGCAGCCAGGAAATGCGGAGGGGGGTGGGGACAGAGGAAGAGTGACGAACCCCTAAGTCTTAGGGCCTAAGATCTCTGGTCCGAATTTAAGTGGCCAGCGGATCTTAGGGGTCATGTAAAAAGGCCCTTAGTCACCTTGGTTTTCCATTCTTCATCGGCAACATGGGAGGCAACAATATTGACCTGCTTGGCAAGGCTGTGGTAAGGTTTCCTAGTGTGATGTGTGGAAAGCACTTTGAATATCTTAAGAGTATTTAAATAAGACCAATACTAAGTATTGCAAATTCTGTAGACAAGGAGATGTTTCAGGAAGCTTAACCAAGTGAGGCAGGTTTCGATAGTGGAAAAGATCCAGTTTGCCCAGAAGCATTTTGGGGATGGGGAAAAAAAACACCCAACTAATGAAGCCTGCCTCATCCAAAAGTCAGGATGTTCTGATCCCATAAGCCCTGGTCCCATTACGCTCCTCATTGGGAACACCTTACCTGTTGTATAACTGGCTGTCAGGGAGCTTATGTGAGTAGAGGACACTCCCTAAAGCAAATAGGTTCCACATATTAGCCCAGCAGAGTGGCTAGTCAGAAAAATTTCTTCCACCAACCAAATCTATTGCAACTTTTTTATCATAGAAATTTCTACTTTACCCAAGAGCAGATGCTAGGTTTCCCAGAGAGTTCTTGCATAGATGCATGAAAGAACTTTAGGTTAATGGACTTTTAATGTAACACACACACACAAACACACACACACACACACAGAGAGAGAGAGAGACCAAAAGCACATTTCAACTCACAGACTGTGCTCACTTTTCTTTCTTTCTTTCTTTCTTTCTTTCTTTCTTTCTTTCTTTCTTTCTTTCTTTCTTTCTTTCCATCCATCTATTCATGAATCACTCCCTCCCTCCCTCTGTTCATTAATCCATCCATCCATCAAACAAAGCTGGTAGTTCTGAAAACCTTAAGGTTTGGTCAAGCATTAAGAACAACTTGTGGGAGTACAAGGTCAGTTGTGAGCAAGCTCTGGCCCACAGCTGTGGTTGTGGGATGGTCGTCAGACACCACAGAGACTTAAGTTGAGTTTAGGTGCTGAGGCTTATGAGACATCCTCTTAAGAAAGGGACTCCATTCTCAATTCGGCTTGTTTTCTGTACCTACAAATCCTTCCACTGGACCTTCTTAGATGATCTCTAGACCCCCAAGGATTTCTCCCTGCCTAGACTCCTGATTTTAGACTTTCACATGATGAAAAACATCAGGAGGATGCCTCAGCCTCACCTCATAGAGGGTATGACAGGGGAGGGGAAAGCCCACACTGGTGTTCTTCCTTTTTAAATATATGAATAACTGGTGGCTGGGGATGATGGAAACTGGAGTCAAGCACATGTGGAGGTTCCCTAGGCTGGAAAAAAAGCTTACACGTTGAGCCCGAAGCAGGGGCACTCACTGCTGGTTTGGCAGAAACCCATCCTGAAAAGTAAAATCAGGAACTACCACCAGGGCGTCAGGATGGTCCGGAGCCCATAAGGGCAAGGGGAGCCTTCCATGTGAAGGCCGAGATGGCTGGCCAGGTGTTTCTTACGCCTCGCCCTTTGGAAAAGAATCCGGACCTTCTGCTGAAGTGGTCACTGAGCAACCTTGCCGTCCCTCGTCGACAAATTCTCCTCCGCGCTCGGTGCTTGTGAAGGGCGGAGGTTGGCTCTACCGCCCGTTTACTCTGCACTTTTAGATTGCCTGCCAGTCGGGCAAACAGGAGGTGGCCGGCCCTTGCCGCCGAGGCAGAACAAAGCATTTCATAACCACCTTCTTTAAAGCTTGCTTAGATCATAATGACCCCATTTCCTCCAGGAGACCTAGTGTTGGAGTTTCAGGAGGAACCCCCCCCGACCCCCTCTCTTTCACTGTTTAGCTTTGCTTCTGTCTTTCCTCTGCTGTCTGTCTCCATCCACCTTTCCCCGCTTCCCCCTCCTCTCTCTGTCCGTAACACTATAGATCCTACAAAGATAGAATAGGATCTTTGTATCCATATGGCAGTTCTACGCCCTGCCACTGATGCTGAAAAACGTGAATTATAGAGAACACCGTTTTAACAGGGAATGCAAAACATAGCATGGTCTCTGGCTCCCTCTAGTGTCCAGTTCTTCGTTATTACTTATTAGTAATACAGTAGGACCCCAGTATCCGCTGGGGATTGGTTCCAAGCCTTCCTGTGGATAATGAAAACTGTGGATATGAGAGGACGCCAAAATCTCCCCAGAACTGCTGTTTTGTGATAGTAACTTGCTTTGCACCTGCTGTTTTGCAACAGTAGCTTGCTTTACAGCTGCTTTTTGTGACGGTAACTTGCTTTATGGCTGCTGTTTTATGAGAGTAGCTTGCTTTACAGCTGCTCTTTGTGACAGTAGCTTGCTTTGCGGCTGCTGAATTATTTATTTAGTTTTTCCTCTGCCAACCGTAGATAACTGAATCAGTGGATAATGAATAAGTGGATACAGGGGCCCTACTGTATGTGTTTCTAGGAATTTTCTTTTGATATTTTTAATACATTCAGACCATGGACCAGTGAATCAGCAGATGGTGATCTATCTATCTATCTATCTATCTATCTATCTATCTATCTATCTATCTATCTATCTATCTATCTATCTATCTATCTATCTATTCACCCACTCCAGGTTTGGAGGGATGATCCTTCTACAATCTACACCCTTTGTACAATTCTGCAACCTCTTCCCTGAAATGTTTCTCCATTATTTCCTCCAAACTAGGCTGGCTTGTCTCAATACGGAGTCAAAGACAGGATGCCAGTCAATAGCAGATGCCAATCCTATGGATACGGGAGTCCTAAGAACCTCAAAAGCCGAGTGCGTGTTTTGATCTATATACCAAACACAGCTAGCATCTTCCCCTATGGAGTAACATTGGACTAGCAGAGAAGTTCTTAAAGTATCCAGTTGGGTACCATGTCTTGTATCCATGAGGCCACACAGAAGGGGTATATGCGCAAATGTATAAATATTTTTGCTGTGTAAGAGCAGAATGTGGTATTTGAGCAGAATATGAGTCTAACCAATCAGAATGAGCCTATAGTCAGTCAGTCTACTATATAATGCAGGTGTCAGTCAGATTTCTTGCCGCACATGGACAATGACGTAACTCAGGACAATATTTAAAGCATAGAACATTCATTGCTCTTAGTTTTAAATACAGCCTTTTCTTCAATCTTTTCAACAATGTATATTCCAACTTTCTATCTTGTCCATCAATGCTGTGGGTCCTTTCCAAGGCGAAAAGAGGAGGAAAGATATTTTAAACAAACAAACAAAAGAGTCACATGATGTGTAGCTAAGACAGAGACACAGCTAAACAATGAATAAAGTTGGCAGAGACTGAAATAAGTCCTAGGGCAAAATAGGGCTTACAAATGTAATAATGCAAAAGTTAATCATTTACCAAGGAATATATATGCCTGTCATACCAAATGTCTAAGCTCTATATGTTATGTTATGTTTTACAGATGTTTATAAGCAAACTTACTTTGTGTAAGAAACAAGTGATTATTTTAACATCATAATTGCTGGCACAAACACACATCCTGCAGAACATATCATTTTATTCCTCACAAAAGTGTCTTTTTAATTTAAACGTTTCCATCTGCTATACACAAATTCTGCTAAGTTATATGCTAGATATCATTATGAGATATCATTATCAGGTCTTTTGGGGTTAGGTGCCAGTAGTACGCCAATGATACCCAGCTCTACCTCTCTTCGCCTCCAGACTCTAAGGGAGCTACTATCTCAACTTTATATGAGTGTTTAGCTGCAGGAATGAACTGAATGAGGATGAACAAAATGAAACTAAACCCAGACAAGACAGAGGTACTCCTGGTCAGTCGAAAGAGAGAATAAGGGATAGGGATGCAACCTGTACTGGATGGGATCACCCTCCAATTGAAAAATCAGGTACGCAGCTTGGGGGTGCTCCTGGACTCATCCTTAAGCTTGAATGCCCAGGTCACGGCTGTGGCCAGGAGTGCATTTGCACAATTAAGGCTAGTACACAAGTTATACCCATTTCTTGAGAAACCAGCTCTGGCCACGGTGACACATGCCCTAGTGACGTCCCAGCTAGACTACTGCATTGCGCTCTGTGAGGGACTACTGATGGAAAGTCTCAGGAAACTTCAATGGGTCCAGAATGCAGCAGCCAGATTGCTGACTGAGGCAGGGTACAGAGATCACATTACACCCTTATTAAAGCAGCTCCACTGGCTGCCAATCAGCTATCAGGCACAATTCAAGGTGCTGACCTTGACCTACTATACGACTTGCCTCCTAGCTACCTCAAAGATCGAATCTCACAGGATGAACTGACTCTGGTGTTAAGGTCCTCAGGAGAGACATTTTTCTCCATCCCACCACCCTCACAGGTACATCTTGTGGGAATCCATGAAAGGGCCTTCTCGACTGTTGCGTCCAGACTCTGGAACTCCCTCCCACTAGAGGCCAGGACTGCCCCATCTATGTTGTCCTTCCAGAAATAGGCAAACACCTTTCTCTTCAAGCAAGCTTTCCCTGAATGATAGACTACCATGTAGCTTTAATGTAATGTTGTCTGTTAAAGCTGTAAGATGTCCCTCAATTCCTTGTTCTCAAATACTTGAACGTGTATATTATCCCTCATTTATGTAAGCCGCCTTGGGTCCTCTTCCAAGAAGAAAGGCGGGGTAAAAATATTCTAAAATGAAAATAAAATAAAATAATAACCAAAAGGCAACAGGATTAGTGTCCCCTACACACATCAGCCTCAATAACTTCTACTGTACACTAGTACACAGTCCTGACTATCCCTCAGAAAAATTCCTGCAAATGGCCTTCTTTATTATTGCTATATTGGGAGGGGGTGATTTGGGGGGCCTCTCCAATCTTGTGAGTAAGTATAACTCATCCAGTATGGGATCCTACCTCCCCTGATGTGGAGATGCGGTGGATCTGCTGTTTCCGAGACAGGTAAATATGTCTGGCGCTGGCCCTGACAGCTAGATCTGGGATTTCTGCAGTAAGCGAAGTGTGTTGCTTAAATACTAGGAAAAGACAGTAATGGTGGGAAAAGCTGAAGGCAGCAGGAAAAGAAGAGGACTAAACATGAAATTGATTGATTGACACAGTAAAGGCAGCCAAAGACGTGAGTTTGCAAGACCTAACCAGGGCTGTTGAGGAAAGAATTTTCTAGAAGGCATAAGCTCACCGGCTTGCCATAAGCGAGAAGCCATTTGGGAAACACACACGAACAACATGGCTTTCACGCTGAACACGCAATTCATCACGCCTGTGTGGTGACCATGAATCGAGAATGTTCTGCAGCCGTGACGGGATGCAAAGCTTCTGACACCTTTTCCAAAGGGCCAGATCGAGATGCCATCAGTTTCTGACCCAGGTCCAAAGGTGTGTCTGCGAGCGTATCTCAGAGGAACAGCCGCTGTAATTAATATAATTCCATTTGGTTGCTTAGGAATGCCATCCAAGAAGGACTTGCGAGGCAGTAAATCCTGTGGGAAGCGGAGGGAGGCACTTATTGAGTAAACAGGCCCAGGATGGCAGTGCGTGAGGATCAGAGAGAAGTCACGGGATGAGCAACAACACTCCGGTGTATGTAAATGTGAACGAGTGAGAGGACCAGGCAGATTATACTGGGAGATGGGGAAACACCACAAGGCCTTTTGTTTACAGAAGTGGTCAGTGATAATGCTGCCTCTGCTTCAGTTCTGGCGCTTTGAGTAAGCCTGTGAGCTCCACCCTCCTCCCAAACCCGGAGCGTAGGCAAGACCATAATAATCATGGCTTATGGAATTATTGCATGGAGTATTACTCAAGTCTCTTCCAGACAAAGCTTTGGTGCTCCGTAACATGCCTGATTTTACACTGCTGTCATCAGCGTTTTTTTCCACCCACACACAACCTTTGCCTTGTCTCAGAACACGTGCCCAAATCTACTACTTTATCTGTTTGTTTTTTTAAAATTGGCTTGCACCTCTGAGGGTTTTATGTTGTTTTTTTTTAGCTCACTTGCTTCCATGAGACTATCACACTGTGGTGCTTCCCTCTGCCTTCAGTTCTGTGGTCGGAGCTTTCCAGTCAATGAAAACGGTCAAGTGGATCTAGAAGGGACTATCAGCAAAGGAAGTAGACTTTTCTACTTGTTTACCAAAGGATTTCCTCAGATAACCCGAAAAAAGGACACTTTCAGAGACAACAGGTTTATCAAAGGAGGTTTGGACAGGAATCCTAATAAACTAATCCTTTGCGACAGAATGAGGGAAAGAGGAGGGAGAGTTCTCGCAAAGTCCTATCATATGGTAAATTATGCCACCTGAATGATCTACATAATAATTATTATATGCCCTCAGGTCAATGCATGGTGAACTTTTCCAGGGTTTTCTAGGTAGTGGTTTGCTATTCCCCTCTTGTCGGGCACCCTGGGACAGTGCAACTTGCCCGAGGCCACCCAGGCTGGTTCTTCTCCTGGGAGGCACCATGCGGGAATCGAACTCCCAACCTCTTGACTCCGCAGCCATAAGAAGAACATAAGAAGAGCCCTGATGGATCAGGCCAAAGGCCCATCTAGTCCAGCTTCCTGTATCTCACAGTGGCCCCACCAAATGTGTCCGGGAGCGCATGAGACTGATACCACTCTCCTGCATCTGGTCCTTGAAGCACCCTGCTTTTTTAAGTCTGGAGATTACACAGATCCATCATGGTTTATCACCTGTGATGGACTTTTCCTCCAGGAATCTGTCCAATCCCCTTTGGAAGATATCCAGGCCAGATGCCATCACCACCTCCTGTGGCAAGGAGTTCCACAGACTAACAACACACTGGGTAAAAAAATATTTTCTTTTGTCTGTTTTCACTCTCCCAGCCCTGTTTGAATGGATGTCGCCTAGTTCTGGTATTTTGTGGGAGGGAGAAGAGCGTCCCTCTATCCACTTGACTCATGTCCTGTGTTATTTTGCTATCCAGCCAGTACAGTATAAGACTGACCTAATGCTATCTCTTAGTCCTTGTGTTTCCTTAGTGCATTCCAGGACCAACACTTGGCATTGGAAATCTATCCCTCCTTACTGTAAGCCACCTTGGGTCCTTTTCCAAGGAGAAAAGCAGGGTAAAAATACTCTAAAATAAATAAAATAAATTCGGGGCTTCATATCCTAATCTGCAGATACCATGTGTTTTCATCTGGGATGGCAGGGACTCATCCAGTGGGCAAAATAATGTTGTATAACTGTACAGGCATAATGCAATATTTTGCCCCCAGTATCCACGACAGGGCCAAGATGGAAGTCTTGTCTATAAAGCACTTCCGGCAGCACACTGTGCAGTCGGTCGCCCCATGGACATGCGCACAATTGCACAATCGGTTTCTGGCATTTTACGCAGGCGCAATTTTGTGTTACGTTGGCACTGACCGAATTTTGTGTGCATTTTGTGTTTAAGTCCAGCTAAACCCAAAGAAACGGCTCCACCCCACCCCCGTGTTCCGGATCAATGCTCCCCTCACCCCTTTACTCCCTCTCTGCTGTAATCAAAGCAGCGCCATGGCTAAGGGCAGGAGCAAAGCGGTTGTAATCAGAAGGGCAAAGCCCAGAGTCCAATGGCCGAGAGAGCAGGAATAATTGCCCTCTCTAGCCAGGGTGTTATCAGTTATCAGAGGATCTCACGGGGCTGGCAGAGGGTGTGCAAGCCAGTAGGCTAAACCTTTGCAACCACCACCTTAGAGGTACCAGCTTCCCATCTGCCTCTGCACTTTTAAGGGTGCCTTAGCACCCAAACAGATAGCAAGCAAGGACGGATCTTGTGACTTGCCTCTCTCTCTCTCTCTCTCTCTCTCTCTCTCTCTCACACACACACACACACACACACACACACACACACACACACACACACACACTTCTGTGCATCACACCTGTATTGATAGCACAAGAGCACTGTTGTCGGGTTGGTTTGCTTGCCGGCAACCCTAAAGGACAGCTGGATCAGTCAACACATCAGCAGGAGTTGAAAAAAACATATATCCAGGGGTTGCATAAGAAAAGGGGCAGCAAACCTTGAACACTTGTGCCAAATAAAACTGTAAAAGGACCCTGAGATTTTTTTTTTTTTAAATCTTTTTTCTTTTCCTGAAACAAGAGCCTGGGTTCTTTGTGGATGCAGTGATCGTTAATAAAGGGCAGGTCGTTTATCATGAAGCATTTAAGGTGTGTTGTTTAAAGGGAGTACTAAAACATCTAAAAGGGCAAGATACACATTTTAAAATACGTATACTAGAGGGATAGTTCCATAACCTTATTGGCCAAGCATAGGCCAGGCAGGCAGAGGAATATATATTGGACTCCAGTAAAAAGGCTTCTGAATAACAACCAGGCTGGGGAAGTTCCTCCACTCACACTGCCAAGGGCTGCTGGTGGTGGTGGTGGTGCCATCTCAAATTCTGTCCTCCCTAAAACTGGCACCTCTCAATCAAACAGTCACACTAACACTCAACGGGCTCATCAGTGCAAAGATGCCTGCGTCATCCGTTCTTACTGGTCAATAGCAACGATTTAGGCGATTTTCATCATTTGTAAATGTATTTATTTGACTTATATACAGCACCAACTGGCGTAAAAGCCACTCTGGGCGGCTTACAGAATTTTAAGGTAATTAATAAAACATAATAACAGACATAGACCATAATTAAAATCAAAAATATCAGAATTAAAAAAAACAATATTTCAATCCAAGATGCCCTAACAGAGTTAAAGTAAAGATTTTGAAAACAGAGCAGCAGAAATGATAATCAATAGACGGGGAAAGCCGTTTTGAAAAGCCAGGTCTTCAAGAGTTTTTTAAAGACCTGCAGGGTGGTTGCCAGGCAGATCTCTGGGAGAAGCTGATTCCATAGAGGAAGCGCCTATTCCTGGTAATTGTTCTATGGGCTTTGCTTGGTGTTGGCACCCTCAGATGACCCACCTGGGAAGAGCGAGTGTTAAGAACCTAAGATCAGCCTTGCTGGAAGAGGCCACGGCCCATCCAGTCCAGCATTCTGTCTCACACAGCTGCTCACCATTTGCTTCAGGGGCTTCCCAAGCAGATGTCTTCACCTGCTTACGATTCCCCACAAATGGCATTAAGGGATGTCCTGCCTCTCTCTCCAACCCATAGGTTGTCCTTGGGCATCATCCATCATGATAGCCATGGATATCCTTGTTCTCCATGAACTTGTCCAATTCTTTCTTAAAGCTGCCAAGACTGACGGTTGTCACCACTTCTTCTGGCAGGGAGTTCCGCAGACCAGTGATCCTCTGGGTGAAAAAGGACTTTCTCTTATTTGTTTTGACATCTAGCATCCAAGAGTTTCATGGAGTGCCCCCTAGTTCTAGTGTTGTGCGACAGGGAAGATAGATTTTCCTTATCTACTTTGTCCACACCATGTATGATTTTATAAACTTCAATCAGGTCAGTGTTCCGGGCAATATTTTGAGAGAGGAGCCGTTCTGACAGATAGCAAGGTCCTCAACTGTTTAGGGCTTTGTAGGTCAACATCAATACCTTGAAATCAGTAAATCAAACATATGGTGGGATTTGAGGTAATCTAAAGACAGGGTGACATGACCATTGCACATTACTGTAACATCTTCTAAGGAGCCTCTTCTAAGGTGATAATGCCATTGATCACAGAGATGGTGAACATTCAGGGTGTTGACAACATAAAACGTCTTTCCACTCCCATCACAAGGCAGGTGCAAATGATTTGATTTTTCAGGGCTTATATTTTAAGACTTAGTTCTCAGTAGGCTGGGCTGAAGTTAGGGTTTTGCTAAAAGGACTAGTTTGTTTCTTTGTGCAACTGCTGGACAGCTCACTGAGCTTAGGTCACCAGGACCACCCCTGGTGATGCAATGGACATCACATTTAACACCAAAAGGATTGCACCCAATGGCTCTTTACTTAATGCAAACTTCACTTGCTCCTCTTTCCGGCTCTGCCATTCAATGATTATTTATTTAGAAATATTTTTCTACGTCCCCACCTGAAGGCCGCCCTGGATAAGAATGGGAGATTTAGCCTTTGAGATAACTAAGGCCCAAGCTGTTTAGGGCTTTCCTGGTTGCAAATATCACTTTGAAATCTGCTTAGCAGCAGATCGGCTGTGCAGCCATTGACTCTAGAGGAGACCAAAGGAAAAGGCAGCTTATTTATATATGTCAGGGCCTCTGGGCCTTCCCTGGACGGCTACCTTGAACCCACAGCTTCCCACCTTTATTTTGAATAAACACCCAGACCAAAAGGTTTGGCTTATCTTACATTATTGCTCAATTCCACTTTTATCAGGACAGGCACAGGCCAGAACTCATCACCCTCCCGGGGTCAGCAGGCGATGGAACTAGGAGCAAAGTTAGAAGGGCTGTAAGGTCAACGTATGGGGTGGCAGAAGTGACACCAGGGACAAGAAAGATAAGTATCCCACTCCCCAAGTTCTCCTCAGGGGCCGTCAAGTGGAGAATGAATGACTCCTCAGGGTGCTGCTTAAAAAGCCCCAATCTCTGTTCAGTCCTTTAGATGAGGCAATGAAGCAGGAAACCCAAGCATTTGTGGAAGCCCCTGTACTCCCAGAAACTCTACCCAATGAGCTCAAGAGATCTGTGGCATTGCCACCCGGTGTTGCTTCGCTGATCCTACACAAGGAATAAACACACACTCTGGAAATAATCCTGGAAGACTCGCTTCCTACTTGGGGGGGGGTCCTTCTCTTTTCTATCCCAATCCCTTACCTCAAACGCCCCTAACATTTTAATGTTGACTTATTCGGGAGCAAAGCGCCCCCCACCCCGGCCAGAAACGTGGACATCTGGGTGTGGCTTTGCATGATACGCCAGGAACGGAAACCCACGGAGAACGTCCTTTGAAACAAAACAAAAATACATTAGAACTTGGAAGAATTAGATCGCAATCATTAAAAAAGGTTATTCTTCGGGACTGGAGAATCCACCGCCCCCTGACCGGGATGCCTGTATCATGTTTTGCCAGTCGTGGTGCAAAAATGCAACTTTTTTTTTAAGGGGGGAGAAACATACACACAGACACATATCCACATGAAAGCACAAGACTGCGGTGCATCTGCCTCTCCCCCCTCGCTCGTTTCCCAGCCTCCCCCACCCCACCCCACCCAACGGCAAGCCCCGTTTCCCCCCCCTCCTGCCCCCCGTTCCCACGGGCAAAGGCAGGCGGGCGGCGTTTCAAATCCCGCCCGCGCGCGCGCGCGCGTGTGCGCGTTCCCAGGCGTCCTCCCGGCCCGGATCGCTCCGAAGGGGGCGCGTGTCTTTGAGGGAGGGGGAGGGGCGAGGGGCGTGTCCTCGTGCGAGGGGGCGGGGCTTGAGAGCCGGGACCGTCCTGAAAGCCCCCAGCCGGCGGCGGATGCTGGCCAGGTAGGCGGCGGTTGCGCAGGTGGGAAGATGAGCGGCCACGTCGGAGACCTGAGCCCCAAGCAGGAGGAGGCGCTGGCCAAGGTGAGCGCCGGAGGGTGCGCAGAGGGACGGAGGGGGGAAATTTCCATCCTTTGTTTTTTTTTGGGGGGGGGAAGGATCTCTAAAAAAAAGTCCTTTCTTTGCTTCTCTGGTTCTTCCTCGCCCCCCCCGCTCCCACCGATTTGAATTGATGGCATTCCCACCCATATAATAAATGTCCTTATGCAATCTCTGCTTCCCCCCCCCCCGCTCCGGAAAAAAAAAGGAGGCGCGCGGATCGTCGGCCAGGCCTCCTGCGCTCGCTTCGTATAAAGGAGCCGATTGTGCGGGAATCCCTATGAAGAACGACCCCCCCTCCCCATCCACTTCTGCTCCGGTGGGGCCCCCAGTGGGGCATCGCAAGGGGGGGTCCGATCCAGCCACCCCACCCCCCGCCGGCCCTCTCCCCGCAAAAAATGTTCGGGAGATTAAGGTTGCTTCTCGCGTTTCTCCATGGTTTGGTTTGGTTTTGGAGGGGCACCAGATTCTGCCCCTTCCTCCCACCCCCACCCCCAGCTGCCCCATAGTCTTGGAAGGGCTTGTGCACCTGCCTCCAGGCGGAGGGTGGCCGAAGTGTCTCCTGGCCCCGGTTGCCAGCAGCGGCTTAATTCCACCTCGGCCACCTTGTCTTTTGCTGGCTTCAGGGCCCCCGTGATGCCACCGGAGCTTTGGCTCTCCCCACCCACCCCCTTGAAGAGGGCCGGCCACTGAGCATCCTTTGCAAGCCTAGTAGTCCATAGGCCACCTCCTGGGCAGCCTCCGCCCCCCCCCCCGCCCACCTTCAGTGGGGCTTAACCACCTGGAGAGCCCCCATGGCAGCCCACCTCTGGCGAGCAGTCCAGTTTATTCTCTTATTATCTCCAAGTTTAGTTTCATGTTGTCCTTGCAGTAAGAATAGGGCCCACCTTATAAGGGTGTTGTGTCCACCCCTTTTTCCCCGCTGGGGAGTGCTAGGCTGAGAGAGGTGTTGTTGGCCAGATCAGTCCAGGATCCAGTGAGATCAATGGAAAGCGCGTGCTCTGGTCAAGTACTCGCCCGGGTGAGCCTCAGTTTAAGGCGCCAGCCTTGCTTCCATGCAGGCATGTCCAAACTTCAGCCCTCCAGATGTTTTGGACTGTAACTCCCACAGTTCTTTGCCATTGACAATCTAAGCTTAATATTCTGGGAGTTGTGGTCCAAAACATCAGGAGGGCCGGAGTGTGGACATGCCTTAAGGTGAGTTCAGGAGCTTCGCCGCCCCCAGAAAAGATTCTTAAAGAAATTAGATAAGGTCAAGGAAATGATTTTGCAGGTTTTGAGAACGGGTGTGGGGAGCTATCAGCTAGTGAACCAATTGAGTGGCTGTCTGGAGCATTGCCGTCATGCAAACGCCAAAAAGATGTTTAAAAACACAGCAGAGAACAATAATGGGCAACCATAATGGGCAAAACTGACAGCTAACAACAGCTGGCAGAGAAACAGCACCTAAAGCCAGCGAGGACACAATATGATATGGAGCAGCACCCGGGGACAAGAGGACTGGTACAGCGCCCTTAGCACCACATGTCCGCAACTGATGAAGCGCCTTTTGTTAAAAAAAAATGCACACAGAATTTGCCGTGTGATAGCGGCCTAGAAATATGGAACTGGAAAGGGAACCTTTCGATCAGGAAGTCCAGCCCCCCTCCCCCCCCCACCGTCAAGGAGGCCTAGCGGGGAATTGAACTCCCAACGAATACCTAAACCACAGAGCTGTCCAGCAGTTAAATAATCTTAGTGCTGGAGAGCTGGAAAGGGCACTAGAAACCATCCCGTCCAGGCAGTGTGGAGGAATCTAACTCTTAAACTCCAGCCCTGCACCCAGAGACCTAAACCACTGAGCTTTCCAAGGCCTGCAATGAAGTGCAATAGTGGTTTTTTTGGGGGGGGGGGGTTCAGTGCAATCTTGTCATACCTGCTGACTGAGCCAATAGCTTACATAAGGGTCAGTCTTGGAGCAAAGGTTACGTTAATCCAGAGCCCTGGGTCAAGCAGCCTGCAGGCTGAGACTGGAGGAAGTTTTCCAAGGGAAGCCGGGTGGGTGGGTGGACGGACGGGCAGGCGGGTTCGGGGAGAGGAGAGGAGGGGAAGGAGCAACGGTGGGACCTGAAAGTGCACTTGGACCTGCAACAAAATATTGCAGTGCGGAGAAGGCGTGTCTGGGCTACTGTCCTTCCCCCAAAAGAAACTAGCTCAGCAGACATCTTAGCATCTTATTTTCGGCTCGGTATTAAATAGTTGGCAGTAATCAGCCTGTCTTGCTCCATAGATGGTGCTTCCTCCCCTCCCCCCTTTTTTTAATGGAAACCCTGCAGTTAAATCTGAGATTTTCAAAATAACCCCTCCTCCACCTTAACACAGGAACAGAAGTATGCTTGATCAATTTCCTTAAGAGGTAGGAATCAGCCACCTGGTTTTGAGGCCACTGACGCTTCGTCGACTGTCAGAAAGGGCCCCTCAAACTACACACAGTTTATTTGCCTCTTTATTTCTTAGATTTATATTCCACCCATCTAGCTGCTGGGCTACTCAGGGCAGTTTGGTATTTGCCAAGAAGAAATGAGGCCACCAATTCCTGTTCTGGCTACTAGCCAGCCGGCCATTCTTTTGGGCTCACCCCACCCCTGTCCACCCACTGGGAAGCTCGCTTAGGGACCTGCGACTACTAGAAACGGCTGTGCCCATGCCCTGATTGATTATTTTTTGTTTGGTATTTCTGGAAACCAGGAAAACTCCTTGAGCTGTCTGATAGTTTCCTCTTGGTTAGTTGGTTTTTCTTCTGCTTCATGTGAGTGTCTGCCACTAGCCCTTGCAGCCCAAGGCAGAGAGGGAGGGCATGATCCCATTTTGGCCTCTGAGTGCATTTTATTTAGCCATTATGGCTACTTGCTCAGTGTCCTAAAAACAGATCTCTCTCTCTCTCTCTCTCTCTCTCTCTCTCTCTCTCTCTCTCTCTCTCTCTCTCTCTCTCTCTCTCTCTCTCTCTGGAAATCCTTCTGACTTAACACCCATTTCCATACCATGGTGGTGGAACTTGGAAAATCATTTTTAAGAAGATTGATTGACTGACTGATTGATTGATTGGCATGCTGCCTTTCCCAGAGGGGACCCCAGGCGGCTTGCAACAATTAAAATCGTGCAGCCGCACAAAAAGCGTATCTTAAAAATAATTCAACATCAGTCAGGATAAATAATTTTTAAAAAATCAATGTTGGAAACATTTTAAAAACAACATTTAAAAATATTTGAACTTCAGAAATAAAATAGCGCTATTGTTTCTCAGACAATTATCCCATGAGAAAGGGAAGGTCTTTGCGTGATGATAGAAGGGCAAGACGGAGGGGGCGGAGCTGAATATTGGCGGCGGGGGGGTTGCTGTGCATTCATTCCAATGCCTGAAAGCAGCCCCAGGAAATACATATAGTGGGGCTACCACATCAGCCATAATTGGCTAATATTAGGATGATGTTCCGGGTCCCAAAGCATCATCCCACCACCATTCCGATATGCACTGCTTCCATGTCTTATTATATCCATTCCCTACGCCTGCATTGTTTCTTACTGGATCAGGGAAGGTACCTTTGCCATCTGTCCCTATGTAGCTCTGAATTTGTTTTAGCCAAAGATAAATTTTCAAAAGCTGCAGGTTTGGGGCTGTGACCCCCATGAATCTTAGATGGAGACTGTGCTACTCGGTGGTCAGCAGCAGACACACGAGTTCTGGGATAGCTTAAAGAGAAATGTGATGTATTTGGCCTCCACTGCAGCCCACCGCATCGGATGCAGAGGGTGGCCGTCTGGAAAAGCTGGTACATTTGTCTTTGACCTGCCACCAAACCCTAAATCCTATTTATGATTTAATCCTCCTCCGGTTTCCTTACTCGTATCTCTGGTCACTGAGCCTGCCCTTTCCAGAGTGGCTTGCAGGCCAGCATAAGAAGAGCCCTGCTGGATCAGGCCAAAGGCCCGTCTAGTCCAGCTTCCTGTATCTCACAGTGGCCCCACCAAATGCGCCTGGGAAAGCACGAGACTAGAGATCTGTCTCTTCATACCACTCCCCGGCATCTGGTCTTTGAAGTATCCCGGTTTTAAGCCTGGAGGTTACACATCCCCATCATGGTTCGTAACCTGGGATGGACTTTTCCTCCAGGAATTTGTCCAATCCCCTTTTGAAGGCATCCGGACCAGATGCCTTCACCACCTCCTGTGGCAGGGAGTTCCACAGACTAACAACGCACTGGGTGAAAAAATATTTTCTTTTGTCTGTTCTCTCTCTCCCAACCTTCACTATGAGTGGATGTCCCTTCATTCTGGTATTTTGTGACAGGGAGAAGAGCACCCCTCTATCCACTTGACTCATGCCCTGCATTATTTTGTACGTCTCAATCATATTCCCCCTCAGGTGCCTTTTTTCCAGACTAAAGACCCCCAAATGTTTTAGCCTTTCCTCATAAGGGAGGTCCCCCAGCACATTAATCATCTTACTCGCTCTGTTTTGCACCTTTTCCAGTTACCCAAATGCATGTTTTCACCGAACAGTCCCTTACAACTCTTTTTAGACCTCTTTCCCAGTGGCTGCGTCAGATCCAGCTTTCTCCTGTGGCCTGGCGGAAGCTTTTTAGTTATTTTGCACCAGAAAATGTCATGTAAGTGGTATTACGTCTGTGCTATTGCTCAGCAACCTGCCCCCTCAACTCTTCTTCCCACACGAGACAGAGGCTACGGTACTGTTTCAATCTTGCCTCGATTAATCTGTAAACATCCTTTTAATTATTTCAAGGTGTCCCTCTTCATCTGTGTCTCTGTTTGGTTTTAGTAGCTACCAGGAATCCTGCCTTGATGAGGACATTCAAAAGGGTGAGCTGCTCCACCAGCCTTCCTCCTGCTTCCTCAGGCAGCAGCTCGTTAGATGCGTCCCTAAGAAGGACCTAACAGCCTGACCTCATTTGCATAACAGCAAGCATTTAACCAGAAGCTCCACTGAGCTAGCCGGACCGGTTGCAAGGTGTTTATAAATGTATCCTCATCCTCATCTTAAGTAGTGTTGGAAGAGGAGGCCATGTTGGTCTGTGCAACCATACCAGGCAAAATCCAACAAACGACAACAATGCAAAAGACATGTTCTAGCTATGGCTAGAAGGGACCGTTGGGTCCCAGCCCTGCCAAGGAGGGACCATGGGGGAACCTGAATTCCTAACCCAATGCCTAAACTATTAACCTAACCAGCAGGTCAGCACAATAATCTTAGAACTCCAGAATTTGGAGGGACCTTATGGGCTATCATGTCCAGCCTAAACTCCCAACTTAAGCCATCGACCTCTCCGTTAGTTGTGGCTGAGAGCAGGTTTATCTCCTCCATAATGAACGAGATGTTTTAGAAGAAGAGAAGAGAATTCTAGCGTTGGAAGAGACCTCAAGGGCCATCCAGTCCAACCCCCTGCCATGCAGGAAATCCCATCACAGGACTCCCATCATGACAGATAGCCATCCAACCTCTATGGTTGACATCCATAACACTCCCTGCCACAGGAGGTGGTGATGGCATCTGGCCTGGGTGCCTTCAAAAGGGGATTAGACACATTCCTGGAGGAGAA
This sequence comes from Phrynocephalus forsythii, assembly GCA_029282475.1. NCBI lineage: Eukaryota > Metazoa > Chordata > Lepidosauria > Squamata > Agamidae > Phrynocephalus > Phrynocephalus forsythii. The sequence continues at coordinate 3,735,233 of JAPFRF010000016.1, read as the reverse complement.
GTCCATCACAGGTGACAAACCATGATGGGGATGTGTCACCCACAGGCTTAAAACCAGGGTCCTTCAAGGGCCAGATGCAGGGGAGTGGTATCAGGAGACAGATATCTAGTCTCGTGTGCTCCCAAACGCATCTGGTGGGGCCACTGTGAGATCCAGGAAGCTGGACTAGATTGGCCTTTGGCCTGATCTAGCATAGCTCTTCTTATGTTCTCCAAGGAAAGAGACTCCACCACCCTCCGTGGCAGCATCTTCCATTGCTGAACAGCTTTAACCATCAGGAAGTTCTTCCTAATGTTCAAATAGAATCTCTGTTCCTGTAGTTTGAGACCATTGCCCCGAGTCCTAGTCTCTGAAGCCATGGAAAACAAACCAGCCCCCTCTTCATGCTATATGACGCTAGCACATCCTCAGACATTGTCATCTGCCAGCAGGTCAATTCTGATTCATGGCAACCCTTTTCCTGGTTTTTCTAGATGGAGGCTACTCAAATATGGTCCCCCGTGCCCACCTCCCAGAGTGTGACTCAGGACAGTGCAGCTGGCCCAAGGCCACCCAGGCTGGCTCTTCTCCCCGGAGGCCCCGCCGGGGAATCGAACTCCCAACTTCCGTATCCACAGCTCCAACCCTAATCTAAATCACGGAGCTACCCAGCCATCTCCTTATCTAACATGAGTTGTGCATTTTGCATCAGAGTTGCCGTTCTGCCCATTTAAAATAACATAGATTTTTTTAAAAGAGCCAAGCTCTGAGCTGACACCATGCTCCCTCGAGATCTGTATTGATCGTGGACACAGCCATTTGGAGGACAGATTTGTCTGCCAAGCAGGTTTCAGTATCCGTGGACTTACTTATCTGAAAATGTTATACCTAGCCTAGTATCTGGCGCCCTCTAGTGGCCAGTTCTGCTAATTCATGTTAAAAATTCTCTATTTCCCCCCCTTTACTGTACTATACAGTATTGAGCATTCTCTATTATCCACGGATTACCGTATCCACAAAAGCCCTGGAACCAATCCTCCACAGATGGGGGTGGTGGTCATACGTTCTACAATTAGGTTGACATACAGTACCTGGGAACCACAGGTAAAAATCCAGTAGTGTCAACTAAAGTCAGCCCATTGAACCAGTGGGGATTGGGTGAGTTGGCTCCTCTGTAGTCCCTGTTCATTCAATGGCTCTACTCTAGTTGTGATTCAGCTACTGGGTGTCAGCTGCTGCCCTGGAAGCCAGACAGAGCTCTGCTATGAGATCTTAAGAGCAGAATTATGGACATTCTGCAGGGCTTTGATGATGACGACGATGACAACGACGATGGTTGTTGTTGTTGTTGTCCATGACCAACAAAAGACAGTAAACATAATATAGGTTAAATTTATATGGCAGAAGTAATGCTAATACAGAGTAAAAGAACGGGTAAGGGGAAGCGAGAGCTTACACTCATATTCATCAAATCTTTGCTTTATCTCGCATGCAGCTTCAAGGAATTTTGCACAAGTGGGGGTGGGCCTGAGAGCAGTTTTCCTGACCAAGCCTCATTCATCTGAGCATGTGCAGAGAGCTTTTCTGCCGGGAGAAGGAGCATGCTCTCATTAGGGTTGTGCAGGAAAGCTTCTCAAAGGGTGCCTGTCTCCTGCCGAGGGGCGAGGGAGTGGGTGTTACATCATTTGCCTCCTCTTGGGCACCAACATGTATTTCAATTCAATGAAAAAGCTCTTGCTTAGGTCTCTGTTTCTTTGCTTGCGCTCAACGTCTGGTGAAAAGAATGACAGAGGAAATGACCCAACCTTGTTGACTCAGTCATTCTCTCTGAAGCTTTCTCTCTTCTAGGCTTCCAGCTGAATACCATGCGTTGGGGTTTTTCTTAAGGACTCAAGAATGCAGGTTGTGTCTCCACCAGGGTTATACAAGCACACAAAAGAAAAAGAAAAAAGCAAAGTGTTCTGCTTATATACCACCTCATACCACTCCAAGTAGTCTCAGGGTGGTTTACAGTCTAATTAGAGTGTGCAGGCTACACATGCCCCCCCCCCAGCAAGCTGGGTACTCATTTTACCGACCTCGGAAGAATGGAAGGCTGAGTCGACCTTGAGCCTGCTACCTGGGATTGAACCCTAGGTGGTGAGCACAGTTTTACCTGCAGAATAGGCATTGAACCACTGCGCCACGAGGCTCTTATTATTTTTATACGAAGTAAGTGACCACTCCGAGCAAAATAATATGTCAAAAAAAAAAAAAAGACCACCCTGTTACAGAATAACTTGGGTGGTTGTTTTTAATCTTATTTGTCTGTGGTTCAGGAGTAATGGGAGTATTTTAAAATTGCAAAGTTTGCCAAGAGCTGGCAACTCACTTCCAAGAAGAGGGATGTTTTGGCTGATGATGAAAAGGAGCAAGTGAGGGATTGTTTAAAAGTGGACACCACGACAGACAGACTGGCCACGTAGATCATGCTTTGAGTTCCCCGTCCTGCCCCTAAGGGGTACAGCAAATTCTTTTTGGCTTCGGGGAATGGCAAGGAATGAATATCAGCAACAAAATACAGCAATTAACAACTGGGTTAATAGTTCTCTTTCTAGGGCATTAAGCGAGTGAGGGTATCGCTCAGTAGATCTTTTTATATAACTGGCATCCGTGAGGCGATGGTTGAACCCCTCTGAAAACATGCTTGAAAGGCAAGCAGATTAAGGATGATGTATTTATATAACCGCTACCTTAGAAGGTTGATATTTTCCAAGTTGAACTAGAGGAAGATCTTCCTCGCTTCTAATTCATCTCTGCTTTGCAGACGGCTCCCTAGGAAATCTGTTGGGGGAGAGGCAGGCGTCTCTGCTGGAGAAAGGCAGTTGCCCGGAGACAGAAGGAAGAAAAGATGCAAAAGAGAGTGTTCATTTACCCAACTGGGCCTCCCGTGCGAAAAACCAGCCCGTGTGGCCTCGTGCAAGCTATGACGCCCAGCCACCCCCCAGAAAGGAGGGGAACAGTGACCCAATTCTGACTATTATGTACCCAGAAGCCCCTGGAAAGGGCACCCCAGGTTAGAATTGTCTTGAGTGCCTGCCCTATTGTTGTCCGTTTCTGCAATGACCACACTGAGAAACTGGAGCCAGCCGCTTTAATTGACAGGTGATCCGTTCTATTCTGGGCACGCCAGGCTGCTTGACGTCTTTGGCCACCCTAGCGAGAGTTTCTCCGGCCGATTCAACTTAAGTCATTGGAAGTGGGCATGTACGCATGTCAACTTCTCCTCCTGGTGGTGGATCCTGCCTTCGTCCTGCCAGGCGGAGGTGGGAATTTGGGAGGCTGAACGGGTAGGGAGCGTTCCCGGTGACAGATGCCACCCACCCACAGCACAAGGGCTGCAGCTTTAGTCTGAACAGAGAATTGAAAGAGTTCCTCTCCTCTGCCTTCCTTCCAAGTACGATTTGATTCTTCTTGACCAGACATGTTTGGTTAAGGAGATCAGGAAGGTTGTCATAATGTAGCGTTCCCTATCTAATTCATATCCTTAGGAAGAGATTTTTTTCCGAAATGCCATTTTCTGAGGTCTACCCTTGTGGCATTGCTCAGAGCTTTGCACGGGCCCAGGTACGATTGTCATTTTTGGTGTCAGAATCATGTGTGAGGAGGTGGTGTTGCCATTCATTGCCGCAAGTTTTCTGAAGACCTACGCTCTGTTCTAAAATTCTGATTGTTCCTTGCTTTTTCCTACAAATGTGAAAGCTAATTTAATTGTTAACTTATAAACATGTCAACTGCAGCACGTTGTTGCTTTCCATTAGAGATACAAGGGTCCTCATGGAAATGTGGACACTTGATCGTCAGCCATGAATAGAGGCCTTTTGCACCCAAGAATGTGGGGGGGTCTCTGGCTACCTCCACCATATCCAGCAGAACACATAGAACAACTTTGCTCATAATGTAGAGACATGTTGTGAGAGACCCCCGCCGCCCCCTCCATAATGAGGTGCTTAAAAGTGATGTAAGATAGGCTTTTATTATGTCCACTGGAGTTCAACACAGACAGAAAACACCTCAGCACAGTTCAGCGGTGCTTTGCCCCCTCTGGGAATTAATAAGGCATCTTCTTCTTTGGAGCAGGCCCTGTCAGAAGTCTATCCATCTGGTAGTAGCACCTGGCTAGGTTGTTTTTTTATCTTCACAGCACAAAGAACTTGTGTTTCTCCCAAAGTCCCAAGACACAGTCTCTCAGTTCTCACTCTTCCTTATGGGTTTTACTCAGGGCCTGTGTAATTCCCATAGAGTGGGGAGTTACCTCACTCCCTCACTATCCAGAAGCCAGCAAATGTCCTGGTCCGTTAAACAACACAGTCTTAATCAGGCCGACCCGCATTGTCTCCCTTTATTCTCAAACGTTGGGCTGCCTCAGGGAGGGGCTGAGCCCGTGAGCTGGCTTCCTTCGCTCTGCTCCTGGGTTGCACAGAGGAGACTTTGACCCTTTTCACACGACCCCTAAGATCCGCTGGTCCCTTAAATTTGGACCAGAGATCTTGGGGGTTCGTTTCTGTTCCTCCATCCCCACCCCTCAGCACTTCCTGCTCCTGTCGGCGTGAGGGGAGGGAGGGGAAAAAAGGACAAAAGAAGCCTTTACTAACCTGCCGGTGCCGGTCGAAGTTGCCACGAGCCCCGTTACTTCCTGGTTCCTTCTCAAGGGGCTCTTAAAGGGGCGGGAGGCAAAAAAACAACAGACAAGCCAGGAGAGCCCGGCACTCTTATCCGCATCAAATTTTTTTCACCTCCAGAGAGCAGGTACATGAAAAATGCGCTGGGTTGCGCTAAAGTGGGCAGGGTCGCACTTTATTGTCTCCAAACTCCGGAGCTGGTGGGGAAACATTTCTAAGCTCCGGAGCTGGGAGCCATTTGCAGCGCAGCTTAGGGGTCATGTATAAACGCCCTTTATCTCTTATACTCCTTGGCCCCGGCCTTTAATGCTCATCTCCTCAGGGTTTTCCAACTGGCCAGGCTTCCTCCTTATCCAGGGTGTCCATCGCATCATGCCAAACATCCGTCTCTCCCTCCTCCTTCTCCACAATGATGTTTTCTCCCCTTATCTCTAGGCCCGCCAGAGCGCTCTCCTCCCCCCAGACAGGTGTTACATTTCTCTCTAATTGCCTTGCTGCCTCCAGAGGCTGACCACTCTCCCAGCTGCTTTCAGCTGTCTCACACATGTGTAGAGAAGTACAGTAAAACTCGAAGAGCTGCAAAAGACTGGTTCTGCTGCGAATGTTGAAAGACACAGAATTGAAATATGGAATCGTAGCCATGGTATGGATGCTGGCTCCCTTGAGTCTCCACCTCTGGTCCCTAGACCAGGCAGCGGATAACTGAATCCCCTGGATAGTAACCCCACAGGTCCTGCTGCCCTGACACTCTGAAAGCAACGGACACTTATTGATGAATTTCACAAGTTCGGGTTGCCCTCGGTTCTGATTTCTCCTGCAACCCACATAGGGATGTTGAGACTCACAATAGTGCAGTAGGTAGGTTTAAAAATATTCTGTTATGCAGCTGTAGAAACTGTACAGGTTGTCTTAGAACAGTGGTTCTCAACCTGTGGCTCCCCAGATGTTCCTGGACAGCAACTCCCAGAATTCTTCATCACTAGCTGAGCTGGCCAGGATTTCTGGGAATTGCAGTCCACGAACATCTGGGGACCCACAGGTGGAGAACCACTGTCTTAGAACATAAGAACAGCCTTGCTGGGACAGGCCATCACAGCCCATCCTGCCCAACATTCTGTCTCACACCACGGCTGACCCTTTGCTTCAGGGTATTCCCAAGCAGAGGTCTTCACCTGTTTAAGATTCCCTTCAGATGGCATGGAGAGATCTCCTGCCTCTCTCTCCAACCCAGAGGTTGTCCTTAGGCATCCATTATGATAGCCATTGATACCTTTGTTCTCCATGAACTTGTCCAATCTTTTCTTAAAGCTGTCAAGGCTGACAGCTGCCACCACTTCTTCTGGCAGGGAGTTCCACAGACCAGTGATCCTCTGGGTGAAAAAGGACTTTCTCTTATTTGTTTAGAGATCTAGCACCCAAAAGTGTCATGGAATGCCCCCTAGTTCTAGTGTTGTGTGATAGGGAAAACAGCTTTTCCTCATCTACTTTGTCCACATTGTGTATGATTTATGGCACAATCCCTTTTTTGCTACAGTAACTTCACTCTGTATCAGTTGGTTGACAACCATAACACCAGTTATGCGTAAAGCAATGTTGTTTGAGTCTTTATCAGGTCTTTACCGTGTCTGTCCCATGAAAGGGGACTCAAAAATATGCATGTCTGCACACAGAGAGAAAAAATGGAGAGAGGAGCAGAGCTGTTAGCAAACTGTGCACGTTACCAGTCTAGAAATAAATTTTGGAGTCATTTCCCTTCTTCCTAGTTCATCAAGTAAGGGTGTCTTGGATGCGGGACAAATTCCCTGTGACTGTGAGAAAATGCAATTTATGAAGCCCCAATAGACAAACAATGTACAAACAACGATCTAGCAGATAGCCAGGAGAGCACGATCAAAGTCCCTCGCTTCCATTCAAAAGTAGTCTTCATTATCTTAATATTTAATTTGTTTTTAATTTTACCTATATTTCATATGTGTCTTTAGTTTTAAGTTGTGAAATAAGGAAGGAAGGAAGGAAGGAAGGAAGGAAGGAAGGAAGGAAGGAATCATAATCACATCATCATCATCATCAGAAGGAAGGAAGGAAGGAAGGAAGGAAGACATTTTGCAAGTTCAGTGGTTTGAATTTTGCTGCTAGATGGCAGATTTCTTTGGCCAGAAAGAATCGGGGAGGCCGGCCTTTCCAGCTTACAGGAGGGTTAGATAAGAAGGTGACTTTGAACCCGGGTGCTTTGCAAATCAGTTAAAACCCTTGGACAGATACATACTATATGTCAGTGAGCATGTGTGAGAGAGACACTAAGATTTCAATCTCTGGAGTGCTGGGCCTTCCACTGTGCCATCTGCTTCTCTGAGTTAACCAGCTGGCTTATACTAGGGTTAATTACCACCTGCTTTCGGACTGTGGTAATCTATTCAACGTCATTAAGGGATATGTTGAGCAACTGATTGTCTCTGATTTTCATGCACTGAAGAACGGCCGCCTGTAAACTGAAAAATTCAAGCTAAAACAGTGAATTATTCCACTGATAAATGAATAACATTACATTAAGAATGTTAAGTAAAGCATTATTAAAATAGATTTAGAAGCCAAAAGGGAAAGACATCACATTTCAAAACCTCTCCTAAACAGCCAGGCACTCAGGGAAACATAGTCAGTGTTTTTCCCACAGAGCTGAAGGTTCTTCCCATCTACCCTACTTTTCCCACACAACAGTCCTGGAAGGTAGTTTAAGTCAGAAGACCTTAATAAAACAATGCTTTCCCAAAAGATTGGGTTATGGATCCTCTTTCTCTGGCTAGCATTTCCAACAGATCTGGAGGGCAACCAGCTAGGGAAGCTAGGTTGAAGAATCAAAGGAACGTTGGAAAAAAAAACATTCAAAGCAGTGTTGGAAAAAAAGAGGGAAACGTGATTTAACTGTAGCTCTCAAATTGTGTGGTAAAAGGTGAGGCCATAATCATGTACCTCGTGAGAAAGACCCTTGAAATAGAGTAACTCCACTTACTTCGGAGGGAGGGAGGGGGAGAAATGAATCTATAACAATCCTTATTTCAAAGCTGCAGAGTCCCAAACTCTGGCTCCACGTGCTGGGTGCAAACAACTCTTTGGATTAAGTGTACATACCAAATCTAGGTGGTTCCCCCCCCCTCCTCCCAGTAATCGTCAGATTCCATTCATGCCAAACCTGTTACATGACTTCACTTCAGGTCAACTGGGTTGATTCTGACATATATATTTATTCCTTAACATGGAACATCTTCTAGTTAGTTTGCATATGTGAATGGGGCCCGTCCATACTGTGCGGGTTATAATGGTGGGCCGTCATTTAGGTCCTGCACAGACTAACCAAGAAATATCTACTGGCATGGGACCTTCCTGCAAATGATGCCATTCTTGATGACTCAGGTGGAGTTTCCTCTGTGTTCCCTGGGGCTTTCTCCTGGGGAAGTGTGGCCAGTTTTGAAACCAAAGTCTCAAAGGCAAAACTGTTAAAGGGACCCCTAACCATCCCGCCTGTATTTTTTTCTCTCTCCCTCATAGTTTCGTGAGAACATCCAGGATATCCTACCTGTCCTACCTGTCCAAGACGATTACTACCTCTTAAAATGGCTTCGAGGTAAGAGGTCAGGCTTTGCGTGGCATCCTCTGGGTAAGAGCACCCACCCTGGGCAAGAACCATCCTTAGGTGACTGCCTAGGATGCTGCTGTTTTGGGGCACAGGACCGGTTTTGCCATGGTGATGTGAGAGCATCCTTTTATCAACCGAAGAGAAAAGCAGCCTGACGTTGAGATGATCCGCCTTACAAATGGTAGTAGAGAATGCCTACTTAGGTCTGGGGTCTGCAACCCCCTGGTGACAACCAGACACAGACTTTTTGGTCCCATACAGACCTTCCTTAGTTGCGGTTGGTGCCAAAGAAACATCAATGCCCCCCAAGCACACAGCTAGAGGTCCAACGCCTAATTGGGTTTCCCAACAAAGGCGTGTCAATTCCAAGTTCCACCCTCAGCACCCGTGGGTGGAGTAGTCCTTCCCAGATGTGGTACACAGCAAGATGTGGCCTTTTTCCCAGCACTTTGTTTATTTATTTGATTTATACACCGCAAGTGCCATCTGTCCTGGGGGCCACCCTAGCAAGTACACAAGAGCATAAAATATTATATGTATATGTACATTGACCCTGGGTCCTTTTTAAGGTGAAAGGCGGGGTAAAAACATTTTAAATAAGTAAACAATTAAAACAAAGGGGTACGTGAGCTAAAAACACCAGGGTCATTTGCAGATGCAGGGGGTGGGCGCCCGTCCTTGTATCCATTGGGCGGTGAGGCTGGCTAGGAATAAGCGTTTTCCTGGTGATGTAAGTTGGCTCAACTAATGCAAGATGACACACCCCCTTAAGAGTTTTATTTGCTAAAGATTATTCGACCTGTTGACAGAGGCACAGGGCTCTTCTCAACAAGTACCATCCTGCTTGGTAACTAACTCTGTGCTCTGATGAACCTAGGAGTTAAGACCAAACAGCAAAGAGGGTGTTACAAAGGTGGGCCTCTGGTGCCCATCCAGATGTTGGCAGGATGGAGCTCCAGATGTTCCACCCCATCAGGTGTGCTGGCCAGAGCAGATGGAATTTGAACGCTGGGGTGATGGGCTGCCTGAGTGTGTTTTTTAAATGCATTGTTGTGCCTTTCTGCTTTGAATATGTATTGATGTTGCTTGTGTGTGTATGTTGTCTTTGCAAGGTACAGTATTCATTTGGTCCTTTTTAGTATTTGTACACTCATTGTTGTTAGCTTTATTATTGTCTTTTAATGATATACGCCACCTTTTAATTTACAATAACAAACCCTTTTCACCTTATTTTCACCTTATTTTAAACAAGTAAAAAAACTTTATTACATTTTAAACAAATAAATTAGGGGGGGGAACTAGAGGGCAGCCCCGCTTCCAAATGGCACCTTCTCTTCTTTTTTGGCTGCAGACCTATTGGCATAGAATCACTGAGGGAGAGGGTGTTGTGAAGGCCCAGTTCTAGCAGGTTGAGCCTGCTTTTAAGGGGCGTGGTGGCTCAGAGGGCTAGAGTGCTGAAACTGTCACCTGCAAAGTCGGGAGCTCGACAGTTCAAATCCCGGGTGCCATGCAGCAGAGCAAGCTCCCGCTCTTAACCCCAGTTCCTGCCAAACTAGCAGTTTGAAAGCATGTAAATGCAAGTAGATAAAGAGGTACCACCTGTGGGAGTTTGCTGGGGAAGTTCCAAGCAAACTGATTTAGTTGCAGGAAGAAGCACAAAGGAAGCACATACACACAGAGATGCTGTTTCTCAGAACCAGCTGAGAAGAGACACAGGAAAAGAAGATCTGACGTGCCTGTCTCAGAAGCCCCCCTTTTATTGAGCTATCTAATGATGATGAACACACATTGGATCACTAATGAAAACATCGCTTCTAATAGGGAACAAGTGCCCTTTAGCCGTTTGTCCTGCCTCAAGGCAAAGGTGAAGAGGGAAAAGAAGGTCACTTCCCTACAGGGATGCAACATGGCAAAAGTCAGGAAAGTTTGTTCTACACTGAAGCTCCCCCCAGGAAACATGCCCCTCAAAGAAAGGTTCCCTACAACTGCTGTAAAAAGCAGGAAGATAAACAGTGTTCCGTGCACAGAAATGCATTCAGCCATGCTGGCCACATGACCACGGACTGGCACGACACTGGTTCTTTGGCTTGGAAACGGAGATGAGCACCGGCCCTAGAGTCGGACACGACTAGCACACACACGTGTGTGTGTGTGTGTGTGTGTGTCTGGGAACCTTTACCTTTTATCTTTATCAGATTTGTGTAACTCAGGCATTTGGAATTCCACTCGAGGGAATAACGGCACATAAATCAAGGCACATATCAGACCCTCGATCCCAGGATATGACCACAGCCCTTCAAGGGCTCTCAAAGTGTCAGGACTCAGGAGTGTAGATGCCTTTGTAAGTTGTTAATAGGGCTGGAAGCTGGTGGCCAAAAGCCTGTTGGTAATTTACGCAGGCATAAAGTACAGTTGCCTAAGTCAGTGTTTTTCAACCTTTTTTGGGCAAAGGCACACTTGTGTCATGAAAAAAATCACGAGGCACACCACCATTAGAAAATGTTAAAAAATTTAACTCTGTGCCTATATTGACTATATATAAAGTAATTTTTCAATTTTTCCCACGGCACACCAGGCAACATCTTGCGGCACACTAGTGTGCCGCGGAACAGTGGTTGAAAAACACTGGCCTAAGTCAAGAGGGCACACAACAAGGCGCACAGCCTCATTAATTGGCAGTCGTTTGCATCTGTTACTTGCGCACCTTCATTTACACGCCTGTAAATTGTTGGTAGAATTGCAGAGGTGGGTGACACCCCTTCTTCTGTTATTTGCTTCATGACATTCCACATCCACCAAGGTGTGTGGAAGACTGAACAGCCGTTCCGTTTACACACGGTCACAGTATGGTGGGAGCAACAGAAGAAAGAAGGCCTTATCTTCCTTACCAAAGATGGACTGAATGCTCTCCTTTTAAAGTCTCCAAGGCTTGGTGGCTTGCACTTTCTCCTGTTCTTTTGTTGTCGAAGTTCATTTGCGGCAGCCAGGGCCATTCACGGTGACCCTCGTGCCTGGCACAATAAAGGATTGCACACAACAGATCTAAACAAATGCCACACTGGTTCAAACTTCCAAGGCTAGGCTGGGATTGCCAAGTGCTCAGTCAGTTCAGTCCAAGGAATTTATGCTGAGATAAAAGAAGCCTGTAAGATACCGGGGCAGAGGGAACTTGACCCTTCATTGTGTTTCAAGTGTGATCGGGCCCCTGCTATATTTGCATGTGCCTGGTCTTTGCTTCTGAATCATAGAATCATAAAATCCTAGAGTGGGAAGAGACCTAGAGGGACATCCAGTCCAACCCCCTGCCATGAAGGAACCCCCATCACAGGACTCCCGACAGATGGCCATCCAGCCTCTGCTTAAAAACCTCCAAAGAAGGAGACTCCACCACCCTCCTTTGGGGAAGCATCTTCCACTGCTGGACAACAGTAAATGTCAGGAAGTTCTTCCTAATGTTCAAATGGGCTCTCTTTCCCTCTAGTTTGAAAACACTGCCCTGTGTCCTAGTCTCTGAAGCCATGGGAAACAAACCTGTTCCCTCTTCAATATGACATCCTTTCAATTGTTTAAACATAGCTATCATATCCCCCCTCAGCCTTCCCAGCTCCCTAAGCCGTTGCTCATAAGACATTTCTTCCAGACCCTCAATCATCCTGGTCACCCTCCTCTGTACTCACTGCATTACCTTTTGCATCAAAATCTGCATTAATTTGTGTAGATCCCTTTCCAAGATTGTATACAAAAACATGTACTTCAATGTTTTTACATTATTTATTTATTTTATTGAACTTTTACACCTCTCATCTAGCCACTCTGGGTAGTAGTACACAACAATATGCAGTACACAACATCAGCAAAGAGCAAGTAAGCCATGTTTAAACACAAAATTAGAAAATAAACATGATAATATTAAACAATCATTTAAACTTAACAGCAATAATTTATTATTCATTTATTTACATTAACATTTTAAACTCCACCTTTCTCCTTAAAAAAGAGTCAGGGCGGCTTACAACAATGAATACAGGCTGTTTAAGATTAGCAACAATAAATATGCAATACTAGAAAAGATCATACAGTGTCAAAACAGAGAAGCAACATCAAAACACATTAAATGCATTAAGGAACAATAATCTATTAAAAAACCCACTCAGCAGCCAGTCACCGTGGGAAAGCATGACTAAAGAGAAAGGTCTTTGCCTTCTTGCAGAAGAACAGCAAAGAAGGGCCAGCCTAAAATTCCAGTGGGAAGGAGTTCCAAAGTCTCGGAGCAGCCACAGAGAAAACCCTCTCCCATTGAGGGTGGTGGGACTGAGAGAAAGGCCGCCCCTGATGACCTTAACACTTGAGCTCTTAATGGGAAGACGTGGTCCTTGATATATACTTGAGCCTAAACTGTTTAGGGCTTTGTGAATTAGAACCAAAACCTTTAATTCAACCTGGAAACGGATTGGCAGCCAGTGGAGCTGCTCTAACAGAGGGGTTGTGTAATTCCTGTTACCAGACCCATTCAGAGTGCCTGTGGAGGTTGATGGACGCTGTAGACTTACTTCTGGTTGTGTACTTTAAAAAATACACCAATCCTTCCAGATAGGACAAAATGTCCCAAGTTCCAAAATCACTTCCCTGGCCAAGACACTGGGTTTTAGCCATGCTGACTCTTAGGCAAAAACCACACTCTGGTAAAATATTATTATTTTTATTAAAAATTAGAGAAGTAAAAGGCAAAAGGCAAAATCATTTAAAATCTCAGTTAAAAAAGGCAAATGCAAAAAATACAGCATTAGTCAGTAGCATGGTTTTAGAATGTACAGTCCAAGAAAATGAGAAAACTATCTAAGAAATACTAGAATTTTGAACTATAAAACCCATCTTGAATATCTAAAATGCTAAAAATCCCAACACAAAGCCATATGCAAAATTCAAAGCTGTAAGCTTCTCTCTGAATAACATAAAGCAGCATTTCATTCGTAGTATCCCATCTTCCACAATCACTCCGGTGGTCAACCAACCACATATTCATTAGTTCATTCTCAGTCTGTCTCCCCACCTCCAGTTCCAGGAAGTCCGGCTTCAGAAATTTGATGTTGTGTCTTCTTCAGTCTGTCTGCTCGCTTTCCCATGCAATGAAACTGCGACTGTGAGGCCTAGGATGGAACTAGGGAAAAACAAATCCACAAAGCATTCTTGCACAAATCCTCTCTCAGGGCCTTTTCACACGACCCCTAAGATCCGCTGGTCCCTTAAATTCGGACCAGAGATCTTGGGGGTTCGTTTCTGTTCCTCCGTCCCCACCCCTCAGCACTTCCTGCTCCTGTCGGCGTGGAGGGGGAGGGAAAAAAAGGACAAAAGAAGCCTTTACTAACCTGCCGGTGCCGGTCGAACTTGCCACGAGCCCCGTTACTTCCTGGTTCCTTCTCAAGGGGCTCTTAAAAGGGCGGGAGGCAAAAAAACAACAGACAAGCCAGGAGAGCCCAGCACTCTTATCCGCATCAAAAAATTTTCACCTCCAGAGAGCAGGTACAAGAAAAGTGTGCTGGGTCGCGCTAAAGTGGGCGGGGTCGCACTTAATTGCCTCCAAACTCCGGAGCTGGTGGGAAAACATTTCTAAGCTCTGGAGCTGGGAGCCATTTGCAGCGCAGCTTAGGGGTCATGTATAAACGCCCTCAGTTTCTTCACCTAACCACTGCCATTTTGCCACAGATCTCCTGAACTTTCCTGACAGCTTCCATAGGGTCGCCCCTTGTGGTAATTGTCGCTATAAGACGAGTATCCATTTCTAAACAGGGTCTGTTTCAATGTGCCTTGGGCTGAATGTGGAGGGTCCAACTGTGTTCAAACCCGTGCATTCCCCCAGGAATTATGAACCAGGTTGCCTCCCATCCCTACACAGAGAAAGCAAATTCTACAGCAAGAAAAGCTAATCTGGACGTTTTCCCCACCACATACTGCTTGCATTTGGAAAGAATGACGCATTGAAGGAAGCAGCGTCTGATGTTTTGTGGCTTAATTTTTCCTTCAAGAATGCCTGCATTCAGAGAGGAACTGGTCATGATGCCGTCTGTGCTTTGTGACGCCCGTTTTCCTTTTTCGTGTGGCCATACTGAGCGAGGAGCTTGGAAATCTCCATTTCACCCGCTGTCTGCTTTCCTCTAAACTAGAAGATGCAGGAAACTCTGAATGCAGGGGAAAAGATGATGGTTCCTCAAAAGCTAGCTCTCCAACACAGAGAGACAGACACACGTTCATCTGCTCACTTCTGCTTTTGAAACATGCCTGGTGGTGAGAAGGATAGAAGGGGCTCCAGGATCAGCCAGCTTCCTCTTGTTGGTTTATTTAAATTAGTTTTATGCTGCCTTTTCACCCATCAGGACCCACAGAGGTTTACAACAGATCCGATCTGACTTAAACTATGTTTGGTTTTTAAACACACACCCTGTAATCCATCATGGATGAAACTCAGTTACTGAAACTAAGGCTAACGACAAACCACTGTTTATCAGGCCAGCACAACCAACCACATCTCACTCACTGGATTAGCTAGGGAGGGGCGGAAGAGTCCATTTGCCCCGGGGGGCACAGCAATCTGGGGGCTCCTGGAGGGGGAGCAGGAGGAGGAAGCCATGCGCCATCCCACCAGCAGTCCTCCTTTCACCCTGCTAAGGCTTGGAGATCCTTAGTTGGGGGAAAGGAGGAGAGGGAAGCAGGCAATGGGTTTTTTTTCCAAGCAGCACCTCCGTCAATTGCTCCCCCCCCCAAAGGTTTGGCGATCTTTAGCCTGGGGAAAGGAGGAGAGGGAAGCGTGCAATGGAGGTGCTGCTTTGGGAAAAATATTCCATCACCTGCTTCCCTCTTCTCCTTTCTCCAGGCTAACGATATCCAAATCTTAGGTGTGTGTGGTGGGGGGGAAGCATGCTATGGAGGTGATGCTTAGGGGGGGAAATGTCTGCTTGGTGCTCTCCGCACACTGTGCAGTTGGCACAGGACAGCCTTAACTGGAAAGGTGACCTACAAAGAGGGCATGAGAAGGAGAGACCCTTCTTAGCCTCCCCCACTGTTCCCCCAGGATCTGCCCCCCCCCTTGCTGGGTGGGTGAGACACGGTTGGGGGGGGCTGAGAGAAGGCGCAAAAAGCTGACTTTGTCTCCGGGCGCTCCAAACTCTAGCTACACCAGTGGACTCACTGAAAAAAACAAATAAATGATTTTAAGGCTCTGTTTCTCCGAATGGCCTGAGGTGAGCCTTGAGTGGTAGGCAGTCAGCAGCAGTTGTTAGATGTGGAGGGTTTCTGGTCCATACAGCGATTTGAGTTCTGGTCGAGGCGTTAATCAGCCGTTCACCTCCCCTGCTTCCTCCACCCCTTTATTTGGGAATGTTAAAACCACGAGGGTAACATGCCTAAGAAAAGATCGATATACTACCTTTGCATCCCACCCTCTCTGTAAAGAGTTTGGGGCAGTTGATATAAAGTTTATTTTCCCTCTGTCTGGCATTCACAACAACCCTGTGAGGTAGATTAGGGGAACATGGTTATGTGCCAGTAGTTCCAAATGCAGGTTCCTCCCTGGATCTATGTTCTCCTGTATCTTCGAGACTACCTCACCCATGTGGCACCAACAGCACTTATGTGATGCCCTCCGTGCTGCATATCAATACGATGGCACACATAGTCACTGGTCCTTCATACGTATTGGCACAGCAAGATTTCCAGGGACTAAAAACTTCCCATTTCTGGAGCAACAGCCCTGTAAATCGCCCCCTGCGCGCGCTGCCTCCCAAAGCCATCAAGAGGAGGGATTATCTGTAATCCACATACAGTAATAGAAGTTGCTCCAGGGGCAGATATGTCCAGGAGAAGGCACGCCCCCACAACCCCTTGTTCCTTGAAGTGTGCTGATGTGTGCAAATTTCAGGGCCGATGGCAGTCTTTGATACCCGCAATTAATGCAAGTCCTTTAGCTTTGATGGACTTGATTAGAACCAATTTCCTGCTGAAGACTCTGCCCTCTGATCCCTTGGTTGGAAAGATAAGTTCCAGTGAAAGGACTTTAAATTTATCTGTTTTGTTTTTTAATATCCCAGCTCATGGAGAGGAGATAAGGCAGGGGTAACAAGGAGACAATTACAAGACCAGCGTTTAACCTTAACACTAGCCCTAGCCCTAACCCTAACCCTATCCTTCCAGTAGAGTGTGGTTGTGACAACAGCAACGAACAGGCTGTTGTAAGGAAACGTGGGGGCTCGCTCTTGATCCCACAAAGAATTTATAATCCCGCGCTTTGAAAAAAGACCACTGTGCTAGCACTTGGAGCGTTCTCCTGTAAGCCTTGAGAAGGGTGTTTATACAAAGGATAAACAGGATAATCGAGCCGTATGTCAAGGGTCCTTGGGTGTAAGGAGGTGCCACTGGAGACCACAGCAAAGGTTACTCATGTGGTGGTATTCTCCGCTACCATGGACGGGCATGAAAATTGGACCAGGAGGAAAGCTGATGGGGAAAGAAATTGTTATATAAATACAGCCCCTCAAAGGACTCTTGTTTTCAAAACCTCAACTCTATAAGGTTTCCAAAATTAGAATAATAATAATAATAATAATAATAATAATAATAATAATAATAATAATAATAATAATAATAATAATAATAATAATAATAATAATAAAGGAAACCTATATCGAGATGCCGCAGTGCAGCTCAATATACCACCCCTTTTCTTCTGAAACCTGAAGTTAACCAAGTCGGTTACCTTCAAGGAAAATATATATAAATTATTTTATGGGTGGTATATGACCCCGGTCAAGTTGGCAAAAATGAATGTTCAAATCTCAAATTTATTTTTTTTTTATTATTTTGCATACTATATACAAACAAAATTCAATAATATTAAGGGTCACATTAGACTACTAATACAGACCAGAATCTAGAGTAGACAGCTCCTGTCCCCTTATCTATTACTAATACAGAGGTATTGGTGATTCCACCTTTGAACAGCCATCTACAAGACTTCCAGACTTAGTGTCACTTTTTAACGTCTTTATGACTATTTTGCCCTTTATTCATTTAACTGCTTCTGGGCCCAGCTGTATATCATCTTCCAGCTCTCCTTTACATAATGCCTTGGGTGGTCTCGCAGCGCCTCTGAGAGCATATCCAGTTCTGCAATGTCCAGTAACTTTTTCAAGAGTTCAGCCTTCGTTGGTATTTCGGTTATTTTCCATTTCTGGGCCCAGAGCAGTCTAGCTGCCGTATATATATACAAGAGAATATATTTTATTTTTTTATCAGTAGTCTCTGGCATTATATTCAACAGTAACGTTTCCGGTATGAAATTTAATTTAATTTGTACAATTTCTTGTGCCACTTTCCAAGTCTGCCGCCAGAATATCTGAGCTTGATCACATGACCACCATGCATGATAATAAGTCCCTGGATTCTTTCTACATTTCCAACAAACATTATTAGACCCTTTTGACATTTTGGCTAGTTTTACCGAGTCAGATGCCACCTGTGAAACATTTTAAATATATTTTCTTTGAGACTAACAGGTTTAATTAATTTGTGACTGTCTTTCCACATTTTAGTCCAG
This sequence comes from Phrynocephalus forsythii, assembly GCA_029282475.1. NCBI lineage: Eukaryota > Metazoa > Chordata > Lepidosauria > Squamata > Agamidae > Phrynocephalus > Phrynocephalus forsythii. Next base: position 3,717,376 of record JAPFRF010000016.1, on the reverse strand, counting down.
TCATCAATATCAATATTATATTTAAAATTTTGAGCCCATTTAATCATTCCCTCCTTCACTCTTTCATCCTCCAGTTCATATTCTAATAAATATGTGTACATTTTTTTGATGATTCCCTCATTTGTATATATCCAGAGTTCATCCACCCGTGTTTTCCCTTCAAAAAACCCATACATTTATCTTTTTGTATCTTGATTCTAGTTTTGCCATAGACCACCAATCTGTTGCCAAGCCCAATTTCTCCAATTCTGTTTTCTCTTTCATCTCCTTCTCTTTAGTCAGCAATTCTTGATACGTAAGTAGTAAACCCTTTTGGTTTATTGTTTTTAGAGTAAAGGCCTCTATAGGTGCAACCCATTCTGGAATTTTTTTATAGTTCTGTGTTTAAAATTTTTGCCAAACTAAGTAGAGTGCTTTCCTTATTATATGGTTTGAGAAGTGTGCCTGCTCCTTGATTCCCCCATACCACACATATGCGTGCCAGCCCATTCTTAAATCCTGGCCTTCTAATTTTAGCATTCTTTGGTTCCCAAGTGTTATCCACTCTTTTATCCAAACCAAGGCGCATGCTTTATAATATAGTAACCAGTTTGGTAGCCCCGTCCCTCCTCTTTCTCTTAAAACTTGTAATGTTTTGAGTTTTATTCTTGGTCTTTTCCCTTTCCAGATAAATTTTGAGATCAGTGTGTCTAGTTCTTTGAAATATTTAAAGTTTAGTATAATTGGTAGATTTTGGAAGAGGAATAGCAATTTTGGGAGGACTGACATCTTGATTGTTGCGATTCTTCCCATCATTGATATTTGCAACTTGTTCCAATCGTCCAAATCTCTCTTTATTTCTTTCTGCATTAAGAGATAGTTTTCCTTCATTAGATTGCTTGTTTTTTTGGTGATCATAATCCCCAAGTATCTTATTTTTGGACTTCCTGAAATTTTGTTTTAAGGCTGAGTTCCTCCACATCTTTTTGTGCATGTTTTTAGTCATGAATTTTGTTTTGCTGTAGTTTATTTTTAGGCCTGCCACTGCTCCAAATTCTTTTATTTCTCCTAATACTTGTTCAATGCTGTGCAGGGGATTATCCAATATTACTACCAGGTCGTCTGCATAGGCTTGCAGTTTATACTCCTCCCCTTTGATTTCCAGACCTCTAATTTCCCTATTCCCTCTTATTTGTCTATTCAGAGACTCAAGGATTAGAACAAATAGTAGAGGGGAAAGTGGGCACCCTGTCTCGTGCCTTGCATGATTTGGATACTTTCCGTCATTTGATTATTGACTTTGATCTTCGCTTTCTGCTCGGTATAAATATTTTTAATTGTTTGTAAAAAGAGTCCATGTGCCCCCATCTTCTTTAACTGTAGAATCATAAACTCCCAATTCAGATTATCGAAGGCCTTTTCCGCGTCTAGAAAAATCAACATCATTTGTTTCTCTGGGTGTTGTTCATAAAATTCCAGGATGTTTATTATTGTTCTTATATTAGATGTCAGTTTTCGTTTGGGGATAAATCCTGTTTGGTCATCATGTATCATTTCTTCAAGCACCTTCTTTAGTCTTGTAGCCCAGATAGTTGCATATATCTTATAATCGACATTTAAAAGAGAGATTGGCCTGTAATTTTTAATTTCTTTTTTTTCTGTTCCTGCTTTATGTACCAGTGATATATGTGCTTCCTTCCATGAGTCTGGAATTTTGCCGTTTTTTTTCCAATATATTCCACTAGTTTTTTGAACTGTGGAGCTAGAATTCCTCAATCCTTGGTAAAATTCCATCGGGATCCCGTCCGGTCCCGGCGCCTTCCCCTTCTTCTGTTTTTTCCATGCCTCCATAATTTCATAGGTTGTTATTGGATTGTTTAGCCTCTCTAAATGTTGGTGACTAAATTTCCAGCTCCCGATCTTATCTAGATATTTCCACTGATCTTCCTGCTCAATTTCTTTTTTTTTATATAAGTTTGTGTAGTAATCTTGTATTATTTTCTCAATTTCTTTCTGCTTATATATTCCCCTGCCTATTTTGTTTTCTAGTGTGCCAATTCTCGTTTTTTCTCTCTCTCTTTTAATTTTGTAAGCTAACCATCTTCCTGGTTTGTTCGCATTTTCAAAGAAGTTTTGCCTTGCAAATTTGAGGGGGCGTGGCTGGAAGAGCAGCGGAGCAGCAGCGTTTTTCGGGGCTCCGAGAAGAGACTGCTGTTACAAATCTCAAATTTATGTTGGAAATGTAAACAGAAGGAGGGCTCATTTTATCATATGTGGTGGTTATGTAAAAAAACGAGATTATTTTGGGTGTTAGTTAAACAAATGGTAGAAGGTGTTCTAGAGATAAATCTTGACTTTAAACCAGAGATGTTCTTATTGAATATGTTGCCTGAATCACTAGAACAAGGAAAAACATATGTGGCTATTCATATGATAACCGCAGCAAGATTAGTCTCTCCTAGATACTGGAAGGAACCTGGAATACCATCTGAACATGAATTAATGTTTAAAATTTTAGAAACAATAGAGATGGATAAATTATCAGAATGCTTAGATGTTTCCAGGAAGAATAATCACCATAAAGTCTGGGGAAAATACTATGTATGGATGAAGAAGAGAGAAAATAATAACAAAAGCTAGAGAACCAAGAAAAGGCATTATTGTACATACTTCATGATAAACATGAGTCAGTTTAGATGTGTAGAAATATGTAAATAGTGGCAATTAGATATAGGTGACTACCAACTCACACCTCTCTGTATTTTGTACCCACCCACCCTGTTTATGTTTCCCTATACCCTTTCCCCAACTCGTCTGTATCACAAATAATAAAACATGGGGGGGGGGAGCAAAAAAACCATGTTGTACAAACAATAAATTAAATAAACCTTGCTGCTTAAAAAAATATGCCACCCCTTACTCCATTGTTCCATCCCAAGGTCACCCCTAAACCAGACATTCCATGATTCAGCGGAGCCCATTCAGTTCTTGCAGAGCTGATTTTGATGTCCTGTTAAGGCAGTGGTTTTCAACATGTTCCTGGGCGGCAACTCCCAGAAGTCTTCATCACTAGCTGAGCTGGCCAGGATTTCTGGGAGTTGCTGTCCAGGAACATCTGGGGAACCACTGTGTTAAGGTATGGTCCAACCACCCTCTAACTAGAACCACGAGGAATAATATATCTCCATGCCATCAAGTCAACATTGACATATGGTGATCCTTTCCCAGTGTTTATTTGACTCAAAAGTGCTTGCCTTCTTCCGGGGTTGCCCTGGGACTGCTGTGCAGCTTGCCCAAGGCCATCCAGGCTGGCTCATCCCCCAGGATGCCCATTGGGGAATCAAACTCCCAACCTCTGGCTCTGCAACCAAAGCTATCCAGCCCCCTTTTTGTGTACCACCAAGTCAATTCTGAGTTATGGCAATCCCTTTAAAGGATCTTCTAGGTAAAAAATACACAGAAGCAGCTTTGCCTTCCCATCTTCAGGGGGTGCTCTGGGGCTGTGCAGCTTGACCACGGCCACCCAGGCTGGCTTGCCTCCTAGGGAATCAAACCCCCAACTTCTGTCTGCATAAAAAGGTAAAGTTTTCCCCCGCACATGCATGCTAGTTGTATCCGACTCTAGGAGCGGTGCTCATCTCTATATTCAAGCCGAAGAGCCATTGTGGTGCAAGTCTGTGGCCATGTGACCAACATGGCTGCAAGGAAACACGGTTTTACCTTCCCCTTTTTACAGCAGTACCTATTTATCTACTTGCATTTTACATGCTTTGGCAGGAGCTGGGGTTGACAGCGGGAGCTCACTTCACTGCGTGGCGCCCAGGATTCGAACCATTGAGCTGCCGACTTTGTAGCCGACAGTTTTCAGTGCTCTTCTCCACTGAGCCACCACACACGCCCCTTTGTGTTGCCTAAGCCACTACTAGGCTGTCCAAAAAGCTACAAGAAATAATTCTCAAACCTATACTGAATAATAGGAATAATATTGAAGCTGTTAAGTCTTGGGTATGTGTGGCAATAAATCTTATGTTTAGTGGGCCAAGTCGTTGGCAGGGCAAAAGTCTGGCATCAGGGCGGTCTCTCCTAGGGGTTGCATGGATGCTGCATCGCCATAAGTCTCCTTTGCTGTTGCTCAGGCCTGAACGAGCACACGATTTATGGCCCTCCACCCCCTTCCCGTTGCTGCCAAGTAGCAGCTGAGCAACAGAGCTGTTGGTCGGCTTCATTGTAAGAGAACGAAGATCCCCAGAGTGTGCATTTGCCGTCCACAAGCAAAAACTGTTCAGTTGTTGAACCAACCCTTTGCACCATGTGACCTCCAAGCTGTTTTGTTGTTGAACATCAGATGGGGGTCACCCCACATAAGTTTCTTCTGGACAGAGAAGGGAACACACCCATGGCCTTTCTATGTAGGGATCGTGTCCGTTGGTTGCTCCTTTGGACTCCTTGCTTGGGCCCAGTGAGCAAATCCTGTCTTTTCCTGTGGCAGAGGGTGGATTTGTAGACCAGGGTAAACTGCATGAGCCCTCACTGCGAAGGAAGTGTCATAGCGCTAACCTTGGCTCCAGTTACAAAACGGTACAAAAAATAAATCGAGGGTGGCAGAAGGATGAAAAGGTATGGGGGAAATGTTGGTGGGAGAGGAGCCAGCTTGTACCTAACAAGATAAAAGGAATGTCTAGGAATTTCTGTTAAGATCAGGACAAATTGGGGAGCCTTGTACCCATCACAAAAACCAAATACAAAAATGGAACAGGTGATACCTTTAGGCTACTACAGTATAAAAATAACAAAAACATTGCTAATATTTTGAGGGCGAAACCCACTTCCTCAGAGCAGTACCAATAGGTTATAACATGACAAAAGATGGATTTGCCAGGCGTTATTTCTTAGATGTAAGGTCCTTGGCAAGATAGAAAAAAAGCCAGGCAGTTTACTTGAGGCATGGATCAGGGTATAACAGAGAAGTTAAAGGGGGACCAATACACCACCTGAACTGCTTTCATTGTGCAAGAGGCGACCTTATCCTGGCCACTGTGATCCTGATGAAACCCCCTGCCTTCCATGGCAAAAGTCACTGTTTACATCAGGAGGGAGGGAGGCTAAGAGTTGATGCTCTTCCTTGCCCAGGGAGTAAAAAGCAAGCCCCTTGGTGACCAACTAAAAGGACCCTTTGCAGGTCTCCTGAAAACAGGTTCAGAATCTGGCTCCTTGGCATGAGTGGCTGATCTTGCCCTCTGAGGTACATCTGGGCAGTCAATGTGTACAGTTGTTGCCTCAATTTAAATAGGTACAGGGTGTGAAATGGTCTGTAACCTCTGTGGTTTTGTTGCAGCCAGATGTTTCGACTTGCAGAAGTCCGAAGCTATGCTCCGGAAGGTATGAGATTTCTTTCTTTCATTTTATTTCTTTTTTCTTTTCTTTTCTTTCTTTTCTTTTCTTTTCTCTTCTCTTCTCTTCTCTTCTCTTCTTTTCTTTTCTTTTCTTTTCTTTTCTTTTCTTTTCTTTTCTTTTCTTTTCTTTCTTTCTTTCTTTCTTTCTTTCTTTCTTTCTTTCTTTCTTTCTTTCTTTCTTTCTTTCTTTCTTTCTTAATGATGCATATAAACCCCAGATTGCACATGTTAAATAATAACAGATGCAACAGAAGACCTCGTATATTATAAAACACAATGGCCAAAATCTAATGGGAGGAAAACCGTGTACATAAGAACAGTCACACCGTGGGTTCCACCCCCTTCCTGCCATACTTTCTTGTCTATTTATACCAGAAATGTTTAGTTTTGTGTTTGAGGAACTCTCACTCCTAGAATCTACCTAGTTGATTCTGAGGATAGTAGTAAAAAAACCCACCAAGTCTCTGTACGTGTAGTGCAGCGCTTCTCAACCTTGAGTCCTCAGATGTCTTTAGACTACAACTCCCAGAATTCTTGGCCAGCATATCTAGCAGCAAAGGCTTCTGGGAAGTTTTAGTCCATCTCTGGGGACCCAAAGTTGGAAAACAATTGCTCCTGTTTATAGCATGTGTTTCTACAATGCTGGGAGAGCCAACCCAGCTCCTCCAGGGTGTAACCAGGTTGGGGGAAGGCGATTTTAAAACACACTCAAACTCTGCTATCTCACCTGGGGAAGATCCTGATCTTCAGAAGGTCCAGCTTTTCCTCTTCCTCCCATCATGTGACTGATGATGTGGGATAGTTCCCACGTACAAAGGTGTTTTTTTAACCACCGTTCAGCCCCATGGCCAGCAGGTGGCACTAGGATTTAAAAAAAAGGACCAGCTGACTGGCACTAGGGGTGGGGGAAGTAAAAACAAAACAAAACAGCGCCCGATCGGCCCCAGGAACAGCCGGTGGGTGCTATGAGAAAAAAAGAAAAAGAAATCTGGATCATCTACGCGGTCCCACAACGTCTGCCTCTTTAAAAAGTGGATTTTTTTAAGCGAGGCAAAAAATTCCCTACCTCCCAGTAGGTCTTGGAAACCTCATTTAAGGGGGTGTTGCCGGGTTTTCTTCTTTTTTTTCAAAAAGCCCAGTGGACGTGGGGACAACATTTTTGGACATGTTTTATCTACCAATTTAATCTGCATTTAAAGGGACATGGGATAGAGCCCAAAGAGGCGGGTTTAAGCTTTCTTTGGGAAAGTTAAAACAGCTTCCTTGGCAAAGCTGACAGCCCATCAGGTATCTTAGAATGGAAAACATTCCCATCAATCGATGCACACATTTTGGCAAGGATCTTTAAAGGACATCCAGTAGTAGTTAACACGAATATATGCTTCTTGGCAGGTAGCGAGTGGAGTGGAAGTAAAGGCAAATAGAACGGCCTATTTTTTCTTGTTAAACAGGTTCCCTGTATCTGTGAGACTGGTATCCATACTTTCACTTATCTCTGATGTGAAAATAGTAAAAGTATTAAAAGAAAAAAAAAGACCTAGACATGTATTTTCATGGTGTATTTATCATATGTGACCACTAGAGGGGGCAAAGACCATGCTATGTGTTGTTAAAGAATACAAAGCATGGTCTCTCCCACCCTCTAGTGGCCAGTTCTGACTATACATGTGAATATACCTTTTTTCAGGATTATATATGATAAGCATAGCATTCACTACTATCTGTGGTTAGGGTGGGGGCAGGTTAGGACAAATACCCCATGGATAAGGGAGACCGTGTGTAAAGAATCAAGCTCCATGAAACTAGAGCACCGACAATGTATACTATATTGGCAGCGGGCGGTTATATTTTCTTACTTCAGGTGCTTTGGGTGGGTTCTTAAACACTTTCCCCCTCTTCTCTTCTTCCTTGCGTGCCGTGCCCTGGAATGGTTTTGGCTAAAGAGCGAAGTATGCATGTGTTCAATAAAGAGGTAGAACAGACACTTTCTAGATGGTTGCGGTCATTGGCCAGTGCCCACCCACCCCCCGTTCACACTGACCTGTGTGTTTTCTCTTTTGCCTCCCCTCCCCCACCCTCCCCATAGCACGTGGAATACCGGAAGAACATCGGGGCAGACTCCATCATGGAATGGAAGGTCCCAGAGGTGAGACCTCAGTGCTTTGGGCGGGTTCCGGGGGTGGGTGGGTGGGCCCAGCCCTGCCTAGAACTTCTCTGCAGCCGCTCTGTGACGCAGAGCATCAGCCCAGCCCTGTCCACTCAACGTGTGCGCATGTGTTTGTGTGGTTCCCCACAGGTGATTGAGAAGTACATGACGGGCGGAAGGTGCGGTTTCGACCGGGACGGCTGCCCCATCTGGTATGAAATCATCGGCCCCCTGGACGCCAGAGGGCTCCTCTTCTCCGCTTCCAAGCAGGATTTGATCAAGAAAAAATTCAGAGACTGTGAAATGATGCGAGGACTGTGTGAGGAACAAACCAAGAAGGTAAGGCAAGGACAGCCCGGCCAGAGAGCTTGCATGTGGGCCAGACATTGGGAGCCTAATCGGAATATTTGACTTAATTTTTAATTTTTAATGGGAGGGGGGCTGGGGGAGAGGCACCAGTGGTCCTTTCAGTTTAAATTTGAAAACCTCAGCACCGAGCCTGTTTTTAATCCCTGGAAAAGATGCCTGTAAACAAAACTTTTATCTTGCCTCTCTCGCCAAAATCTCCAGAAACTTCAGCAGGTCCAAACTGTAGCAGCCAGATTAGTGACTAGGGCTGGTTACAGGGACTCCATAACCCCCACATACGCCATCCCCTTTACAGCAGCTCCACTGGCTGCCAATCAGTTTCCAGGCACAATCCAAACTGATGGTTTTAACCTCCAAAGCCCTGAATAACCTGTAGAAAATGGGATAGATAGTGCTACTGTTAGGTGGATTTGTAATTGGTGGACTGATCGCACCCAAAGGGTGACCATAAATGGCCTCTCTTCAGCTTGGAGAGGGTGCCCCAGGGTTCTGTTCTGGGTCCAGTGCTGTTCAATATCTTTATTAATGATTTGGAGGAAGGAATAGAGAGTATGCTAATTAAATTTGCAAATGATACCAAATTGAGAGGGGTTGCTAATTCCCTAGAAGATAGGGTGAAAATCCAAAAGGACCTTGACAGGTTAGAGTCCTGGGCCAAAGCTAACGGAATGGGTTTCAACAGAGGGAAATGTAGGGTGCTGATTCTAGGTAAAAAGAATGAATTCCACAGCTATAAGATGGGGATACATGGCTGGAGAATAGTACCTCTGAAAGGGATCTGGGAGTTTTGGTGGACCACAAATTGAACATGAGTCAGCAGTGTGATGCGGCAGCCAGGAAAGCCAATGCGATTCTTGGTTGCATCAACAGAACCATAGTGTCTAGATCAAGGGAAGTGATAGTACCACTCTATTCTGCTCTGGTCAGACCCCACCTGGAGTACTGTGTTCAGTTCTGTGCACCTCAATTTAAAAAGGATGTTGACAACCTCGAGCGGGTGCAGAGGAGGGCTACCAGGATGGTTGAGGGTCTGGAGGAAATGTCGTATGAGGAATGGCTTAGGGAACTGGGAATGTTTAGCCTTTCAAAAATAAGACTGAGAGGGGATATGATAGCTATGTTTAACTATTTGAAAGGATGTCATATTGAAGAGGGAACTGTTTGTTTTCCATGGCTTCAGAGATTGGGACTCAAGGAACTACAGGAAAAGAGATTCAATTCAAACATTAGACAGAACGTCATGACAGCTAGAGCTGTTTGGCAGTGGAAGATGCTGCCCCAAAGGAGGGCGGTGGAGTCTCCTTCTGTGGAGGTTTTTAAGCAGAGGCTGGATGGCCATCTGTCAGAAATATTGTGATGGGGGTTCCTGCAGGGCAGGGGGTTGGACTAGATGGCCCTTGAGGTCTCTTCCAACCCTCTCATTCTATGATTCTATTTCAAAGATGGTAGATACCAAGATGAGCTGCCTTGGGTGCTCACATCATCCAGATCGTCTTGGCCCTGTCACCTTCACAAGTGCATCTATGAAAATTGACTGACTGACTGACTTACTTACTTACTCACTCACTTACTACCCCAGTTAAGGAAGAATATTCTGTATAGCTGTATAACATCTTTTGGTCGGGAGCAGCAGAGGTTGTCGGTAGCAAATCCACTCTGGGTTTTGGTCCATACTTTGCAGGAGCCATTCCAAGGTGCCAAATGTTATCCCTCAGCTTCTGTAAACCTGGAATGCATTTACTGCCCCTCTGACATGGAAGCCACCACCTTCCATTGGCTAGAAGGTATCTCTCCCCTCCTGTTCCAATGGGAAAATAAAATATCTAGCAACTCCTTCCTTCCTTCTTTCTCCTTTTTAAAAATTTATTTTTGCATTGTTAGCTACCGTGGGTCTGCCAACAGAAACATGAACTGTGAATCTTTGCTGCTAAAGTTTAAAGCCATAGATATTCGTAATAGGAATACAAGTGTCTTCAGAAACCCCATTTTTATTTATCCTCTCTCCATTTTTTAAAAGCTGGGGCAGAAGATTGAAACCATCGTGATGATTTATGATTTTGAAGGCCTGGGCCTGAAGCATCTCTGGAAACCCGCGGTGGAGGCCTATTCTGAGGTGAGGCCGTTTAGGAAACCAGTGTATCCCAGTGGGAAAATGCTGGCCCAACTCTGGTTTGTGCAGACTTAGTGGCCTATTTTGAGCTGCTGGACAGCTCTGCTTCAGAAGCACCATTTAATAGGAAATGAATCTGTTCAAGGGCTGATGATGGGAAAAATGACAGGAGGGAGGATGGTGCCAGTATTTCCATACCCAGAAATTCACTTTATGCCTCTAGACCAGGGGTCCTCAAAGTTTTCAAACAGCGGGCCGGTCCACCACCATCCAGACACCACTGGGGGCCGGACCATAGTCCAAAAGCAGCTGCGGAGGCTGGCTTGCTCACAAAACAGGTGGTAGGTGGGGGGTTGCAATTGGTCCCAGGGGCTGGATTCAGGACCTTGGGGGGCCGCATCCGGCCCCGGGGCCTTAGGTTGAGGACCCCTGCTCTAGACAGTACAGATCTAGAAAGCCAGCAGGCAGCCAGACATGTGCACATGTATTTTAACCATCACTGAACACTCAGTAGTAGGGTCTTACCACTTGCATTCTGCAAATTCCCCATTAATTTATGTATTTAGTTTCACAGAGAAAAGGTGCTGCTTTGCCCCTAAGAGGACTCAGGGGCACCCAGGACTCAGCACTTGTGGTCCTAAAGGGGTGGGGTTAGGGTTCGGCACCTCACAGCTCTTCCCGTTTGTACAACCCACCAGGAAGCAAGCCTGGGAGGTTTGTTTCCGCTGCTCACCCGTGCAGGGAACCGGAGCTTGCTTGCATAGAATGTCTTTTAGACGACGTGTCCCCAGTCCATTTGCAGGATGAACCTTGTAGCGGGTTTTTAAAAGCTCCCTCTCGATGTTAGACAGAGCCAGCCTTGGCTGGATCGAGCAACAGGCTGGTCTGGCCCGAAGCTCTCGTTCTAAAAAAGGGTTTTTCTTGGTGTGTTTTTCCTCCTCCTCACTTCCAGCTTCTTTCGATGTTTGAAGAGAACTTCCCCGAGTCCCTTAAGCGCATATTTGTCATTAAAGGTGTGTATCAAGCTCTTTTCTCTCGGGTGGAGTGTGTGGTGGTGGTGGTGGGGGTTGGACAGATACTCTGGCTTGCTCTTTGCCTGTTATGCATTAGGCCTCCCCCCACCCTGCTTTTCTTGCAGCCCCCAAGCTGTTTCCCGTGGCCTACAACCTGGTGAAGCGCTTTCTGAGCGAAGATACCCGCAAGAAGATTGTTATCTTGGGAGGTGAGAAGCGGCTTGGCAGGGCAGGATGCGTGATCTTGTGGTGACCTCCTTTCCCCGAGAAAGCTGGGAAGCGGCGTCCGCTGAAATGAATGGGTTCCTGTATCTCTCTCTCTCTCTCTCTCTCTCTCTCTCTCTCTCTCTCTCTCTCTCTCTCTCTCTCTCTCTCTCTCTCTGTGTGTGTGTGTGTGTGTGTGTGTGTGTGTGTGTGTGTGTGTGTGAATGATCTGGGCCGTCAAGACAGAACTGACTTATTTTATTTTATTTTATTTTATTTAGATTTGTCAGCACCCATCTCCCCAGATATTTACAGTACAAAACACGACGAAACAGTAGATAGAAAAATCAAAAAGCATCTAAAACGAACATAAACGTATAAATAATTATTCAGAATAAGCAGCAAAGCTTTAACAGAGAGAGAATCTCTGACGTTAGCCATTCCCAGGAGTGACTTAATTCACCTCAGGCAAGCTGGGACAACCAGGCCTTTCGGCTTTTCCGGAAGGCCAAGAGCGCGGGGGTGGGGGTAGGAGGTTAATAGGGCTTTTAAGGTAGGTGAAAGATTTAAGGCGTTCCACTCTCCCAGTGTATTTCCACAGTCAAGTGGGGATTTGAACCCGTTCTGCAGCTTCTCCCCACTGCGTCACACTGGGAACCCTGATGGGGTCATAAAAAAGGTAAAGGTAAAGGTTTCCCCCTGCACATGCGTCAAGGTCGTGTCTGACTCTAGGGGCGGTGCTGATCTCCGTTTTCAAGCTGAAGAGCCAGTGTTGTGCAAGTCCGTGGCCAGCATGGCTGCATGGAAACACTGTTTTACCTTCCCGCTTTTTACGGCGGTACCTCTTTATCTACTTGCATTGACATGCCTTCAAACTGCTAGGTTGGCAGGAGCTGGGGGCTAACAGCGTGAGATCACTCCGCTGCGTGGCACCTGGGATTTGAACCGCCGAGCGGCTGACTTTGCAGCCAACAGTTTTCGGAAGCCTTATATGATGCTTGTGTGCTCATGCGGCAAACAGCTACAACCTTTCCCTTGAATCACAGAGCCCTAGAAGAATGGGAGTTGGAAGGGGCATACGAGGGCATCCAGTCCTGATCAGGACAGGATTACAAATCCCATCAAAGGTGAATGATTGTTGTCAAGATTTCTCTTGAATGCCCCCAATCTCTCTTTCTCTCTTTCTCTCTTTCTCTCTCTCTCTCTCTCTCTCTCCCTCCCCCTCTCTCCCCCCTTGTGAATCCTATCATGCTTAGGGTGCAGGGAATCACTACCTAACCCCGCCCCCCAGATTCACATTTTGCTGATTTCTTGCTTCCTGCTGGGCCGGACTCCTCTTTCTCTGCCCTCGTTAGGACTTTCCCCGTGACCCTCAGAAGGTTTCAGCATTTGGGGCCACATGAATGGCTCCATTCAGGAGAATTCCCCTGGTTCAGTTGACTTCCCCGATCCAGAGTCCGACATCAGTTGGAAGGGTGGCCCAAAAGAGCGGGAGGAAGACCTTCCCCCCCACACAAACATTCAGATGGGTGTGTCTTTCCTGCATGTGTGCTTGTTTTCCTGAAAGCAAATCCATTCCTCTTTTATATCTAGAAATGTCAAGATCTTGCACGGAGTCACAAAAGCAATGTCCTTTTTCAGTTGTTCACTACAGCGTCTTCATCGCGCTGGCACAAATTTGTTCAGGGACAAACTGGCAAAACCGCGAGGGTTTTTAAGCATGTATTACTTTTTAAATGCAGTTTACTGGCATGAAGTTAAATTTCTTCTTTTGGAATCTCACCATGCATTCAGATTTTAGTTGTGTTTTCCCCTCACTTTTTTGTGGTGGGTTATAAGTTGGGTGTGTGCACGCAGTCATCTGTTCTCCTTTTGGAATACAAAAAGCTCACCAGCATTTCAGCAATGGGCAACAAGGGGGCTTAGTTTTAAATTTACCACTCCAAATTTATCATACATTTCCTTATCCTTTGACAAACTAAATGGGTGTCGGATGGATGGGTAATTGTTTGGGGAAAACACAGCTGGCTATAGAATCGTACGCAGAGGGTGACAATTAATGACTCCTTATCAAACTGGGAGGAGGTAGTAAGTGGGATGCCCCAGGGCTCAGTTTTAAGGACATTGCTCTTCAACATTTTTACTCATGGCCTGGATCATGGGCACAGGGACTGCTAGTCAAATTTGCAGGTGACACAAAATTGGGTGGAATACCTTAATACCCTGGAAGACAGAAACAAAAATTCAAAAAGACCTAGACAGGCTTGAGCCTTGGGCTGAGAACGACAGAATGAAACTCAGCCGGGATAAATGCCAAGTCCTGCACCTAGGAAAAAGGAACCCAATCCACCATACTCCAACTTCACGATTCTCTGATTCCACAATCTCTTCCTCCTGTTTCTGCTGGCAAAAGGAGGGAGCCACATAGGAACAGTGACTACCCCTTTCTTTTACCCCTCATCGCTGGATGCTCTGCTGGGCCGTTCTAGCGATGAGGATCTCACCCCAGAGCTACGGAGGGCCAAATCAGGACCGTCTTGTTTCATAAGTGAGATGCAAAGGTGAAAAGCCGAAATATTTTTTTAAAAAAAAAGCTTTGGATGGGAAATTGTCAGCTGGATGAACTGGGTAATTGGGGAAGCCAGGTTGTCAAATTTAAAAAAAAAAATCACCTCCCCCCTCCCCCATTCCCCCAGCCGACTGGAAAGAAGTCTTGCAAAAGCACATTGACCCGAAGGAACTGCCTGTGGAGTACGGGGGAACCCTCACGGACCCAGACGGAGATCCCAAGTGTAAGACCAAGGTAAGGATGCTTCGCAGGCGCTGAAGACTCGGGCCATACGGAACACCCTTGCCGCCAGAGGGAAGTTGTGTCAGGTTGAGCCAGGTCAGAGGTCAGCGGAGGTCACCATCTGTTGGCGGTTGGGTGGGGGTGGGAGGAAGGGGGACCAAGGTGGCCAGACCCAGGACACAAGTTTTGGTTCTCCTTGGGCGTCTCACTCTTTGGACACCTCCAGCGAGGTGCGAGGGCCTGGGGATGTGGGAGGACGTCTTTACCAAAACGGGTTTGACGTTTGCAACATTGTTCAGAAATAAGTGTGTACACTACAGAATGTGTTGATTTATTTATTTATTTCCCTTGCCATTCATTCTGAAACCTGGGCCCTAATTGCAGTCCCCTGCTAAAATTTGTACAAAACATGGGAATTCGGGGTGGGGGGTATAAATTCCTAGCAGGATGTATACATTTTCATGTAGAACTTCAAAATGGAACAAAATGATCTTAGTGCTGGAAAAGTATGGCTCTGGGCAAAACAGTTCTCCCGACTCACAAGCATCTGAGGGTGGGGGCAAGCTCTGTGTCCCAGGGGTGGCTGTGGACCACGCTGTCCCACCCCAATAGCAGGAAGAGAAGCGCTGCTGACTCCTCCCTCTGTGCAGCTCTGGACCCTTCTTTCACAAGAATAGAGTGATAGAACCACTCTATTCTGCCCTGGACAGACCCCACCTGGAGTCCTGTGTCCAGTTCTGTGCGCCTCAATCTAAAAAGGATGTTGACAACCTTGAGTGGCTGCAGAGGAGGGCGACCAGGATGGTTGAAGGTCTGGAGGAAATGTCTTATGAGGAATGGATTAGGGAACTGGGAATGTTTAGCCTTTCAAAAAGAAGGCTGAAAGGGGATATTTGAAATGTTGAAATATTTGAAAGGATGTCACATTGAAGAGGGAACAGGTTTGTTTTCCATGCCTTCAGAGACTAGAACTCGGGGCAATGGTTTCAAACGGCAGGAAAAGAGATTCCATTTGAACATTAGGAAGAACTTTATGACAGTTAGAGCTGTCCGGCAATGGAAGATGTTGCCACAAAGGAGGGTGGCGGAGTCTGCTTCTTTGGAGGTTTTTAAGCAGAGGCTGGATGGCCATCTGTCGAAAATATTGTGATGGGGTTCTTGCATGGCAGGGGGTTGGACTGGATGGCCCTTGAGGTCTCTTCCAACTCTATGGTTCTATGATTCAGGCCTGGCCTTGCCAGCTTACTACCCAATGGCAGGGCCGGCTCTGCTCTTCTCCGTACTGCCCTTCTCAAATTTGAGAAGCTAGGCTCTGGCGCAGCTTGGCAGCCAAGGGCACCCAAACCCACACAGCCCCCTTTGCGGATGGGCTGCGCCTGAACTAAGCCCGAGTAGCCCCTGAGGCTGGTCTTATTTCGAGAATCCCAGCCTTCCTCTGATGGTAGTGTCGGTTTTGTGTGCAGCTGAACTACGGAGGTGACGTCCCAAAGAAATACTACATGCGGGACCAACTGAAGCAGCAGTACGAGCACACCACAGTGGTGAACAGGGGCTCCTCCCAACAAATGGAATACGAGATCCTCTTTCCGGGCTGTGTCCTCCGGTAAGCCAGGGCAGGAACTGAACTGGGGAGGCATGGAGCAGAGGAAGGGAGAAACTTGGGATGGCAGGTGGGGCCCTTTGTATGTCCTGTTCTTTCTCCTCACACCAGTCGTCCAGCTCTTCCTTTTGCCTTCACAACAACCTTGCAAGGGGTGGAAGCCATTGGCCCACCCTTTGTGACTGAGGTTGGATTGGCACCCAGCGCCCACCAGTCAGTGACAAATGCTCTAACCTAGTGGATCCCATCCTTGGGTCCCCTGATGTTCTTGGACCAGAACTCACACCCAACGAGTAGCAAAGGCTTCTGGGAGTTTTAGTCCAATAGCATCTCGGGAACCATGGCTCTAAACCTTTGCACCATTCTCTCTTAGTGAGAAGGTATAATATAGTTATCCTTCAGTCTCGAGAGACTATGGCAGTGGTGGCAAACCTTCAGCACTCCAGATGTTTTGGACCACAACTCCCATTGTCCTTTGTCACTGGCAATACAGGCTTGGAATTCTGGGAGTTGTGGTCTAAACATCTGGAGTGCTGAAGGTTCGCCACCACTGGACTATGGTATCGTGCTCTATATAGAAGCCGTGTTGTTTCCCCACTGCATGCAAAGCTGAAGTGGCCTCTTCAGAACACAGGGCTTTGATAGATTAATATGGACGTTAAAACTGTTATCCAAGCAGCAAAAAACAAAACAAAACAAAACAAAAAAAAACCCTCTCCATGTTGCTGGAATAGTCTAATAGAACAGCAGAGCCAATACATTTAGTTCCAGCTGTGTCGCAGGAGTTACCGGGACATGATTATATACAACCAGGAACTGCCTCCGGGACTCCAGCGCTGGATTTTGCCTCAAGAGTTAATTCCTGAAGAAGGACTAAGGGAATAAATCTAGCGTCTCTCATCTGGAATTCTAGCACAGGATGAGCCTTGCACAGCTGCAAATACTGACCCCACCACCCCTTTCCGATCCCTTCGGTGGGTTTCCAGACTCTCGCCTTCTTTCAATGTCTATACAAGCTAAGACATGTCATTTTTTAAAAGGGCAATGTTTGCGACAGGACAGTATGTGTATGCCAGGGCTGAGGTTTGCATGACCGGAATGCTCTTCCTCTTTATTCTAACTCCCTGTTCTCACCCCCTTTTCCCATCTCGCTTCTGTTCCGTACAGATGGCAGTTTATGTCCGAAGGGGCTGACATAGGTTTCGGCATCTACTTGAAGACAAAAGTGGGAGAACGCCAACATGCCAGCGAAATGACTGAAGTGATTCCGAACCAACGCTACAATGCACACATGGTGCCTGAAGACGGATCCCTTACCTGCGCAGATGCGGGTGTCTGTAAGTTTTCCCCGATCGATCGGTCTTCCCCCATGGGATCGACTGGTTTAACCTGTAGAAATCCATCTTTCGGTGTTTAGAACGTGGCAGGAAACTCTTCAGCACATGTGCCATGCACCCAAAGTAAGGACCAGAATTCTATTGATTATTTATTATGCCAAAGTGTGTCTAAATTGAAGCAGTGAATTGCCACTAGTTAATGAGCTGGGAGTTGTGTTGTTTGTTGAGCAGAGCAAAAGCATCAACATTTTGTGTGGCGGATTCACGCCATTGGCCTTGCTTCGACATAAGTAATCAATAGAATTCTGGTTGTCAGTTTCTGGTCAGGCTTGGCTTTTGTGTTGTTTCTCCTATGCATGCCAAAGCAAACTAACACGCCTGCCTTTTTT
The DNA here is from genome assembly GCA_029282475.1 of Phrynocephalus forsythii. Taxonomy (NCBI): domain Eukaryota; kingdom Metazoa; phylum Chordata; class Lepidosauria; order Squamata; family Agamidae; genus Phrynocephalus; species Phrynocephalus forsythii. The sequence continues at coordinate 3,700,045 of JAPFRF010000016.1, read as the reverse complement.
TGCAGTTAAGACAATTTGATCTTTCCTTTTCACTCGAACATCTGCCTGCTACGTCCTTCTCCACTGTTTTTCAGTGGCTGAATTGAGGCTAGTGTGGCACTGCTGCCTGGCCTAAGGTGGGTTGCAGCAATAGCCATGCAAAAGGACACTGAAATAGAAATCAGATCTAAAGTTAAGTGGGTTCCAGATCCAAAACAATTATAATGATGGAAAGCTGTGAAATGCAATAATAATGGATATTGTGCAGGGTGGATGGGAGAGGAGGTTTTAGGAAAAATGAGTTGGAATAAGATATTTATGCTTATTGCATTAATTTCGCTTTGCGAAACACTCTGAGCACAATGCTCGAATCGGTCTATGCAGGCAGATAATTACAGTAACTGCAATCACAATTATTATACTCCAGTATTCATGGATTATCGATTCCAGGCCAACTTCCCTCACGTATGCTGGAAAACACATCAAATATTGAATGCTGTTTTAATAGCAAACACTATACATAGCAAGGTTTCTGGCTTCTTCTAGTGATCAGATCTGAGAACTCCATCATGAGAAATACATTTCGTTTAATATTTTTAATACAGTATTTTCAGAATGTGGATAAGTGAATCAGTGGATATTGGCCCTGTGGATATGGTGTTCTTACTGTGTAACCTAACTTAAGCTCAGTTAATATCTGGGAAGATTTGGCATACATTAGGCTCTCCATTTCTGCTGATACAATATTATTATACATAGCATACAGTAGTATCTGGCGCCTTCTAGTGGCCAGTTCTGGTAATGCATGTTAAAAAAAAATTCTGAGTCCCCCTCTTTACTATACAATAAACAATATTTAGCATTTACTGTTATCTGCGGGTTTCAGTATCTGTGGGGAGGCAGAACCAATCCTCTGCAGATATGGGCATCCTACTGTATCCATAATCCTGGCCAGGGGTACCGGTGCTTTTGGCAAAGACAAGGTAGCAACCCTGTTTGTGTGGCCTGTTTTGTCTCTCTCTCTCTCTCTCTCGGCTGCCCTGCAGATGTCCTGCGGTTTGACAACACGTACAGCTACATCCATGCCAAGAAGGTCAGCTACACCGTGGAGGTCCTTCTGCCGGACAAGTCGTCGGAAGAGCAGTTTAAGCACCTGGAAGAGCAGACCAAGGAGCTCAAAATCAACAACGCCTGACGGAGCCCACACATCCCCTACCTAGGAAGCGTCATCCCTCCCCCTGAGCCTTAGGGGTGTTTCTCAGGCAAGGTTGCAAGACCGGAGGCTTCCAGCGTAGGCTCTGTAAGGTTCGGGGAAATGAAGCCATGTGTGGAACAGGGGCTGATATTCGGATAATTTTTTTTCCTGCCTTTCGGCACTTGATGACCTCTTGAATCCCCACCCCCACCGAATTTTGCAGTTGCATGGCCGCCCGTACTGGAGGACATCTCAAGGAAAGCATTGGAGAGGACACGTTGGCATCGCCTGTGTTTGGGATCCGCTGCTTTCTCCTCTGGTTTTGTGTCACTTCAGACGGTTGGCCTGGCCCAAGAGGGTCGGAATAGCCGGCCTTCACATTTATGAAATGCTTTCAGGCCTTCTTATGGTGTAAGTGGACAGGTAGGGGGCGGGCGCGAAATGACCCTTGACTGGATCAGGCCAATTTACCCGATCCATCGTGACGCTCCTGCCTAGCGGATGGGTCCACCGCTCCATCTGGAGTTTACCTTTCGTTCCTGGAGACACACGGCCTCTCCACACGGAGGTTCTACCGAGCCATGATAGCTCATCGTCCTTATGCAGAGTCCACCTCCCATGAAGGGTGTTTTTTGCTCTCCCCATCCACCCCAACCCCCTTTTTCCTTCAAGTCAGCCATATTTGTGGGCTTTCACTATCTTGACAATGGCAGTGTGTGAAGGATTTCCTCGCAAAGCAAAAAAGCACACGACACTTTGTGCTGACTCCAGCCCGTCAACTCCTTCTGGTGGCTTGTCAGGCACCCTTTGACTGTTTTCCTGGTCTCGTTGGAATTCCAAGAAGGACATCAGCACAACAACAAAAAACCCACAACAAACAAGCAAGAACTCGTGTGTGTGTGTGTGTGTGTGTGTGTGTGTGTGTGTGTGTGTGTGTGTGTGTGTGTGTGTGTGTGTGTGTGTGTGTGTGTGTGTGTGTGTGTAAGAACGTCTCTTTCCCACCTGTCCCCAGCTGGCTTTCTCCACCCTGTGGTTTTGCTGCTTACGGATTGCCTTAAACAGTTAATCCACGTTTACGTTTCTGGCCACGGTGCCTGGAACATCTGGACTAGGGGCCAACTGACCACAGCCGGCTCTCCTGAATGCTGGGAACTCCTGCACCAGAGAGAGCACTGCCCAGTTTGCACAACTACTTTGTTCGCTCGTTTTTGCATCTCGGGAAGCCAAACCGTTTCATTTGTGCCTACAAGGTGACAGAGAGAAAGAGGGACAGAGGCTGGCCAGCACACATCCGACCAGCCTGCTTGCCTTCCTTCCTTCTCTACTTTGGGGCTGATTGTTGAAAAGTTGCGCATTCGGTCCTTTTCCGAAGCCCTGGCCTGTCCCTCTCTACCCTGAGGACATGTCCATCCATAGTGCACCGCACGACCCACATCCTGCTACGGAGCGGTCCAGAGGTGGTCCATAGCACTTTGGATCCCTGCCTGTCCTTGCTTTGCCATTGATCTTGAAAAATGAGAAAATCTAATAAACGTTCAAGTAGATACTTGGACTGAGCTGTCTCGCCTGTCTTGTCTAATTTCATGGTGAGGTGGGGGTGCGATGCAGGAGCTCATCACACTGTGGCAGGTCCTTGCACAACTCCTCAACAGGGTTGTGGCCTTGGCCTTCAAAACATGGAAGGAGCCCAAACACAGGACTGCGATCGTTTTAACAGTGGGTGAATGAACTCCATTGCATTTTCTACTGGTAAACTGCTTTAAGGGTTTAGTAAATAAATGGTGGCTCAGCAGGCTAAAGCACTGAAATGGTCATCTGCAAAGTAGGCAGCTCGGTGGTTCGAATCCCAGGTGCCTCGCAGCAGAGTGAGCTCCCACTGTCAACCCCAGCTCCCACCAACCTAGCAGTTGGAAAGCATATAAATGCAAGTAGGTAAATAGGTACCGCCGTAAAAAGCGGGAGGGTAAACAGTGTTCCGTGCAGCCATGCCAGCCACATGGCCACGGACTTGCACCACACTGGCTCTTTGGCTTGAATACAGAGATGAGCACCACCCCTAGAGTCACATGTGTGGGGGGTGACCTTTACCTTAAATAAATAAACTCATATGCTATTCAGCACCCAGTGTGGATAGAACAGTGGCCTAGAACTCAGGGGACCTGAGTTCAGATTTCATCTTACTGGCAAGTGGAACTGGCAAAAAACACTTCTTAAATATCTTACCTGTTAGGGTCACTAGAAGTTTGTTGTGATCTGACTGCATTTCCCACTCAAATGCGAATTACACAGAATACTGTGGTAACTTGTATAAAGGAATTAAATGAAATTCTGTTAAGCAAATTTTCCTTTGTACACTGCATTGTAGGAATGCATTGAAAACAAAGCAATTCCTCATCGCGACCCTTTTTATGTTGTACAGTTTCTCCCCATAGGCAATTCTGTTACGCAAATTCCCCCTCTCCGGAATTTTTTATGTTCTACAGTAGAAATGGGCACGAATAAAAAAAATGACATTTCGTTTGGAGGGTCCGTTTTGGTTTGTTTCCATTTTTTGTGAATTTTTGCAAAAAATTCATTTTTGTTTCCATTTGTTTTGTTACAATTTCGTTACCATTTATTTCATTTTTTGTGTTTTTTTAGCATTTAAAGCAGTTCACTGTATTGCAATAATGAAAATGAAACGCACGACAAAATTTCCAGTGTTTCTGTTCGTTTCGTTTCATTTTGGAGACAAAATTCGTTTGTCGTTTCGTTGTGTAACAAAACAAGGAAATGGAAACAAAAAATTGTTCGTTTCGTGCCCATCTCTATTGTACAGACTTTACATTATACAAACCGCTTGTTATACGAGGATCCACTGTACTGTGAATCCAGAACAGGCAGCAAAGTGTGTCTTGTTGAAAGTTCTCCGTGTACCAATCAGGGATTCAATCAGGAACTCACCCTTAATTAGCAGCTAATTGCTGTTCTTGTCCTTCCATTGCAGATACGCCGAGGCAAACGTTTGCAAGCCATTGCATTTGTTCATAGAATCATAAAATTGGAAGAGACCTCAAAGGCCATCCAGTCCAACCCCCTGCCAAACAAGAACCCCCATCACAGTATTTCTGACAGATGGCCATCCAGCCTCTGCTTTAAAACCTCCCGAGAAGGAGACTCCACCAACCTCCGTGGCAGCATATTCCACTGCCAAACAGCTCTAACTGTCATGAAGTTCTTCCTAATGTTTACATTGAATCTCTTTTCCTGTAGTTTGAAACCATTGCCCCCGAGTCCTAGTCTCTGAAGCCATGGGAAACAAACCTGTTCCCTCTTCAATATGACATCCTTTCAAATGTTTAATCATAGCTATCATATCCCCCCTCAGCCTTCTTTTTGAAAGGCTAAACATTCCCAGCTCCCTAAGCCATTCCTTGCAAGACATTTCTTCCAGACCTTTAACCATCCTGGTCGCCCTCCTCTGGACCCGCTCGAGGTTGTCAACATCCTTTTTAAATTGAGGCACACAGAACTGGACACAGGACCAAAGGTGGGGTCTGACCAGAGCAGACCCCACCTGGAGTGTTCAGTTCCTTCTCTTTCCTTCCCTCCAGCAAGCTGTCTGGATAATAGCTCGGTGGTTGAGGGATCTGGCTGAGAGTTCAATTCCCCCTTGGGGCCTCTTAGGAGAAAAGCCAGCCTTGGGGGAAAGCTGCCCAGTCCCAGGACACCCCCCAGAAGAAGGGAATAGGAAGCCACATCGGATTGCTCTCTGCCTGGAAGACAGGCAGAGAAGGGGTTGCCATACTTGACAGCACATAATTCCCCCCCCCCCACTAAACTTCCTATTTTCTCCTCAGGACAACCCTGTGACGTAGTTCCTGCTGATAAAAGAGGCTGACTGGCCCCAGGTTCCCCTCACGAGTTGCCCAGTTGGTTAAAAACAAACAAACTAAAAACTACACTTCCCAAATCTCATTTCCACGGGTTTTAAGCACTACACTGCACTGGGTTCCACGCAGAAGGAAGAGACGAAGATGCATGCAATAAATAAGGCAAATGGGTTTGTTTGCACTGATGCTACCAAGCTGGGTCCAGATGGGTTTGCAAAGAGAGAAGATCTCAAACGAGAATTGGGCCCACCTTCACGCAGGCCCCTCGCCTTCCCAGGAGAACCTCTGCAGCTGGACCGGATGGTGGAAGTCAGATGAAGGGACTCGTCAGGTGGACACCTGGAAGATCCGTGGGAGGAGGAGAACCTGTTAGGCAGGAATCTGGTGAAAACTGGCCTGCCCATCAATAGGGTGGTTTTTTGTTCCATCCCAGTTCTGCATGTTCTCATTTGCAAAATGGGAGTGGCTGTAATTTTATGCAACGTGACCAATGGAAAGCAGAAACGGATAATGGGCCACAGGTGTAAAGAGGCCCCTTGGTGGTTCTCCCAGACCAAGGATCTAGAGTTGACTTGCAGCTGCTGGATTCCACAGGTGTAGCCAAGCCTCTCCTTGTTTTCCTGTCGTCCTGCTTTTAGCAACTTCCGCCTCTGCCCTCCCGCCTCCCCAATTCACCGGGGACAGGCAGCACTTCCATTGCCGGGGGGGGGGGAGCCACAAAGGGGAGGGAGGAGACCCAGAAGCAAGAATAAGCCAAGGGAGCCAGGAGGGTTTGGCTGGAAGCGGAGAAGGTCTCGCCAGCTCGGGATACCTGGAATATTAAAATGCTGAAGCCGAGTCTGTCTTCCTTGGGCACCTTGCGAGAAGGCGGGATTCTCTGGAGAAGGCAACGATGCTGGGAAAAATGGATGACGGGGGAAAGAGGGGGACCCCAATACGAGATGGACTCACTCCATCAAAGAAGCCACAAGCTTGAGTCTGTAAGAGCTTGAGCGGGGCTTTTGAGGGCAGGGGGTTTTGGAGAGCGCTTGTTCATGGGGTCACCATAAGCCAGGGGCAACTTGATGGCACACGCAAAGAGCAAGAAACCAGAGGGTTAGAGGAAATGGAGAATTTGCAAGATCTCGGGGCCTCCCCTTAGAAGGCAACCTGACCCCATCAAGGCCTTTCCAAGGGCTGTCTCGTGAGAGACCCAAGAGAGGATGTTGGCCATGAGGTTTCTTGGCCAACTGACCCTCCTCTTCTGCTCCAAGGCCACCCCCAAGGCAGCAGGACAACGTGAGAAACAATATATTTTAAACAGGACACTCTTCATGAACAGGGCAATTAGGTGTCCAGTTTACCCCTGAAAATATTCATCAAATAAGCCACTTGACCAAGCGCGCCAGCCTTGTGAGTTGGCCACTGGTCACTACAGACACCCCACCCACCCCCACACACAACAAGGATAGAAGGCACCCAAAGGTGATCTTAGAAGCTGAGTTCCCAACCCGATGTCCAAACCAAAAAAATGTACAGAAGGTTTTGTATCAATTAAGAAACGGGGGGGGGGGAATCAGGTGGGAAAGATCAAGATACCAAAAATGCCCCCCAAAAGAATAAATCCAATAGTTGAGGCAAGGCTGGGGGGGGGGAATCACAACAAGAAAGCAGGTTGTGTGCCTAATAATTTAACCCAAACCTTTAAACTGTTGGATAACAAAGTTTAACTAGTTGCCACTGCAAGACTCCCAGGTTTTGTTGCTTTTTAAAAAAAAGAAACAAAATTTGCAGTTAAAGCTGTTGAAAAACTGTTAGTATAAATAAACAGGCTTGTTTCTCAACAGAAAGTGACACATATAGTTCAGCGCAGACACAACACACCAAGGAGAGCTTCCCTTTCAAAGGAGATCCAAGGCACTAGAACGAGGAAGAGACTCCCCGCGTGACAAGTTTGTACATTTCCTTCAACTGATGTGTCATCATAACACCTTTTAAATTGGGCCTCCCCTTTGCTCCATAAGAAAAGGCAATAGTATTTTTAAAATAGGAAAAAACACATCAGGAAAAGGCCACTTGGTCCCCAAAACAACACAAATGCAGGAACAGGTGACACTTTTATTAGGCCACTTTTAAAACTGGACAAGCTTTTCCAAAGGCTTCATAAATTTCAGCTCTCACTCCCGCTCCTAGAAGAGAGAATTCAAGCCAGTAGAACTATTGTGTCACGGCCCTTATTGCCGCCTTCCTCATTATAGGACAGTGTTGGCGAACCTATGGCTCGGGTACCAAAAGTGGCACTCAGAGCCCTTTCTGTGGGCACCCGACATTGCCCCTTCACAGGCAACCTGTATTCAAGTTAAATTGCTGTATTGGCACTTTGCAAAAAAAAATTAGTGGGTCTTGAATCACAGTTTGGGCACTCGATCTCTAAAAGGTTCGCCATCACTGTTATAGGACATGGGGGTGTTGTAGTAACATAAGAACATAAGAACAGCCTTGCTGGAACAGGGCCACAGCCCTTCCAGTCCAGCATTCTGTCTCACACAGCAGCGCACCATTTGCTTCAGGGTCTTCCCAAGTAGATGTCTTCACCTGCTTACGATTCCCGGCAAATGGCACTGAGAGATCTCCTGCCTCTCTCTCCAACCCGGAGGCTGTCCTTAGGCATCCATCTTGATAGCCACGGATTCCCTTGTTCTCCACGAACTTGTCCAATCTTGTCTTAAAGGTGTCAAGGCTGACAGCTGTCACCACTTCTTCTGGCAGGGAGTTCCACAAACCAGTGATCCTCTGGGTGAAAAAGGACTTTCTCTTATTTGTTTGAGATCTAGCACCCAAAAGTTTCATGGAGTGCCCCCTAGTTCTAGTGTTCTCCGATCCTTATCTACTTTGTCCATACCATGTATGATTTTTATAAACTTCAATCAGGTCACCTCTTAGGCGCTGTTGTTCAAGAGTGAAGAGGCCCGGCCGTTGCAGCCTCAGATGGTAAGGAAGGCGTTCCAGTCCCCGAATCATTCTGGTTGCCCTCCTCTGTAGTTTTTCCAGTTCCATAATATCCTTTTGGAGGTATGGGGACCAGAACTGGACACAGTACTCCAGGTGGGGCCTCACCATAGATTTATAAGGGTCTCTGTTTCTTGTCCCAGTCTCCCTCACTTTAATTCCCTACTACGAGATGATTGAGCCGCTTTCCACTCTGAGGGTTTGAGAGAGCCACCAGGGGTGAGAAGGTGCCATGGGGCAGGGCGTGTGGGGAGGAGGGTGCATGAGACACTGGCCTTTGGATCCGAGAAGGGTCAGGATGCTTGGGAAGTCCTTGCGGATCAGGCCAGGATCCTTCATCTTTTCCTGATTCCCTGGTGCTTCCCTTTATCCTCCTCCTCCTCCTCCTCCTCTTCCTCAGGCGGTTGTGGCTAGGAGAGATCCTTTTCCCAGCAGAAAAGGGGAAGCCAGCTCAAGTCCATTCCCAGATGTGGAGTCTGACTTCTCTCCCTCCCAGAGCATCCTGAGATGCAGCAGGAGGAGGAGCTGCCATCTCGGCTGGCCACAAAGGGAGGGACCTCTCCGGCCTCCCAGCACCCAAGGAAAAGCTGCCCAGGGCCCTCGTGGGGAAATGGGGGGGGGCAGCCCTCTCAGCAGGAGGGGAGGGGAGGAGAAGGAAGGAGCCCTGAGAGGCAGTCCTGGCCAGGAATCCAGGGATGGAGGGTTCATGGGTGGGTCGAAGGAAAGGCCTCCCAGCCATAAGGTCCGGGGTTCCCTTCTATGGGGGACATGGGGCTCTCAGTGCCCTTGGAAGGAAATGTGTGTGTGAGGGGGAGGAGGCTAGGGTTGAAAGGAAATAGGGGGAAAGCATGCCGGTTGTTCCCCTGGGCCCCTCAGACAACACGGGATGGCTTATCATTGTTGCTCTTCATCTCGGGTCTTCCCTTTCCGTCCATCTCCTAAGAGTGATGGAGACCTTGACAGAAATGGTGGCTGTAATGCCACAAGACGGGCCCTTGTTGTGTTACCAAGACCGGGCAAAGAAAGGGCAGGACGTGAGCCTGTGGTTGCAACCCAAATCCTGGACATTTCCAGTACTTCCAGGTGTGCAATCAATCAATCAATCAATCAATCAATCAATCAATCAATCAATCAATCAATCAATCGGCTTTTAAAACCTCCCTCCCCCTCAAGCCCTTTCAGAGTACTGCGGTCCCACAATATAGTGGGACTGCAGTATCTGAACCGCGAAAGGGCAGGGGACAACTGTATATCACATTTGAAGCAAAGTTGAGTGAGAAGCGAAAGCCAAGGCACACTCCTAATGCTGAGGTTGATGAAAAGACCCTATGACAACACTTCCCACCATTCAACATGATGCCAACCAGTAGGGGGTACGAGGTCCTAGCCCTCAAGCCCATCATGTCGCTTTCTCTTCTAAAGTGGCAGCCTTCCCAGCTGGAGCAGTGCTGATGCGGGCATACACCACCCTTGCTCCAGGACTGAAGGCAAGCCAACGCTGGCACAGGAAACAGCAGCGACAAGCATCCTGTTGAAGGGAGCTTTCGTCCCATTGCCTCACCTGTCTCCAGGCCTGGTCCTCAGAAGGGCTTGAATGGGACTAACCGAAAGGCAGAGAGTGCCTCCTAGTGGTGAATGCAATGGCTCAGCCATTGACACATAGGGATGGTTTTCCTCAGGAACCTGAGGAATCCTAAAGCCAGAAGGCTTTTGCTCCCCCATCCCACCCCTGATTACCGGCATGAAGCACCTGGTATGCTATCAACTGACAAATTAGTGCCTGATGGACATATTGGGAAAACAGCCCCTCAGATTGCATAGCTGCTCTTACATAACTGTACCAGCCAATAGGAATCTTCTGGCCCTACAGCTACCAAGCAAGGAAATTACATTTCCCTCTCAGATGTAGTAAAGCCAATAGCTATTATTAATTTATTTCTATGTTTCTTTGTTTATTTCTAGCTATGGAGTGCTGAAACTTGCGTGTTCTAATACTGGCGACTGGCGATTATCAGCTACTGCTCCCGCGCCAGCTGTATAAAGATGGGCAGAGCCGACCCTCTCACTAGGCAAAGGAGGGAGGTGGCCAAGACAGGGAGCAGAGTTTGGACATCAGAAAAGGGCAGGAAGATTTTTTGTTACTGTCGGTAATATTTGGGTTTTAATGAGTGGGGAGAGGCAAGAAAGCGTGATATTCTACCTGAGCTGCCAAAATATCTCCCTGGCTACTACATACCTTGACTTGAGTGAGCGGTGGATGCCAGGGAGCCTCTTCGGTCTCAGGCAGAAAAATGACTTGGAGGCCTGAAGAGACGCAGCAGACACAAGTCTAAATTGTGCAGCGAAAGGAAACCAAGTTGCGTTTTTATAAGCTCTAAATGACCACAAGCCTTTCCCATGGGTTTTGGTAGCACCCAGGGGTCTCTCTAACCTTTACAAAAAAAAGGGGTGAGAAAGGAATGGAAATTGAATACATTCAGAACACACTGACTGAAAGGCTGTTTCTAAGGGCGTTTATACACGACCCCTAAACTCCGGGGCAAATGGCTCCCAGCTCCGGAGCTTAAAAATGTTTACCCACCAGCTCCGGAGTTAACAGGAAATTAAGTGCGACCCCGCCCACTTTAGCGCGTCCCAGCGCAGCTTTCAGGTACCTGCTCTTTGGAGGTGAAAATTATTTGATCCGGTGTAAGGATAGTGAGTGCCGGGCTCTCCTTGCTTCTGTTTGTTGTTTTTTGGCTCCCGCCCCTTTAAGAGCTACTCTTACAGAGAGGAGAGGCAGAACGGAGGTGAGCGGCATGCTTTTCTTTCTCTTTTTCTCCCTCCCCTCAGGCAGCCAGCAGCCAGGAAGTGCGGAGGGGGTGGGGAGACAGGAAGAGCAACGAACCCCTAAGATCGCTGGTCCGAATTTAAGTGGCCAGCGGATCTTAGGGGTCATGTAAAAAGGCCCTAAGTGTAATAAGTCACCAATAAGAGAAAGCCTACTGGGCCAATGGGACTTATGGAGGGGACTTACCAAATGCCCCATTGATTCAGTAGGCCTACTCTAGTGCAAATCATTGGGCAGTGGGTTTCAGGAATGAATAATGTGACCCCAGTTTAAGTGAGGGAGATATGCCAGATTCCTCAGTCAGAAATCCCAGCCTCACTCCCTACCCTGGCCAGGTAATGTTTACAGGTAACACAGGTGTCTGCCTGTGCTCAGATGCCTCCAGCACAAATCCTGGTGCGTGCATGTTTTTTGCAGTTGGCACGACAAACTTTGTAGCCAGAAGGAAACAGATTTCAGCACTAGAATTGGGCTGCTGAATGAAACAGGAGGCAAGGCTTGCTGCCTTCGTGGGGTTAGATCACTTCAGCAAGCAATCCCAAAAAGACATCCTAGGGGACCCCTCCCCGCAAATCCCAGGCTCCTCCATGCACCCCTGGGTTGCACACGCAAGGCACATGCAACTGTAAAAAGCTCTATTCTGACACATCTTTCATGAGGCAGCTTTTGGAGGGATTGAACTCTGCACCTCCGAATGAGGGGGTGACAGGGTCAGAAAGCTGGCCCTTGGAGGCTGCAAAAGGCCAATGAAAGCAGATGGTGTTTTCAATGGCGGACTTGAAGAGAAAGGCAATTGGGGGAGAGACATGGATACGCTTTCCTATTGTGCTCCAATTTAGTCGCAGGCCAACAGCTGAGCCATGACGAATCCCAAACCCTGGCAGGAGTGCATTGTTGCAGGGTGCTGACAATTTTGGGCCAACAAAGAGGGGCAGAGAATGTCCTAAGAAAATCAAAGGGTGCATTATGGCGGTTTGTGTAGCTACTCCAGACGATATATTGATGGACTTACCAGTATTCAAACCATACTCCAGGAAGCTTTTGTTGTTTTTTGTTTTGTAGTTTTTTGCTTTCCTTCCCCCCCGCCCCAGGTGTAACTGTAACTGATTAGTTCATTTCATAGTTACAACACAAATGGCCTCATTACTTAGGCAGGTTTTGTAAACACCAGCAGCATGCTGTCATTTTTAAGGAAGCTTTTTAGTTCTAAGAATGACACAATTGTTTTATGTTATAAATTAGAAAGAATTTATAACGATGACTGATGAATTCCACCAGCCGGCCCAATAGCAGTGAAGTGGCCATGTTTGTGGATGACACAAAGCTTTTCCGTGTGGTAAAAACCAGAGAAGATTGTGAAGAGCTCCAGAAGGATCTCTCCAAACTGGGGGAATGGGCTACGAAATGGCAAATGCATTTCAATGTAGGAAAATGTAAAATAATGCATATTGGAGCAAAAAATCAAAACTTTATCTATCAACTCATGGGCTCTGAGTTATCCGTGACAGATCAGGAAAGAGATCTTGGTGTGTTGGTGGACAGTTCAATGAAGGCGTCTACCCAATGTGTGGCAGCGGTGAAGAAGGCCAATACCATGCGAGGGATTATCAAAAAGGGGACTGAAAATAAAACAACCAACATTATAATGCCACTGTACATAACGATAGTAAGGCCGCACCTGGAGTATTGTGTACAATTCTGGTCACTGCATCTCAAAAAAGACATCGTGGAACTGGAAAAGGTGCAGAAGAGAGCGACTAAAATGATTACTGGGCTGTGGCCCCTCCCTTATGAGGAAAGGCTAAAACATTTGGGGCTCTTTAGTCTCTGGAGCTTGCAGACTTTTGTCAATGGCTTCTGCCCACAGACAGAAGAATCCAAGCAGTCGTAGCAGATCGTGAAAGGGATCTTGTGCTTGTGTGGCCGAGAAGGCAGAAAGGCAGATTCCTGGGATGGGGCACCTCCCTTATGAGGAAAGGCTAAAACATTTGGGAATCTTTAGTCTAGAAAAAAGGTGCCTGGCGGGGATATAACTGAGACGTACAAAATCATGCAGGTCATGAGTAAAGTGGATAAAGGGAAGCTCTTCTCCCTCTCACAAAATACCAGAACTAGGGGACATCTACTCAAATTGAGGGCTGGGAGAGTGAGAACAGACAAAACAAAATACTTTTTCACCCAGCACATTGTTAGTCTGTGGAACTCCCTGCCAGGGGATGGGGTGATGGCATCTGGCCTGGATGCCTTCAAAAGGGGATTGGGCAGATTCCTGGAGAAGTCCATCACAGGTGACAAACCATTATGGAGATGTGTAATCTCCAGGCTTAAAACTGGGGTCCTTCAAGGGCCAGTTGCAGGGGAGTGGTATCAGGAGGCAGATATCTAGTCTCATGTGCTCCCAGACACATCTGGTGGGGCCACTGTGAGATACAGGAAGCTGGACTAGATGGGCCTTTGGCCTGATCCATCATGGCTCTTCCTATGTTCTTATGTTCTTATGTAATAGAAAGGAAGACTTATGGTACGTGCAGTCCAGCCTTACTTGAAGGACCAAACCTTGCATACCTATATGTGAAAAACAAAATAAAACAAAAAAATTAGAAATGTGACCATTCCTTAATGCTTACATGCCTTGATACAAGCACAGAGAGAAAGAGAATGAAGCCCACCACAAATACATAGTTTATATCTGGAAAACCATACAGAAGAGGACCACCATCAGCAGTTTCAGTAACTCACTTTTCTAAAAGAATCCTAACTTACAAACATGGACGTTGATCAGAAAACATAAATGGACATCAGTTAATGAAGAATGGAAGATCTGCTGTGCGTGTGTGCCGCCAGACTAGAAGATGGGGTGCAGTGGCAAGACGATTCTGGTCCCACCAACCCCAGTGTTGCAAACATGTACAAACTATCTTTGGGTTCTGCTGGAGGGGCTTGTCTGGAGTTTGTCTTCCACTCAAAACATTTTCCAACTACAAGGTGCTCATAAGACACTATTAAATACAGGTACCTTTTCCTGAGAGCATGTTGGTCCATAGTGAGATGTTTCCAGATATTTATCATCAAGTTTCCTTTCCAATAGAGATCTAAAATCCCATCCTTTGTAGCCCCACAGCTGTGGGCTCAATGCCAAAGGCTTCACCAATGAGTTGAAACCCCCACAGCTGTTGTGCACGCCCATCCATTCTTCCTTCTACTGGAGGCCAAAGTATTTAATCAAGTAAAATATTTTTTACTTATACGCATGTGATTGGATTGTGTTGGCTGTGCTTTTGTAAATAATCTATGCCAGGGGTATCCAGCCTTTTTGCAAGGAGGGCCAGATTTGGTGAGGTGAAAATGTGTGGGAGCTGACCATTCAGCTGCATTTGGCCCCCGGTCCGGACTTTGGACAAGCCTCTAGGACAGGCAAGGTGGTAGGTAGGATGCTGCAGCAATGGAGCCAGGAGTGGGTAGCCTCTTGGGGTGATGGAGGCAGGGAGGGCAGGCAAACCGTAAAACTGCAAGCTGACGTCTCCCTCCAGCATGGGGAGGAGGCAGCTGGCAGGGATGGGTGTGTGGTGGAGAAAGACAATATCACTGTGTAAGCGTTCAGCATCTCCAACTGTGAGATTTCCAGAGAAGCATCAGCGTATGAGATTTTCAAGAAAAGCCACTGCAAAGGAGATGCACCAGACGTCTAACTAAATGCCTCACAATGTCCCAGCCGACGCAGAGATGCCTATATCCCCCCCCCCCCATTCTGGGACAGCAAAGAACTGGAAGTCATTTAAGATGCCTGGTTTCAACGGAACAGCTGCAGCACAACAGATGGAATAAGATGCAGTTGAACGGCAGTCCTACGGCTTATCATAGAATCATAGAACCATAGAACCATAGAGTTGGAAGAGACCTCAAGGGCCATCCAGTCCAACCCCCTGCCATGCAGGAACCCCCATCACAATATTTCTGACAGATGGCCACCCAGCCTCTGCTTAAAACCTCCAAAGAAGGAGGCTCCACCCTCCTTTGTGGCAGCATCTTCCACTGCCGAACAGCTCTAGCTGTCAATTGGAATCCCAGCCTTCCAAATAAAATCATTCTGGGGGGCTTTGGCTTATAACCCCATCGGTTGCCTCTCGCTAGCTCTCTTGCACCGGAACTGTTGAATTTTAAATGTATTTAGGCTGAGGTTTCAGCAAGGCTAATCCCGCTGAGCTCTGCTGGAACCCGAAGACCCAATAAAGAATCCAGCAGAAGAGAGATCCAGGAAAATACTGTGTTTATTGAAAAAGGAGTGCCGACCCGGCTCCAGGGGTGGCTTGGTTGGCACTCTAAAATTGAAAAACCAAAGCAAAAAACCAGCACCGACTGGGCCCCAGGGGCCGAGCAGTCGGCACTTAAAGAAAAAAGACAGCCACGCTACAGCTGTAGCATGGCCAGAACTTGGAAGTAAAAAATATAAAAAATAAAAAAATAAAAATTTATTTATTTATTTATTGTTATATTTATATCCCGCTTATCTTCTACGGGTAGAACTCTAAGGAGCACTGACCCGCCCCAGGGGTGGCCGGGTTAGTGCTCTAAAATAAAGTGAAATTTTTTAAAAAGAGAAGCGCCCACCTGGCCCCAGGGGCTGCGTGGCGGGTGCTGGGGGGGGAGAGGTGCTGGCCCCATGGCAGCACCTCAAAAAGCCCCTGCCACAGGGGCCAAGATCCGCCGCTGCTGAGGAGCCGCTGCCGCCACCAGTGGCGGTAAGGGCCACCCGAACCCCAAACTGGTTTGGTTTGGGTTTGTACAAACCCGAACCCAAACCGAACCAAGGGTGGGCCCGAAGCAGACAAACCCAAACCATGGGTTTTCTGGTTCGTGCCCACCTCTAAGAGCCTTTTCACACGACCCCTAAGATCCGCTGGCCACTTAAATTCGGACCAGAGATCTTAGGGGTTTGTCGCTGTTCCTGCGTTCCCACCCCCTCCGCACTCCTGGCTACTGGCTGCGTGAGGGGAGGGAGAAAAAAAGGAAGAAAAGAATGCCGCTCACCTCCGTTCTGCCGTCTCGGCACTGCATTCAGATCTCTTAAAGGGGCAGGGGGCAAAAAAAGAATAAACAGAAGCAAGGAGAGCCCGGCAGTCACTACGTTATATCCGCATCAGGAATTTTCACCTCCGGAGAGCAGGTACCTGAAAAGTGCGCTGGGACGCGCTTAGGTGGGCGTGGTCGCACTTAATTATCTGTAAACTCCGGAGCTGGTGGGGAAACAATTTTAAGCTCCGGAGCTGGGAGCCATTTGCGGCAGAGTTTAGGGGTCGTGTACAAATACCCTAAGACCTAAGTGAGATACATCATGGAACAGTGCCCATGAAGTATCTCAGAGAGGTACTTTTGAAAGGAATAAGAATGCCGGGTCCACTGCCTGCAGGTAGAGGCACTGCAAAATGCAATGAGCAGTCTGGGTCTCAGAGACAGGAAAAGGATTTTTATTTGGTTGTCAACCAGAGAAATCTCACTTGTTGCAAAACGAGTGAGAAGTCCACCGAACAAAGGAAATGCAGCATATCTTATAGACTCACAATCACTCCTCTTTCCCCCCGCCCGTCCGAATTTACGTCATACACATCTGTTACATACATCAAACATTAATTGACATCCTTGGCCATTTATTTTGTATTTCTGACACCAATTAAATGTATTCTTTGGGTCCGCACCTGGGTACGTTTGATCTAACTTACTCAGGCTGGGAGTGACTATATTCTTGGCATCATCTTTGCCATGGAAGCACTCCAAGTGAGCTCACAAAGAGAGAAACGGAGATAAGATTTTCTTGGCTGGCTACATGTAAGATAAATTGGCCTCTATACAGTTACAACTTAATTGGCGTCCTTGGATTCATTTTCATCCATGGTCTGAATACAGTCGTGAGCTGCAGGCTGATTGCTAATTGGCAACAAAGTTGCTGGATTCAGACCCTCGGTGGTCTGGAAAGTCAGTCCTGCTCTCGAGAATAGTTTTTGACATTTAATCATAGCGGTTTGTGAAAGATGGTACCCCCCTTTGGCGTCCAGCAATGGCAGGACGGCATGGCGGGTGACACAGTGAGTCGGCTGGCCGAAAGTGAATTTATCCGCTTTTTTAAGAAGCGCCGCCAGAGCTACAACTCCTCTCATGCAAAATGGAAGCCCTTGTTCTGTTGGGGTTAATTTTTCAGACAGATACGCCACAGGCTGCTGCCAGCTGCCTAATTTCTGACACAAAACTCCCTTCGCCACGCCTTCCTCCTCATCTGAAAACAGGAAAAATGGCTTGGATGGGTCTGGGAGACCTAGCGCTGGTGCCTCCACTAAAGCTCTTTTGATGGTCAGAAAGCTTTCTTGCTGTTCAGGGCCCCAAACAAAAGGATCCGTTTCGGCTCCCCGCGTGGACATATGCAGTGGTTTAGCCATCAGGCTGAAATTTGGTATCCAGATCCTACAGAAACCCGCAGTTCCTAGAAATCCACGGAGCTCCCTTCTTGGGGTCGGCGCCGGAATTTGTATTATAGATTGCTTCCGCTCCTGGCGGAGCTGGCGCTTCTGGCGGGAAATATCAAACCCTAAGTAACGAACAGTCTCTTGACAAATTTGGGCTTTCTTTTGAGAAACCCGGTACCCTGCGTCTGCCAAATGATTGAGGAGATCTATGGTGAGCTGCTGGCAATCAGCTTTAGTCTCTGCTCCTGCCAGAATGTCATCTACATATTGTAAAATCACTTGTCCCTTCTTCTTTGGGAAGGAGGCCAAATCTGAAGCTAGGGCTACCCCAAACAATGTAGCGGAATTTTTGAAACCTTGGGCTAAGCGGGTCCAACAGAATTGGCCTTTTGTCCCTGTGTGGGGTCCTCCCATTGAAAGGCAAAAAGGTGCTGACTTTGGGCGCTACGCGGCAACAAAAATAGGCATCTTTTAAGTCCAAGACGGTGAAAAATGCTGCTTCTGGTGGCACTAAGCTCAGAAGAGTATAAGGGTTCGGTACCGATGGAAAAATGGTCTCCACGGCCTGGTTTACCAATCTGAGGTCCTGAACTGGACGATAAGACCCGTCCCCCTTCTTCACAGGCAAAAGGGGAGTGTTCCATTCAGACTGGCACGGAACAAGAATGCCATATTTGATCAGTCTCTCTAAATGGACCCAAATACCCTCTGCCACTGCTCTTCCAATAGCATACTGTGGGACAGAAACTGGGGTGGCCATGGGCTTTAGTTGAACCACAAACGGTGGGATATTCCGTGCCATCCCGGGAGGGTTTCCCTCAGCCCAAACTTGTGGGTTCACTTGGTCTAGAATTTCACGTGGAATCTGGCTTGGCTCCTCTTTCACCAGTAACAATCGCCATCTCTCTTTCAAGGGATATTCTACACACAGTTCACCAGAGGGCTCAGTGGGGTTTGTAGTCAAATGAACTTCTCCCTTTGGGGTAAAAGGGATTTGGGCGCCTAGTTTGAAAAGCAAATCACGTCCCAAAAGGGGAAGGGGACAGTTTGGCATGTGCAGGAATTTATGCTGGACAGTGTGGCCACCCAATTTGCATTCGATGGGCTTCATGAAGTAAGCCCGCTGCGCTTTTCCTGTGGCTCCCATTATATTAACTGAACGTGTCCGATCCAGGGAGTTGACAAGGTTTGGAATCACTGAATAGCTGGCTCCGGTATCTATCAAAAATTGGGTGGTGGCGCTCCCTGTTAATATGCTGACAGTAGGTTCGCGGGAGCCCGAACCTTGTCGCCTTCAATATTGATCTTCCTCCTCTTCTAAAGCCATCATGCCTTGGAAAGGTGGTGTCCAGGCAGGTCCCTGTCCTCTCTGTGGTCTAGGGAGCGTCTGGGGCATCTGGGCTCCTTGCGGGAATGGGGGCTGTTGTTGGAACTGGGCTTGTCCTGCTTGCTGATTTGGGTTTTGCATCAGATTTTGCTGGTATGGGGCAGACTGATTATATCGTGGGGGTCCCGGCATAGAATGCCTATAGCTGGGCTGGTGGCTGGGCGAACTGATGATGGGATATCTAGCAGGTGCTTGTGGCTGCCAGGATTGGTGGAATGCTCCCCTTTTGAAATTCCCTTGGTTCCGGTTCTCTGGGTTTTGATAACAGTCTTTGGCCCAATGCCCTAATTTGCCACAGATTCTGCAAGTGTCCCGTGTTAAGGGTCTCTGTCTAGGCTCAGGGGCTGGATTTAAAGCCATGACTTTCTTCACTGTAGTTTTACCTTTCTGGGAGCCCTGTTCCTCTTCCCTATTATTATATGTACTTTGCGCGGACTGCAGCAACCACGATAGGGACTGCCCCATGAAATTCTCTGTCTTTTGAATTTTACTACGGATATCAGGTGCAGATTGAGCAATGAAAACAGTTTTAACAATATTCTCCATCCCTGTGTCTCCGGGATCAATTGGAGTGAACTTCCTGAATGCTAGGTATAAACGATCCAGAAATTCCCCTGGCGGTTCATCTGCTTTCTGAACGATGTCATTCACTTTTGACATATTAATCTTTTTCTGCCCCGCTGCTCTGACCCCCTGGAGGATTGCTGCCTGATATCTTTTCAAAGAGGCTATTCCCCCGTCAGTATTATAGTCCCAATCAGGCGCAGTGGTGGGAATGGCTGCATTCACCTGTCCTGGGTCATCTCCTTGGGCAGTGCGATATTTTCTAGCTGCATCTATGATTTTCCTCGTCTGTTCCGCAGTGAAAAGCCCACGGAGCAGATGTTGAACATCCTCAAAAGTTGGGGTGTAAACACTAAACACACTATCCAATGTGCTGAACACCCGATCTGGGTCATCGTCCAGGCTAGGGAGGGTATTTTTCCAGTTTATGATGTCTGAGCTTGTGAAAGGTACATGTTGCATGGTGGAGGTGCGGGGGGCATTTTGGCCTGGGGTGACAGGGTCATAAACTCACCTGAGGGGCATCACATTGGCATGAGCCCCTTCCGCCATGGCCAGGTGGTTAGCTGCATCAAGTGCCCTCAAAAGGTGCCTCTGCCTCTTCTTCCAGTCCTTCTCCCCTGCTGCCCCCAAAACGTGATCTGAGACTTCAAATTTATCCTTATATTTGCCCAACAAATCCTCCACTCTTCCATGTTCCTCTTCTGTCCACTCTCTGTCTCCTCTCAATCGCCTGTAAAAGGCGGACACATCTTCCCAGTCTCCTTCATCTCCTTCACTCTCTCTGCTGGGGCTTCGCCCACATTCACCTCCTCTTCCTCTCTCTCTTTTTTTCTCTCTCTTGACTTCCCTGGCTCCCCTTCTCTCTCTCTCTCTTTGTCTCTCACCTTTCCTCCTGCTGCTGCCAATTCTCTGCCCATGGGTGAGTCAGGCTGCCACTCTGGCTTTGGGTCAACATCTGCTGTGCGCCCTGCCGGGTGTGCTGGATTACCCACTGGGTTGAGAGGGGGATTCGGCGCTGGTACAGCTCCAGGGGCATATGGGGAGGCAGGGAGTCATATTCTTCTTGTTAACAAGCTAAAACTGGTTTGTTCTTTTTGAGGGCTAGAATCTTAGCTTGGGGTGGAAGGTTTCTGCATGCTCTTAACCAAGCCGGGTTCCGTTTTACATTTCCTCTCCACATTTCAATATACGGAATATGCTCTGGGAAGTCTTTGAGAATGGTCAGCCAGAGCTGACGGATGATCTGTTCATCAAAGGACCCATGTGCTGGCCAACCTGGATGAAGTATTGGCCATTCCACTCTGCATAGATTTAGCAGACGCTCTTTTCTCATAGTGACACCAACGTCATAGTTTCTAGTGGCGGATTTCCAATTTGCCACAAGTCACATCAAGGGGGTGCTCGGTTTGCTGTGTTCTGCTCCCATTTTATATGTCTTAATTGTGTGCCTACAAATTCTCCCACATAACACCAAGCGGAATCGCACCTAAACAATTTAATTGCACATCATGCACACAACACGTGATACTGACGTGACCCAAGAGGTCGCCCTTGCTTGGAAATTGCACGTCCAGACACACTTCTCCAAGGGGTATGTCCTATTGAGCACCCGGCCCATTCACCAAACAAACACTGATTCCGTTTGATCACACAAATCACCCACAATATTTTCCCCCCAACCAGCCTGACTACGCCCTCTGCCTAGGGATAAAGCTTATTATCTTCTCTAAAATCAAACGGAGATGGTGGTGCTCCGTTGGTAGTAGTGTGGGGCAAAGATTGCCAGTCTTTGCCACCGCTTAAACACAGAGGATGGCCACTCCCCTGAGGTTACCAAAAGGAATTCAACTCAATACCCACACATATATTCAAACACTTATAAATTCTCTGAGGACGCTAGAGCGGTTCTCTGCTCCTAATTCTTTAAACACTTGGGGGGGCGAACTCTAGGGCTACTGGGCAAAAACCCTTTCCACCCTTAGGGGATTTCAGGGTCTCTCAACCCGTCCCGTCCCCTGGTTCTTGGGATGCTAGGGACGCATTCATCCCTTCTCGTCTCCGGACCTCCCGGGGGCTACTGGACTCAAATCCTTTCCACCCCCACCACAACCGGTTGTCTCTCCTTACCAGATTTCTTATGCAGTCTGTTTCCCCCTTGGCCGATCTCCGTTTCCTCCGGCGATGATGGATGGTCTGGCACTGACCCGAGCTCTTCCCCTCACAAGCGGGAGGTGTCGACTGGAAGTGGTCTGATTTCAGCACGAGCCTTCTCATCACCGCCTGACCAGACTTTTGCAAGCCTCTTAGCTGCGGCCGTGTCCCATCTGGGGTGCCAAATGAAAGGAATAAGAATGCCGGGTCCACTGCCTGCAGGTAGAGGCACTGCAAAATGCAATGAGCAGTCTGGGTCTCAGAGACAGGAAAAGGATTTTTATTTGGTTGTCAACCAGAGAAATCTCACTTGTTGCAAAACGAGTGAGAAGTCCACCGAACAAAGGAAATGCAGCATATCTTATAGACTCACAATCACTCCTCTTTCCCCCCGCCCGTCCGAATTTACGTCATACACATCTGTTACATACATCAAACATTAATTGACATCCTTGGCCATTTATTTTGTATTTCTGACACCAATTAAATGTATTCTTTGGGTCCGCACCTGGGTACGTTTGATCTAACTTACTCAGGCTGGGAGTGACTATATTCTTGGCATCATCTTTGCCATGGAAGCACTCCAAGTGAGCTCACAAAGAGAGAAACGGAGATAAGATTTTCTTGGCTGGCTACATGTAAGATAAATTGGCCTCTATACAGTTACAACTTAATTGGCGTCCTTGGATTCATTTTCATCCATGGTCTGAATACAGTCGTGAGCTGCAGGCTGATTGCTAATTGGCAACAAAGTTGCTGGATTCAGACCCTCGGTGGTCTGGAAAGTCAGTCCTGCTCTCGAGAATAGTTTTTGACATTTAATCATAGCGGTTTGTGAAAGATGGTACCCCCCTTTGGCGTCCAGCAATGGCAGGACGGCATGGCGGGTGACACAGTGAGTCGGCTGGCCGAAAGTGAATTTATCCGCTTTTTTTAGAAGCGCCGCCAGAGCTACAACTCCTCTCATGCAAAATGGAAGCCCTTGTTCTGTTGGGGTTAATTTTTCAGACAGATACGCCACAGGCTGCTGCCAGCTGCCTAATTTCTGACACAAAACTCCCTTCGCCACGCCTTCCTCCTCATCTGAAAACAGGAAAAATGGCTTGGATGGGTCTGGGAGACCTAGCGCTGGTGCCTCCACTAAAGCTCTTTTGATGGTCAGAAAGCTTTCTTGCTGTTCAGGGCCCCAAACAAAAGGATCCGTTTCGGCTCCCCGCGTGGACATATGCAGTGGTTTAGCCATCAGGCTGAAATTTGGTATCCAGATCCTACAGAAACCCGCAGCTCCTAGAAATCCACGGAGCTCCCTCCTTGTGGTCGGCGCCGGAATTTGTATTATAGATTGCTTCCGCTCCTGGCGGAGCTGGCGCTTCTGGCGGGAAATATCAAACCCTAAGTAACGAACAGTCTCTTGACAAATTTGGGCTTTCTTTTGAGAAACCCGGTACCCTGCGTCTGCCAAATGATTGAGGAGATCTATGGTGAGCTGCTGGCAATCAGCTTTAGTCTCTGCTCCTGCCAGAATGTCATCTACATATTGTAAAATCACTTGTCCCTTCTTCTTTGGGAAGGAGGCCAAATCTGAAGCTAGGGCTACCCCAAACAATGTAGCGGAATTTTTGAAACCTTGGGCTAAGCGGGTCCAACAGAATTGGCCTTTTGTCCCTGTGTGGGGGTCCTCCCATTGAAAGGCAAAAAGGTGCTGACTTTGGGGCGCTACGCGGCAACAAAAATAGGCATCTTTTAAGTCCAAGACGGTGAAAAATGCTGCTTCTGGTGGCACTAAGCTCAGAAGAGTATAAGGGTTCGGTACCGATGGAAAAATGGTCTCCACGGCCTGGTTTACCAATCTGAGGTCCTGAACTGGACGATAAGACCCGTCCCCCTTCTTCACAGGCAAAAGGGGAGTGTTCCATTCGGACTGGCACGGAACAAGAATGCCATATTTGATCAGTCTCTCTAAATGGACCCAAATACCCTCTGCCGCTGCTCTTCCAATAGCATACTGTGGGACAGAAACTGGGGTGGCCATGGGCTTTAGTTGAACCACAAACGGTGGGATATTCCGTGCCATCCCGGGAGGGTTTCCCTCAGCCCAAACTTGTGGGTTCACTTGGTCTAGAATTTCACGTGGAATCTGGCTTGGCTCCTCTTTCACCAGTAACAATCGCCATCTCTCTTTCAAGGGATATTCTACACACAGTTCACCAGAGGGCTCAGTGGGGTTTGTAGTCAAATGAACTTCTCCCTTTGGGGTAAAAGTGATTTGGGCGCCTAGTTTGAAAAGCAAATCACGTCCCAAAAGGGGAAGGAGACAGTTTGGCATGTGCAGGAATTTATGCTGGACAGTGTGGCCACCCAATTTGCATTCAATGGGCTTCATGAAGTAAGCCCGCTGCGCTTTTCCTGTGGCTCCCATTATATTAACTGAACGTGTCCGATCCAGGGAGTTGACAAGGTTTGGAATCACTGAATAGCTGGCTCCGGTATCTATCAAAAATTGGGTGGTGGCGCTCCCTGTTAATATGCTGACAGTAGGTTCGTGGGAGCCTGAACCTTGTCGCCTTCAATATTGATCTTCCTCCTCTTCTAAAGCCATCATGCCTTGGAAAGGTGGTGTCCAGGCAGGTCCCTGTCCTCTCTGTGGTCTAGGGAGCGTCTGGGGCATCTGGGCTCCTTCCGGGAATGGGGGCTGTTGTTGGAACTGGGCTTGTCCTGCTTGCTGATTTGGGTTTTGCATCAGATTTTGCTGGTATGGGGCAGACTGATTATATCGTGGGGGTCCCGGCATCGAATGCCTATAGCCGGGCTGGTGGCTGGGTGAACTGATGATGGGATATCTAGCAGGTGCTTGTGGCTGCCAGGATTGGCAGAATGCTCCCCTTTTGAAATTCCCTTGGTTCCGGTTCTCTGGGTTTTGATAACAGTCTTTGGCCCAATGCCCTAATTTGCCACAGATTCTGCAAGTGTCCCGTGTTAAGGGTCTCCGTCTAGGCTCAGGGGCTGGATTTAAAGCCATGACTTTCTTCACTGTAGTTTTACCTTTCTGGGAGCCCTGTTCCTCTTCCCTATTATTAAATGTACTTTGCGCGGACTGCAGCAACCACGATAGGGACTGCCCCATGAAATTCTCTGTCTTTTGAATTTTACAACGGATATCAGGTGCAGATTGAGCAATAAAAACAGTTTTAACAATATTCTCCATCCCTGTGTCTCCGGGATCAATTGGAGTGAACTTCCTGAATGCTAGGTATAAACGATCCAGAAATTCCCTGGCGGTTCATCTGCTTTCTGAACGATGTCATTCACTTTTGACATATTAATCTTTTTCTGCCCGCTGCTCTGACCCCCTGGAGGATTGCTGCCTGATATCTTTTCAAAGAGGCTATTCCCCGTCAGTATTATAGTCCCAATCAGGCGCAGTGGTGGGAATGGCTGCATTCACCTGTCCTGGGTCATCTCCTTGGGCAGTGCGATATTTTCTAGCTGCATCTATGATTTTCCTCGTCTGTTCCGCAGTGAAAAGCCCACGGAGCAGATGTTGAACATCCTCAAAAGTTGGGGTGTAAACACTAAACACACTATCCAATGTGCTGAACACCCGATCTGGGTCATCGTCCAGGCTAGGGAGGGTATTTTTCCAGTTTATGATGTCTGAGCTTGTGAAAGGTACATGTTGCATGGTGGAGGTGCGGGGGGCATTTTGGCCTGGGGTGACAGGGTCATAAACTCACCTGAGGGGCATCACATTGGCATGAGCCCCTTCCGCCATGGCCAGGTGGTTAGCTGCATCAAGTGCCCTCAAAAGGTGCCTCTGCCTCTTCTTCCAGTCCTTCTCCCCTGCTGCCCCAAAACGTGATCTGAGACTTCAAATTTATCCTTATATTTGCCCAACAAATCCTCCACTCTTCCATGTTCCTCTTCTGTCCACTCTCTGTCTCCTCTCAATCGCCTGTAAAAGGCGGACACATCTTCCCAGTCTCCTTCATCTCCTTCACTCTCTCTGCTGGGGCTTCGCCCACATTCACCTCCTCTTCCTCTCTCTCTTTTTCTCTCTCTTGACTTCCCTGGCTCCCCTTCTCTCTCTCTCTCTTTGTCTCTCACCTTTCCTCCTGCTGCTGCCAATTCTCTGCCCATGGGTGAGTCAGGCTGCCACTCTGGCTTTGGGTCAACATCTGCTGTGCGCCCTGCCGGGTGTGCTGGATTACCCACTGGGTTGAGAGGGGGATTCGGCGCTGGTACAGCTCCAGGGGCATATGGGGGAGGCAGGGAGTCATATTCTTCTTGTTAACAAGCTAAAACTGGTTTGTTCTTTTTGAGGGCTAGAATCTTAGCTTGGGGTGGAAGGTTTCTGCATGCTCTTAACCAAGCCGGGTTCCGTTTTACATTTCCTCTCCACATTTCAATATACGGAATATGCTCTGGGAAGTCTTTGAGAATGGTCAGCCAGAGCTGACGGATGATCTGTTCATCAAAGGACCCATGTGCTGGCCAACCTGGATGAAGTATTGGCCATTCCACTCTGCATAGATTTAGCAGACGCTCTTTTCTCATAGTGACACCAACGTCATAGTTTCTAGTGGCGGATTTCCAATTTGCCACAAGTCACATCAAGGGGGTGCTCGGTTTGCTGTGTTCTGCTCCCATTTTATATGTCTTAATTGTGTGCCTACAAATTCTCCCACATAACACCAAGCGGAATCGCACCTAAACAATTTAATTGCACATCATGCACACAACACGTGATACTGACGTGACCCAAGAGGTCGCCCTTGCTTGGAAATTGCACGTCCAGACACACTTCTCCAAGGGGTATGTCCTATTGAGCACCCCGGCCCATTCACCAAACAAACACTGATTCCGTTTGATCACACAAATCACCCACAATATTTTCCCCCCAACCAGCCTGACTACGCCCTCTGCCTAGGGATAAAGCTTATTATCTTCTCTAAAATCAAACGGAGATGGTGGTGCTCCGTTGGTAGTAGTGTGGGGCAAAGATTGCCAGTCTTTGCCACCGCTTAAACACAGAGGATGGCCACTCCCCTGAGGTTACCAAAAGGAATTCAACTCAATACCCACACATATATTCAAACACTTATAAATTCTCTGAGGACGCTAGAGCGGTTCTCTGCTCCTAATTCTTTAAACACTTGGGGGGGCGAACTCTAGGGCTACTGGGCAAAAACCCTTTCCACCCTTAGGGGATTTCAGGGTCTCTCAACCCGTCCCGTCCCCTGGTTCTTGGGATGCTAGGGACGCATTCATCCCTTCTCGTCTCCGGACCTCCCCCGGGGGCTACTGGACTCAAATCCTTTCCACCCCCACCACAACCGGTTGTCTCTCCTTACCAGATTTCTTATGCAGTCTGTTTCCCCCCCCCCTTCGGCCGATCTCCGTTTCCTCCGGCGATGATGGATGGTCTGGCACTGACCCGAGCTCTTCCCCTCACAAGTGGGAGGTGTCGACTGGAAGTGGTCTGATTTCAGCACGAGCCTTCTCATCACCGCCTGACCAGACTTTTGCAAGCCTCTTAGCTGCGGCCGTGTCCCATCTGGGGTGCCAAATGAAAGGAATAAGAATGCCGGGTCCACTGCCTGCAGGTAGAGGCACTGCAAAATGCAATGAGCAGTCTGGGTCTCAGGGACAGGAAAAGGATTTTTATTTGGTTGTCAACCAGAGAAATCTCACTTGTTGCAAAACGAGTGAGAAGTCCACCGAACAAAGGAAATGCAGCATATCTTATAGACTCACAATCACTCCTCTTTCCCCCCGCCCGTCCGAATTTACGTCATACACATCTGTTACATACATCAAACATTAATTGACATCCTTGGCCATTTATTTTGTATTTCTGACACCAATTAAATGTATTCTTTGGGTCCGCACCTGGGTACGTTTGATCTAACTTACTCAGGCTGGGAGTGACTATATTCTTGGCATCATCTTTGCCATGGAAGCACTCCAAGTGAGCTCACAAAGAGAGAAACAGAGATAAGATTTTCTTGGCTGGCTACATGTAAGATAAATTGGCCTCGATACAGTTACAACTTAATTGGCGTCCTTGGATTCATTGCTCTTGCTCAGAGACATTCCAGATCTACAACGGATGTCTCTCCTTTTAGTGGTCTGCCTAGCCGGAAGGCTTTGACCAAAGTGACCAAAGTTTGTTTGCAGGAATCAAAGTTCGCCTTGTGACATGAGAATATACATGTGGAGTGCTCAGTGGATATCAGTACCTTCTAAATATATATAATTTGTGTCACTTGTGTGGCTATATATAATACATTGCTATTGAGGATTGTCAATGCCTGGGGGTTACTAAAACAGCTACAGATGCTTGATCAATACCCTTCACTTTCAGTGCATAGCTGATCAGACAAGCACTTTTTTTATCAGCAGCAATAGCTGATGGAACTCTCCTGCAGCAACAAACATGGTGATAGATAGATAGATAGATAGATAGAAAGAAAGAAAGAAAGAAAGAAAGAAAGAAAGAAAGAAAGAAAGAAAGAAAGAAATGGCTTTCATAAGGCCAACCCCTACATGAAAACTCATAAAAGTTGTTATTTTTAATGGGAAAGGAGATTAGGTGATACTAAAATGAACAAAGGTGTGATTCAGCCTTTTGCGCAGTGGGAGGAGGCTTTTGTGGTTTCCCAAAATACAGGGTCATGTTTTTAGGAGAGGAAGGGGTACAGTAATGCCTTTAAAAAGCCACCTAATAGGCATGGCATTGCCTGCTATTTGAGGGGCTTTGAGAACCTGAGAAAGGGCAAAGCACCTTCTGAGGGGCCACAGAGCCTTCCTCCTCGGTTTGGAGGCATCATTCCTGCTCTCCCGCCTAAAACAGGTGGGTGAGAAAAGTGGGAGGAGAGACTTTTGGCTAATTGGCCAATAAAGTTCCAGAGTACCTTGGAAGGACAGCCCCTTCCACCAGTCGCCTCTCTCCCTGCCAGGCTCCGCCTCCTGTGTTCCAGAGGGAAGGCAGTTTACCTCAGAAAAGCGGGAAAGAACCCTCTGTGGTAAATCCAGCCTTTCTGGTAACATTTAAAGTGGGGGGAAGAGAGAGAGAAATAAAGAAAGAAAGAAAAAGACCCCCAAAAAAAGAGCACCATTAATTTAATTATAGGTGCCAATGTTTTTAAATGTTGTTATTTTTTAATATTGTAAGCCACCTTGGGTCCCTTTATTAATAAAGCAAGCAAACAAATAAGCAAATGCCCCACAAAAGTCTTCTTGTTTTTGAGAGGGGTGTAATATTCCCCCTTTTCACACTTTTCCATATTAAGAGAAGAAAAGTATTGGTCCTGTGGATTTTGTGGATCAGTTTCTTTTAAAATATATAAATATCTATCTAGAAAGGCTAATTTTAGGCTTGAGGGAGATGCCTTTTTTAGAAAGAAGGAACCCAAGAAGAAGTCCAGAGATTCAAGAAGAGACTCAGTTCCATATTTTTGGAGCTTCCGGCCCCTTTGCCATTTTGAAAATGATATTTAAAATGAAGGGAGATGGATCCTATCCTCAAACCTAGCCGCTGTTTCTCCCACCAACCCCAATGGACTCTGCAGCCCCTTCTGAAGCACAGCCATCACCCCCTTAAAAGACCTAAAAGGTTGATCAGGTTGATTACTGAAGTATGAAAATAGCTTGCTTTCGTAAAAAAACAACAACCACCCACTTTTATTTTTAAAAAATTGGAGTGATGGCTGTAGTAGGGAATTCAGTGGAGGGATCCAGGGCAAGAGGGGAACAGCTGGGAGGATCCTGGCAAACATCCCTTCCTCAGAGGGGCTGCAGAAACTTTCCTGGGGCTGTTTCGGGTGCAGCTGTTCAGCACTCAGCCCCCCTTTGCAAGGGGGAAAGGCTCTCTCCTCTGTGCTGTTTCCCCTATGGCAGTCTTTCTCAACCTGTGGGTCCCCAGGTGTTCCTGGACTGCAACTCCCAGAAGTCTTATTTATTTATTTATTTATTTATTTATTTATTTATTTTTACATTTATATACCGCGCCTATTCCCACATAGGGGACTCACAGGGCAAGTCTTCATAGCAAGCTGCAGGAAAAATCCTGCTGCCATATGACATTTTGTTTGAACTTCAAAAGGAAAATTGACTTCTCTTTTGGAACATATATTTCAAGTGTCAAGATGATGACACATTCTTTGGGTAAGCGCAGTACAGGCAAAGTGTAAACGTCTGGGGTGGAGTGAATCCATTCATATGTTTTAAAGAGTTACAAGTTATTTCTACTTTAAAAAAGAATAAATTTTAGAGTTTAAGCCAATTGTTTTATAACATGAATTGACATGAACTTTCACCCATCCATCCTTACTGATGAACCAGTACTAGAGTGGCCCTCAGGCCAGATGGGCATTGTATATGAACTGAATGAATGAATGAATGAATGAAGTTTTTTGAACAGTTGTTCAATATTGCAGTATCCCCTAACACCCCAATAAATATCATTCATTCCTTTGTTCTCACTGATTTCCAGTTCTCCATGGTTGTGCTAATTAATATTTATCAACTCAGTGGAGATGATGTGAAGGCGACAAGGATTAAACTTTGATTGAAATATTTAAATCAAGCTGTTTTCCACTGGATGCTTTATGCCACTGATTGATTTTCTTGCACAGAAAAAAATAATGCAAACCAACAGACACATCGGGAGTACTTTACAGAGGTGTTGTTTCAATGATGAGATTCTTGTCATTGCTCAGAAATTTCTGGACTGAAAATCCAGGGAACAAAAAAAGACATTAATGAGCAGGCAAAATCAAGAGTCCCTTCTATGGGCTTGTAAAGGCAGATGGTGCATCTGGGTGAACCTGAAGAAGAACCAGAAAAAGAAATGGAGTGTTTGCACTGACACAGTTCTCAATGTGTGTGTAGGCAGCTTCACATGGACCTCAGCATCCACGGTGGCTGCTTCCAGGTTGTGGAAGGGATGCTCTGCCCTGAGAAGCCAGCTTGGCTCCCTCCTGATGGTCCTTCTGTCTGTCATCCTGCAAAGGCAGGCTTCTCACCAGGAAGGTGTCCCTGGAATGCTGAGTTTCAACTTAGTTTCAAAAAGTATTTTAAAACTGTTGCTAATCTTGGTTTTTAACCTTAATAATAGGCTTAATGATTTTTAATACAGTATGATATCCATACAGTATTTTAAATTGTGCTTGTTTTATATTTTTCCCTGTCAAGAGCTGACTCTAGGTCCCCTATGGGAAGAAAGGCAGCATATAAATCATATAATGCAAGCATATTCGGTCTGTAAGATTTCCCCCGTGTAAAACAAACCCACTTTTCCAACCCAAAATTGTAGTTTTGCAACCACACTGTTCCCTCCTCAGTTTACTTCCATGTATAAGATGACCCACAATTTTTAGTCTAACAATTTTAGACAAAAATAGTCCTCTACATAGAAAAATACTGTAAATTGCAGAATACACTGGCCGTGCATGCCAAAAGAAGGCCCATCAGTTCTCTCTCTTTCCCCACCTCCCATCCTCTAGTCTTTATCTTTTTATCTTTTTATTTAATGTTAAACTTGCGTTCCTCATCTAGTGGGGACCCAAAGTGGCATACGACAATATTTAAAACCCACAGACATATCTCTGTTAAAAATTTTTGAGCTAGAACATACAATGTTTTGAAACATTATTTAAAAACATAATGTTTGATTTAACTGGAATTCAGGGGCCTATTTATACATGTTTATTTGTTTGTTAAACAAATACTACCCATTAGTGCAACGTGGTTGTCTGCCTGGGGAAAGCTTTCCCGCCTAAAATGGGTGGCTGAGAAAAGTGTTCGGAGAGAGTTTTGGCTAATTGGCCAATGAAGTCCCAGGACGCCTTGGAAAGGCAGCCCCTTCCACCAATCACCTCTCTGCCAGCCAAGCTCCACCTCCTGTGCACCTGAGGGAAGGAGATTTACCTCAGCGTAGTGTTTGTGGTGGTGGGGTTGGTTTTGCCTTGTGCTGGGAGAGAAATAAGAAGACCAAAAAAATAACAAGAGTGTGTTATTAATTGAATCTGAGGTGCCCAAATTTCATTGTTTCTTTGCTTTTTAATGTATCACTTACTATGTTTTTAATTCTACTTTTTATAAATATTGGGTTCTGTTACTGAGGGAAGGTGGCCTCTAAATAAAACAAGCAAATGCCACAAGAATGTCTTCTTGTTTTTGAAAGGGGTGTAAGTTTCCCCCTTTTCTTGTCTTAATGGAAGAAGTGTGAAAAAGTATTGGTCCTTTGGGTTTTTAGATCAGTTTCTTTTAAAAGATATAAATATATATGTAGAAAGGACATTTTAGGCTTGAGGGAGATGCCTTTTTAAAAAGAAGGAACCGAAGAAGTCCAGGGATTTGAGGAGGGACTCGGGTCTATCTTTTCTGAGCTTCTGGTCCCTTTGCATAAGACATCTGGAAATTAAAATGGAAAACGAGGGCAAATGGATCCGATCGTCAAATCCAGCTGTCTCTCCCCCCCCCCACCACCACCTCCAGGGCAAGAGAGGATGGCCTGGTGGATCCTGGCATCCATCCCTTCCTCAGAGGGGCTGCAGAACCCTTCCTGGGGCTGCTTCGGGTGCAGCTGTTGAGCACTCAGTCCTGCTTTGCAAGGGGAAAGGCTCTCCTCTGTGCTCTTTAATATGAGGTGGGACTCAACTTTCCCCTATGGCAGTGGTTCTCAACCTGTGGGTCCCCAGATATTCCTGGACTGCAACTCCCAGAAGTCTTCATCGCTAAGCTGAGCTGGCCAGGATTTCTGGGAGTTGCAGTCCAGGAACATCTGGGGACCCACAGGTTGAGAACCACTGCCCTGTGGTCTTCTCATGGCAGACAGCTGTTCCCCTTTCATGAACTCCCTGGAGGCTTCATCCTGGCTGGTGCTGGAGCCAAGGGCAGTCTGCGCTTGGGTTTGAACCTGAGTAGCCCTTTCTGTTGCCCCTCTTCGAAACATCAGACGTGATGCCGAAGAAGCTAAACCCTGCTAATCCTGATGCTTTCTTGACCATTTCAGATACGAAGCAGCACTTTGGAAATCTTGGGTTGGTGCCTTAGCTTTCCAGCTGAAATGTCTTCTTCACAGCAAGATAGGGTAAGACCCTTGGTTTTGCTCAACAAAGAGTCTTTCTTCCTGCTGACTGTCTGCCCTCAAGTTTCTCTCATGCAGGTGCTTGTTTTGTGCAGTTTCTCAGTGGTGACGAGCCCACAAAAGCTGGCTCCTGAATGCAGCTGCACTGGATTATGGCTTTGATGGAACTGGGTTTATTAGGATATTTTTCAAAGAGAAAATGTTGCCCATTTCCTTCCTGCACTCAAATGTGCATCAGCATCATGGCCTTGTGTCTTGTTCCCAATGTTCTTTTGGATCTCTTGTTCCAGATACAGTTTAAGCAAACCATCTAGTTGGGTTTTTTTTTATTTATAAAAAAGCATCAACAGCTCTGAACCATTTTCTGTATCTCATGTTGCTGATGACAGTTTTCTCGGTCTTTCAGGCTGCTTCGATTAGAGGAAAAGTGCTTGCAGTCTTTGGCCGCGGCTTCTGTGACATGACACCAAAAATAGGATCCGTTGTAGCCGGGACCTACATGATTTTAATGACCAACATGTACCTGATCTTTGAGGTGGGTCACCTGAACCGGTCCATGTCTCTGTTGGAGAGAGTCGAGCCAGATCCAACACTGACCATCGGATGGGTCATCCCGTACTGCTACTATGTGGCCATTGCCCTGGCGCTGATCACTTTCCCCATCACTATCTTTTTTATCTATTCCGTCTACCACCAGGACACCACCGGCATCTTCATCTACCTCGGTTGGGTTGGATTCTATGACATCTCTAACTGTGTCATCATCACCCTGACGAGCATGGCTGCCAAGACGGCCGCTTTCTCCATCCATTCTTTGGAATGGGTTGGCCTGGTGATGAGGATTGTGCTGGACTGCTTTTGGGCCATTTATATAATCACCTACGCCCTCTTGATTATCGAAGGCAGACAAACAGGCCGGAAAATGCGGAGGAATAGGAGGCTAACAAGACGTGCAAAAATTTCTTCCAGGTTGCGTGGCCGTGAACATAAGAACATAAGAAGAGCCATGCTGGATCAGGCCAAAGGCCCATCTAGTCCAGCTTCCTGTATCTCACAGCAGCACCACCAGATGCGTTTGGGAGCGCATGAGACTAGATATCTGCCTCCTGATACCACTCCCCTGCATCTGGCCCTTGAAGTACCCTGGTTTCTCCATCATGGTTTGTAACCTGTGATGGACTTTTCCTCCAGGAATCTGTCCAATCCCCTTTTGAAGGCATCCAGGCCAGATGCCATCACCACATCCTGTGGCAGGGAGTTCCATATACTTACAACACGCTGGGTGAAAAAATATTTTCTTTTTTCAGTTCTTACTCTCCCAGCCCTCAATTTGAGTGTATGTCCCCTAGTTCTGGTATTTTGGGAGAGAGAGAAGAGCTTCCCTCTATCCACTTTACTCATACCCTGCATTATTTTGTATGTCTCAATCATATCCCCCCTCAAGCGCCTTTTTTCCAGACTGAAGAGGCCCAAATGTTTTAGCCTTTCTTCATAAGGGAGGTGCCCCAGCCCAGTAATCATTTTAGTCGCTCTCTTCTGCACCTTTTCCAGTTCCACTATGTCTTTCTTGAGATGTGGTGACCAGAATTGTACACAATACTCCAGGTGGGGCCTTATTATTGTTTTGTATAATGGCATTATAATGTTGGCTGTTTTATTTTCAACCCCCTTTTTGATAATCCCTAGCATAGAATTGGCCTTCTTCATCGCTGCCGCACATTGGGGAGACACCTTCATGGAGCTGTCCACCAACACACCAAGATCTCTTTCCTGATCCGTCACGGATAACTCAGAGCCCATGAGTTGATAGATGAAGTTTGGATTTTTTGCCCCAATATGCATTACTTTACATTTGGTTACATTAAAACGCATTTGACATTTCTCAGCCCATTCCCAGTCTGGAGAGATCCTTCTGGAGCTCTTCACAATCTTCTTAGGTTTTTACCACACGGAAAAGTTTTGTGTCATCTGCAAACTTGGCCACCTCACTGTTTATCCCTGTCTCCAGGTCATTTATGAACAGATTGAAAAGCACCGGTCCCAGGACAGAGCCCTGGGGCACACTGCTTTTCACCTCTCTCCATTGTGAAAATTTCCCATTGACACCTACTCTTTGTTTCCGGGATCTCAACCAGTTCTCAATCCATAAGAGGACCTGTCCTCTTATCCCCTGACTGTGCAGTTTTCTCAGCAGCCTTTGGTGAGGTACTGTGTCAAAAGCCTTTTGAAAATCCAGATAGACTATATCCACCGGTTCACCCAAATCCACGTGCCTGTTGACCTTTTCAAAAAATTCTAAAAGATTTGACAGACAAGATTTACCCTTATTGATTTTCTCTCAGCAAGGTTTGTTCTTTTATGTGTTTTAAGATTTTCTCTTGGATGAGGCTTTCCACCATCTTCCCTGGGACAGATGTAAGGCTAACTGGCCTGTAGTTTCCTGGGTCCCCCCTCCTTCCTTTTTTAAAAATGGGTGTGACATCTGCCATCCTCCAGTCCTCGGGCACTGTGGCCGTTTTAAGAGACAAGTTGCATGTAACCATTAAGAGATCTGCAATTTCATTTCCCAGTTCCCTAATAACCCTTGGGTGGATGTCATCTGGGCCCGGTGACTTGTTAATCCTCAATTTATCAATTAGTCCTAAAACCTCCTCTCTTTTAACCTCTATTTTATTTAATTCTTTAGTCAAGAGGGGCGGCTCAGGCAGCGGAATCCGCTCAAGGTCCTCTGTCCTGAAGACAGATGCAAAGAAGTCATTCAATTTCTCTGCAATGTCCAAGTCCTCCTTAACCTCCCCTTTTCCTCCCTCACCATCCAGAGGGCCAACTAGTTCTCTGGCCGGTTTTCTACTTCTAACATATTTAAAGAAGCTTTTATTATTACCCTTTATATTGCTACCCATGCGTTCCTCAAAATCTTTCTTTGCCTCCCTTATCATCTTCTTACATTTCTTTTGCCAGAGTTTGTGTTCCTTTTTATTTTCCTCATTTGGGGAGGATTTCCATTTACAGAAAGACCTCTCCTTGCGCTTTAGAGCCTAACTCCACTCGTTAACCATGCTGGTGTCCTCTTGGACTTAAATGAGCTCTTCTTTCTTTGTGATATGCACTTGTGCTGGGCCTCTATTATTGTTGTTTTAAACAGGCTCCATGCACTCTGGAGATTGGATTCTTCTAACCTTCCCCTTCAATTTCTCTCTAACTAATTTCCTCATCTGAGGGAAGTTTGCCCTTCGAAAATCAAGGGTTTTTATGTCTGATTTGGTTGACACTCTTCCTCCGACATGCATGGCAAAGGAAATTGCAGCATGGTCACTGATCCCCAGAGGCTCAGTGACATTCACATCCCTGACCAGGTCCTGAGTATCACACAGTATTAGATCCAGAGTTGCTTGTTCTCGGGTGGGCTCCGTGACAAGTTGCTCTAAGGCACAGTCATTCAGCAAGTCGAGAAACCCAGTTTCTCTTTCTTGCCCAGAGCTCGCTTTGGCCCAGTCAGTGTGGGGATAATTGTAGTCCCCCATGATTACTATCCTATCCCTCTTAGCCACCTCCATGATTTCTCTCCTCATTTCAAGGTCCCCCTCAAGTTTTTGATCTGGTGGACGATAGAATACTCCAACTATCACATCACTCCTGGGACCTGGTAATTTAACCCACAGTGATTCTATGGTGGAGTCGGACCCTCTGTCCATCTCCATTCTGCTGGATTTTACCCCTTCTTTGACACAGATGGCCACTCCTCCTCCAACCCGCCCCTCTCTATCCCTTCTATAGAGTTTATAGCCTGGGATTGCTGTATCCCACTGGTTCTCCACATTCCACCAGGTTTCCATTATGGCTATTATATCTAGGTTATCCCTAGCTGTCAAATGTTCAAGTTCTCCCATCTTTGCTCAGAGGCTTTGAGCATTGGCGTAGAAGCACCTGTACAGTGGGTCCCGCAACAACAGCTGCTGCCTTCTTTTCCCCTCACAGCTTTTATTTTCAGTAAACAAACTGTCACAGTCCATTATTCTCCCAGTGCTAATGCCTGCTATGTCATCACTATGTGATTCTCTACCCTCTCCAACCTCGTTCCCCGAGGATGAGGTGTTCCGAACTGGATGCCACTCTGCTCCTGTTGGCTTTCCCCCAGTTATCAGTTTAAAAGCTGCTCTGCTGCCTTTTTGAGGTTGAGTGCCAGCAATCTGGTCCCATCATGATTCAAGTGCAACCCATCCCTCCTGAACAGGTTTGGCTTGTCCCAAAATGTTCTCCAGTTCCTGACAAATCTAAAGCCCTCCTCTTGACACCATCGCCTCATCCATGCATTGAGGCTTCTGAGTTCTGCCTGCCTGACGGGTCCTGCACGAGGAACAGGTAGCACTTCTGAAAATGCTACCTTGGAAGCCCGGGACTTCAATCTTCTACCTAACAACCTGAATTTGGCTTCCAAGACTGACCGCTTGGCCTTCCCGACATCATTGGTGCCAACGTGTACCATGACCACTGGCTCCTTCCCAGTTCTCTCTAACAAGCTATCTAGATTTCTCATGATGTCTGCAACCTTTGCACCTGGCAGGCAAGTGAAAAGAAGAATTGAATGAGACCAACGCACTTGAGGTTTATTTGGTTGTTGCATTTTGCGTTTGTTGATGTTTCAGGTAACGGCGTTTTATTAAAATTCAGTATTTTATTTCCATGTAAAAAACTTTTCATTTGTTCACTAATCTCAACTCGTTTCCTCCATTTCATCCCTATGCTACCTCAGTTTAGCTGTTTTGATGCACCCATCGTTGGCAGCTGGCTGGCAAGGAGCCTCTGCCCAGCTCTCTGCACAGAGACATATTGAGGAGACAGCTGAAATGGCTCCGTGAAGAGAGCCAGGCAAAGGGGAGGCAGCGGCTTGTGGACTCCTCAGGCTACTCTCCAGCCACAGTGCTCTGGGCATCCCAAAAGCGAGTGTGCGGTGGCTGCGGGAAATTCAAAAGCCTGCTCTTCGATTCTCGCTTTCCCAAAGGGTAGCACCCTAAGCATTGGTAACCCGGGGTGCCACTGTATTCAGGTTAAATTGCTGTACTGGCACTTTGCGAAAAATAAGTGGGTTTTGAATTGCAGTTTGGGCACTTGGTCTCTAAAAGGTTCGCCATCACTGTGTTAGACTTTACACAACCCTTCGCTTGTCATTCTCTGGATAGACTAGGATTTCTGGGAGTTGTAGTCCAAGAACATCTGGTAACCCAAGGTCGAGAGTCACTCAACTGCAGCTGATTCGGCATGCAGGAGGAAATGCTGGAGGCAGGAAATAAATGAACTGGAGGTAATCTGGATATTCCTCCTCAGGCCTATCAGGAAGGACCAAACCAGCTTTTAAAATGTGACAGCCATTACAATGAAAGTAACAAACAAACTGGAGGGGGGGAGCAGAAATGTAAAGCCAACCCCCTGACTCAGTGGCAGAAAAAATAATGGCAGGAACTGCTGTGCTTCTCAAACCAACAAAACCAGATGAGGTGTTTCTCCTCATCTTCTCAGGAAGGCTCTGCTCATCCCATCCCTTCCCTACCAGGCAAGCAATGTTAAGGAAAAAAAAATTCAGACAGCAGTTTGTTCCATCACTAAAGGCCTGGCAGGTTTCCCCAATTACAATCTGTGAAAGAAAGGAGAGATTAAGAAGCAGGAAACAGATCAACAGTTG
The DNA here is from genome assembly GCA_029282475.1 of Phrynocephalus forsythii. Taxonomy (NCBI): domain Eukaryota; kingdom Metazoa; phylum Chordata; class Lepidosauria; order Squamata; family Agamidae; genus Phrynocephalus; species Phrynocephalus forsythii. The sequence continues at coordinate 3,661,849 of JAPFRF010000016.1, read as the reverse complement.
CCTCCCATGCAAAACTCTAAACTTTATTTCACATTTTATTTATATATTTAACCATTCTAAAGTATTTATGTCTTGCTTTGACCAACAACAACAAAAATGAAAAATATAAAGGAGCAACACTGCTCCTCTTTAGGAGAGAAGGGTTATATATATATACACAACTAGGAGGAGATAGTTTCCTGCTTTACATACAAAGAAAAAAATAATATTAATAAAAAAGTGCTTCATTGATCCAAAAAGACTAAGAGCTGCAAGCGTTTATTCACACTGTACATCACAGACCCCCCCCCAAAAAACCCGTATCATAACCTCTTGGCACCTGTCATTATGAACTGCAGAATATTAGACCTTGTTTTTGCCCACTGTTTTGTACCATAAAAACCACCCTGACACACAACAGGCAGCACAACACCCTTTCCTTCCAAAAACCCATCTTTCCTGCCGCCTCTCCCGCCCCAAAGGGAAAAATGCCTTTGCACTTCCTCCCATGCCACTTCCTCTTTGACACTTGGAACGATCGCCTGTGGGGACGTGGCCGTGTGTCTTTGCGGCAGCTGGTTGTCGGGATAATTTCACTGTCTATGGGAAAACCCAATCAAAATTAGATGTTCTCAATTTTTGTAGAGATACCCAGAAGTGGCACCCTTTGCCCCCCACCCACCCCACCCTCCATCATGCTCTTGGAACCTGGACACTTGCTTTCCCCTAACCAAGCATGGATTGTTCAGAAAGAATATGGAAAATCTGAAGACTTGAACACCTGGAAATCCATCAGGTGTTCCAAAATTCTCAGTGTGTTACAAACTTCTCTTTAAAGTGTCCCCTTCACATGTGGCGTCTTGACCATTGTTAACACTGTCGTTTCATGGTTTTAAAAGTGCACTTATGAGACTGTTGCTCTCTGGAGGGACCTTGGCCCGCTCTCCCTCCCTCCATGCAATGCCTCGTTGCCAGGACAGTGCTGTACATCTGGGGCAGGATCCGTCCTGGAAGCTACCCACCCGAGGTGTGGAGAAGGTGGAGGGAAGGGGCTTACATGCATGGGTAGAATGAAGAACCTGAGAGGCATTTTCAAGTGGCCACAGTTGGACAAAAGAGTCAGGTAACAACCTCCAAGTAGAAGAAGAGAGGCTGGCATATATATTTGAGGGTACATTTTTTCGAGGGGTTTTCGCTTAACCTTAACAAAAAAAAAAATGGAAGGAGGCAAGTACTGTAATTTTTCACCTGCTGCTCAAAAGACAGGCAGAGTGCATTTTTAAACGATTATGGGGAAATAATTTTAAAAATCAAGGTATGAGGACCTGGTCACACCGTCATAGAGCAACATTTAAAAAGTGAATTTAATATCAAGGAAACATTTAAAAACCTTGTTGGCCAAGCTGTATCCACACATTCAGAGATTTTTGTAATGGGCAAAGGGAGGGAAAAAGGAGAAACCTTCCATTTTGTGGTATCAACATACCCCACCTTCACTGGCCAGCTGGCTCCCCTGCTTACCATTAAAATGATTTTAAAAAAACCAAGTTGTCCCACATTTGTTTGGTATCTCATGAAAAAGGAGACCTTCGACAGTGACATCTCACCACCTGCACCTGCACCTGCGGATCTGCCTTTGGTGCAAACTCTTCTTAAAAACGGGACGTTTTGCGAATGACCAGCGAGCTCAGGCACCGATTCCTTTGTAACAAACTGCACGTCCAGATTCCTAATAGGGGAGGTGCCAGTTTTTAAAGAAACCCCGAACAGGTGTCTTGTCAGAACCTTTTCCCTTCTCACTTCCCACAAACAAGCAGACACATTCTTGAACCCATCAAGCGGCCCAGAGGTTTCCCGCTCCAAGCCACAGGATGGCCACCGTGGGTGAACCGTGGCCAGGTGTGGAGATCTGTGACCCATTCTCTCTCCCCCCCCCCCCGTCCCATACATGCAGCGAGAAGAACCTAAGCCCACTCTAAGAACAGAGAGGGAGAGAGTTCGTTTGAAAAGGCAGCTTCCATTTCTTCTAGCAGCAACAACCTCGCAGACAGCAACTGTCTGTTGGGCAAGAACAGGAGTGACTGAAAGCGCTAGCACAGACGCTACAGGTATTCACAAGGTCTCCGGAGCAAATTGCCCTCCGCTCTGCAAGGCAGAGCCATCAGTCTGCAGCACAGGCATCGGCGGCAGGGCCACCGAAGCACCGGCATGATAACAGATTCCAGCTTGGCTCCCTGTTTCAGTCTTCCAGCAGAATGCACGCACAATTTGAAGGAGGAGGTGGAAAAGGGAATGGGGGGAACGGATGGAAAAGAAAGCGCTCCCTGCTCCACCAGAACATGCCCAACATCCCGGAGCTCTGAGTGGGAACCAGCACTTCCAGCTCCAAAGGGCATGATGGCACCCGCAGTCCTTTCCTCCTGTCTATCCACCCGCCCGCCCGCCCGCCCGCCAAACGTGGCCCCTCTCTGCTCGAGGATGGAGGCCACGCCATCTCTTCATGCCTTTCCTTCCCGGCTGAGTCTCAATTTGATGTGGCCGCAATGGGCTTGTCCAGTTCCAGGTCGAGGCTGGGGTTCCTGGGATGCAGGCTGGTGTAGCAGGACTTGCAGACCCGGCTGGGTTCGAAGAGCTGCTGGCTGGGGACGGGCACCTTCTGGTTACAGCAGCTGGAGCAAAACACATTTCCACAATTCCTTTGATTCAGGAAGAGAAGAAATCAAAATGAACATAGGATTCAAGCATGGCACGCCTGCAGCAGCAGTACATGATGCAACTCGGCAAGGGTTAGGAACGGGCAACCCTTTGGGAGCGCTGCCAACAGACCAATTACGACGGAGTGGATGTTCAGGCCCTTTCTGCTGACAACCTGCATCAAGGCAAAGAACCCTGGGATGTAGTGATGGAATCTAGCTTGGATGCCTTCAAAAGGGGATTGGACAGATTCCTGGAGGAAACGTCCATCACAGGTGACAAACCACGATGGAGATGTGTCATCTTCCAGGCTTAAAACCGGGGTACTTCAAGGACCAGATGCAGGGGAGTGGTACCAGGAGACAGAGATCTAGTCTCGTGCGCTCCCAGACACATCTGGTGGGGCCACTGTGAGATCCAGGAAGCTGGACTAGATGGGCCTTTGGCCTGATCCAGCATGGCTCTTCTTATGTTCTTATGGCTATGGAGCCAACTCAAACTAGCCCCAGTGACCTGAGGGGACTGTTTAAAAGGGCCACATTCTTTAAATCCCAACGAACCACAGACTTCCTCTGTGCCGTGTGTTGGTTCATCCGAGCTACTGCTTCAAAACAGTTAAAGGCTAGGAAGCAACCTCGAATCAAAGCCTTGAACCCACCTCTCCACCCCACTCCCCCTTGAGATCTTCCCAGAACCAGAAGGCGCCGACTATGGCTCCCTGGAACAGCTGTGGCACCATTCCTCAGCACACAGAAAAAGGGGAGTCGGCAGGGACCATGCAAAGCCACAGAGCAAACAGCCAGACATGATGCAGCCCGCATGCGGTGAGCAAGGAAGCAGCTGACCCACGTTGGTGAGGTGTCAGTCGAACTAGCACATGCACCTGAGGCAGGAGAAAGGGTGCGTCTCCGTGTGTGCTTCTGCGCAGAAGTCACAGTCCTACACTTGAGTTCCCACACCTCTGCAAGTGGACATGGCCCTGATTCACAATTCCGAACTTCCACAGCCAGGAGGAAGAGATGCTGCCCTTGTCAAAGTTCGGGATTCCATCTGGCCCATGAGGAAGAGGCACGGTTGGGCAGATAGCTCAAGAAACGTCAGCTTTAAAGGTTGACGATACCGTAGAACCCCCTTATCAGAAGGATCAGTATCACTCAGGATGCGCTTATTAAAATGTTAAAATTGTTAAAAGAAAAATCCTAGTAAAATATATTTCTAAAGGTGATGTTACCAGAACTGATCACTGGAGGGGACCTGACACAATACTATTTTATATTTATATAAACACGTTTGCCACAATGTTTGATTTTCAGCGGGGGGGTGGTGGTATAACAAATTCCTCCATGGATATGGGGTTCCTACTGTACTACAATGTGATTTCTCCTTATTGCTTATTATCAATACACTGTAGAGGAAACAGGGATCTTTCATCTCACAGCTGGTCCTTCCAGTTTGGCCAAGCAGCCTCTAGATATGAACTTTTAACATCGGCCCATGGAGAATCAGTCACAATGAATTTGGCCAGAAGGATCTGAACATTCTTCTATGGACTCCAACAAAAAAGCTGCTATTAGAAAAATAGCAACAGTAATGAATATTCCAGTGCAATAAGGAAAGGAGGCCCTCTGGCAAAGCCTTTCACATCTCCCTGGGACTACGAAATGGAAAGAGGGATGCCCTGCTACAACATCTAATGTGTGTGAGAACGGCTCGATACTCTGCAAAGTGGGTATGTCTGTTCTAACTGCATACACTTCCTTTTCCGGCTGACTCCACCATTTGTGGTCCTTTCCTCTTCCCCATTTTCTTTGGCCAAAGATCTGGAGTTTATTCTTCTCACTCGTCCTCAGGGACTGTTCAATAGAGCCTGCAGAGGAGTTTCTGTGGTCCACAGCTTTTTATGCTTTCAGCCACTTTTGATGCTTCTACCCAAAACCAGTTTTGTCCTTTTCTCCCTTCCTGGGATCTGCACTGCTTAAGCACTCACTGCCTACCACCAAACCCTTCAGTAAAATAACCAAAGGAGGACTATTAAATTCAGGGTAATTACGGCTTCCTATCCTGAGTGACTCGGGCAAACCATTAGCAGGTGACCCAGTGACGCAGTCTGAAATGTGGAAACAAAAGAATGGATTCTGAATCTAATGTGAGAAGAGACATCCAGAGATGTCACCACCGTGCAGCCTTGTTCTCATTCATCTCCAGCACAGCAACTTCCAGGTAAGAAGGGACTGAGAAATAGTTTAAACATTAGTTTGGAGAGGTTATCAGAAAATGCAGACGGACAACAGAAGCTGTTGCAAATGCTCACCAAATCTGATCAAGGCGTTCGGGGTCCCTGCAAGGAGGTGAGAAAAAGCTCAGAGGGGCTCAGTCTAAATCAGAGCAGCTTTTAAAATGGTTGAACAGGTCTCCCGGTTTTCCCTTCTAGTTGGAAAGAGAATAGTCTACAGCTACCAGTTTAAAAAGCTCAGCAATCTCCAGATTCCATCATGAGGAGACTACTGGCGTGCTGAGAGAGATTAAGTCTCAGCACATGACCCCAAAGGAAGCTGCTCACTGCCTCTCTTTGTGATCGACTGCAGAATCAGGGAGCAGGCTCTCCTGAGAAGGAAAACTCGTGCGCTTTATGATGGAAGCGTGGAACATGAGGCTCTCCTGATGGCGCTAGACTACAACTCACATCAGCAGCTGTCAGAACAACAAATGACCTAGAGGAGTCACACTGTCATCCTGCACTACAGAAAGGCACTTTGCCCTTGACATGTTGGGGAAAGAGAAGAACCATACAAGCTGTTTCAAGGTAAGAAAAGTGCCTCAAATCCAAGGCAAGGGAACAGTATATCCCTGTTAGATGGTATGAGGCCAAGGCTGAAGGGCACCTGAGGCGGCTCCTTTGCCAAGCGAAGTCGGCTTGGACACCCAGGGCTCCCCAGGGAATACTTTGTGTTCCATGAAGGAAGAGAGAACAGAAATGCCCTGAAAAAAATACTACAAGAAGAGATGCCTTGCATTGGCCCAGGATGATTCTAACCCAGAAATCCACACCTTCTTCTCCAAGATAAACCTTTCCACCAGGGAGAGAATGTGTCAGACTTAATAAACAGAGGGGACATGTGACAATAAAATTTGTAATGTCCATGGCTCCCGGGAGCTTCCGTTCTCACAGATATAAATGCTGAGTGCCAGAAGGCAGAAAGGTTATCCTTCATGGCAACATCTGGTGCTCCGTACAAACAGAGGACGTGCCTTACGACTTTTAGATTTGCCAGAAGCTACTCCTTCATGAGAACCATTGTTCTTCTCCCGACTAGCTCTGGCATTAGCTGTGAAGCTCTACCAAACCAGAGACTAGCCCCTGATGACCACAAAGAGAGGAGGCTGTGGAATACAAAAGTCTGTTTCGGAGGCGTTGGCGGGACATTCTCCCATGCAAGGTCCAGTGCTTTTGTAGGTCTCCCATCTATTGGAAGGAAGCACTGCAGAAGAGAAAGGACTCAGAGTGCCAATATGGGTTGGGGATGGGATATAGATTATCTGCCTCAGTAAACAACGTGCCTTAAAAGAGAGGAGGGCGGACAGGTAAAGCAAAGGACCTGCTCCTTCACCATGCTACTGGTGCCAAGAGGCAGCTACCAGCCAAGCCTTTGGGGCAACCTACGATTCACACTCAAACCTCAATACATGGTTACCAGAATGTTCTGAAACTGGCATGGGGGGGGAGGGGGTAGAAGGAGCAAAAAGCCTATGCAAAGGGAATTCAAACCAATCATCCGTGCAAGCTGCTGCCCTGCTTGCGATCATTCCACACAACCCCATCTCATGGACTGAAAGCAGCAGCAAGAAGATCATGTTCTCGGAATAAGAAGAGCCCACAAGAAGTGATGGAATGGAGCGGCCTCACACTCTGTATCCTTGCTATTGTCCCATTAAATTGGACAAAGCACAGACTTCTGTGCCCGTGTACATCCCTGCGCCCTCCAAGTATGATCCAGGAGTCTCTGGTGCAGAGTCTGCCTCTGCTCTGAATTTTCAAGGTAGCTTTAGGCAAGCCATGCTCCACTTCAACTGAAAATTCCTTAAACCTACCAATTTTTTTAAAACAGGAAAGTAACCATACCAAGTATTTTGAACACTTGGAACTGTGAAAAGCAAGGTGTTTAGAGGGTGGCATTGGTTCATTTCATTCCTGGGTAGCCAATACTGACATGGGATCAGGCAAGCATGTCCAAACTTCAGCCCTCCAGATGTTTTGGACTGCAACTCCCATAGTCCTTTGTCATTGGCAGTCTAAGCTTAGAATTCGGGGAGTTGTGCTCCAAAAAAACATCAGGAGGGCTGAACTCTGGACATGCCTGGTGATAGCCTGTGTGATGACACTGAAAACATTCTGACAGCCCATGAAGAAAGACGTGACTCTGTCTTAATCCAGGGAGAACAGCCACAACAGATTCTGGATGGAGACCCATCTGGAGAAGAATGGAGGTGTGTGCGGGGGGGGGGGGGGAAGAGACCACTCAGCTGTTCCCTTGCTCCTGCTTCCACCAAAAGACACGGAGGCCCGCAAGGTGCCCTGGAATGTACCGGCTGCCTGCTTTGACTTAGGGAGTGGCTGTACCAGAAGTAAATGAGAGCAGAGGGCCAGGGGTGGAACAGGAGGTGTTCCCAGACAAGGCGGCATGGCAGCACAGCTACTGATCCCTTCCACCCGCTGCAGCCAGGGCGCCCGTTACCTGCAGTGGTGCTTCCTGCTGACAAGCCAGAACACGCTGTCGCAGCCATAGCAGTGGGCAGCCAGGTGATCGGGAAGCCACCGTGTCACCTAAAGGGCAAAAGAAGACAAGAGAGTCCTTTGAAATACTGTACAACGTCACGGCAGAGGTTTTAAAAGATGAAAACAGCACCAAAGGAAGGAAGGAAGGAAGGAAGGAAGGAAGAAAAAAAATGTCTCTGATTTACAGTGGAGAATCTGCAGGGTTTTTTATTCTTTTTTTTCCTCCCCATTTTGGGGCCAAAGAGCAGAGAGACCCAGCTCTTCTTGCAGAACAATCCCAACGCCAGAGGATCAAAAACCACAGAGCAAGTCCCAAACTCCTCGGGGGTCACTGAGCCAAACAGAGCAACACTGCCTATGTTAGTCCAGGAAAGGTGGGGGCTCTTTGGCACAGGGGCAGATTTTTGCAAGAATGAGAGGCCACCGGGGGGGACTGGGCAGGTTGGGTCGGCAGGGTTGACAGAGGCCCGTGTTAGAACCGAAGGGATGTAATAGCAGAGTTTCATCATTAGTATCAGGTGCTGGTGGAAGGAAAGGAAGGCCACGAGGGTTGTTTTTCTTTTTGCCTGTACCTCTGTGTCCTGTTTATCCACCTGCTCCCAGCTGGCTTCAGAGAAAATCTCTGTGCTGCAGCGAGACAAACAGTTCTGATCCAGATTGCTTTCCGAGTCAGGTATTGAAGTCTGTTGGCAAACAAACACAGCTGAACACAGCCTACTTCCAAGACGGCACAGGGTTTAGACAGCTGAGAACAGGGCTTCTTATCTACCCCTCCTGTTTCGAGAGATCTGATTCTAAGGCGGGGCAAGCCGAGGGAAGTCCGCTTCTAGGGCTGAAATCCTATTGGCAGAGCTGCCTACTCTAAATGCTAGCGTCTTGAATTAAATCTGGATGTTCTTATCCCCACCACTGCCACTCAAGAGTCCGAGACTTCTTAGGAATCCCTTTTGATCTAGGGAAGCAAGGAGAGAGCCTTTAATGTGGGGCTAGGACCATCAGTGGTGATTACAAAATAATAATAATTAAAGACTGTCCTACTATTGAGGCTCCCAAAGCCTTCTCCAGGCCAAAAGAAAAACCCAGAACTTGAAGGAAGTAGGCCATTTTAAATAAAATAAAACAAATCATTGCCTGCTGGTGACACTATTAGCATTTATAGGATGGATCTCTGCCAACAGGATTCCATCAGATAATTTCTCACAAATTCTGAAAAACTGAAGTGCTGCAGCGGAGGCCAAAACCAAAATGTGCAGAGGCATTTTTAGCAAGCAAAGGCAGTTGTCTATAACGGAAATATTATCAAGACCTGAATATTTTTGCAATGCCTCATGTGTCTAAACTAAACAACGACCTGCTGATATAGTGTGTAACTTAACAGAGTGGGCACCTGAGAGACGGAATGTGAGAGAGGACAGAGGAACATCTTCTGCGATGCTCTGCATAGGGCCACAGTAATCTCTGGAACCCATACAGAGATCTCCCCCACCCCACCCCCCCGACCCCAGTTCCTTTTGACAAACGGGACGCTCTAAAAGTGCCAAAGAGCCCCAAATATGAATTTTATGTGCTAATGAATGACTGCATTAATGGGCATGGGAGGTTATGGAGCAGAGGTGATGAGGCATACCGCACAAGGGAAGAAGAGGGTGAACAAAATGTCCCTTTACTATCTGTAGCACAGTTGGCTTCCTTCTGGATTCAGAATTCGAAGGAGGAGGCGTGACATTCTGGGGGGGGGAGCAGAAGAGGGATATGTGAACCTCCAGATGTTGCAGGACTTGAACTCCGATCAGCCCTAGCCGTTATAAACAACAGGAAGGCAGCCACTGAGAGGTAGCCCAGCATTTCTGAAAGGCTGTGTGTTCCAAATGAATCCTGCTTTTACTAATCTGGGGGAGCGGCAGAAGAGTAATGTTGGTACCATAGCACCGGCCGGCAGACACCTCCTTTTGAGTGAAAATGTGGAGGCATTAATGGACAAGAGCATGTAGATGCCCTGTTCCCATTCCCCGCTCTGTGAGCTGAGCATGGGTGCCAGAAGCAAGATACACACAGCTCAGTCCTGACGGTTTCATCTGATACTTCTGCTTATCATTCGCCACTGAGAAGCCGTTCTACAGCCCTGTGAGACCTTCACGCTGAAGCAACACTGTGGGAACTGCTCCATGGAGGAGATACAGAGGAAAGAACATCTCTTGTTACCTGCAAATAACTGCACTTGTTTGGTTTCCAAAGCTAAGCAAAGGCAAGCCAGAGGATACCAGGGATCACCAGGTACAAATGGGAAGTCATTTTGCCTAGAAAGCCTCTGGTCATCTGAGATACAGTTCTGGGCTAAAAGGACAAATTTGAACAACACAAGGCAGCTTCCCATCTTCCAATATTTTACGGGTCCTTGAAGAAACCTCAGTATAACATTCTCCTCTGCCAGGTGGGGCACTTTTAGATGTAGGGAAGGGGCGTCACTGTGTGTCTCAGTCTCCAGACTGAGAGATCTTTAAAATATGTCCACACCGCACAAGCATCTTTAAACAGCTGTTGAGCCAAACGTGACCGCATCCAGCTACGCGTTGACCCAGGGCCACGCTGTCCTCACTGAGAGCACAGCGAAATGGTGCAAAAAAACCCACAAACCAATACATTTCTCTGTGAAAACCAGAGACTTGGCAGGCAGACGCTTTGCCTCAAGTTCATAAGATTCAGTGTTCAGAAAGCTAAGGATGCAACACCACGTTGTCCCAGGCCAGGGAAAACCACAAAGCACTCCGATGGACCAGGAAGCCCTCATTCTTGCACCACGAACGGCACCCTGCCTCTGTCTATGCCGGGGACACTTTGCTGGTTCCCTTCCACATCGCCTGAACCAACAGAAAGGAGTTACTGGATAGCAAACACTCCCGTTTCCAAAGCATCTCCTGGTCTACTCAGCAAGGACCAGTGGCAAATACCCTGTGGACACACACAAAACACTGTCTAAAATTCCCAGCCAGATGTCCAGGACAGATTGGAGAGCACCAGACTGGAGAAAATCTCCCTAAACCATGTTCAGACAAGTGCTGGCAGCCCTCAAAAATCACCATTCCCTTTAAACAAAAAACATAGAATCAGACCGCCTTGTTGCTAGCTAAATGTATATGCTGCCCAGCTCTGGATAAAAAGCATACAGTGGTACCTCTACTGTAGTTTAATCCATTCCGCATGCATGCTCTGAAGTTGAACAACTCATAAGTAGAGCAGCCCTATCTAAAAAGCAATAAATAAATAAATATATAAATAGAAAAAAATAAAAGCACACCACATCTAAAATTTTGTAAGGCAGCATTTAAAATGCCAATGGTTTTTCACTCTTAAGTCGAATTGCTCTTAAGCCAAGCCATTCGTAAGTAGAGCTACCACTGCACACGTTTTCCAAGAGTGCTCCACTTCTAGTACACATACATCCAAACAAACCATATCTGAGCAATGTCCCCTCTACTTTCTGCTAGCAGTGGGCAGCAGCCCTGCCCCATATGTGGAGGGGGCTGCAAATGGAAGCAAATGCCCTGCCACACAGCCTTGGCTGTGTCCGACCAAAGTGGAGCTGCACGGGGGATGCAGCTTAGAAGGAATGATGTCTCTGAGGCAAGGGTCATGGTAAAGCTGCTGGGGCAGAAAATGGAAGGCGAGGTCTCCAAGCCAAAGAGAGAAGAATAACACCCCCCCACACACACACACACACACTTACAGGTGTTAAAGAGACAATAACGATGTTGGTGGGCATGCTAACAAGAAACCAGACGTCCCAACGTCCACAGAAGACAGGCCTCGTCTGGTTCTGCCATGACAATGCTCTCTCATTCGAAACATTTCACAAAGAATCAGGACTGTATGCGCCTGGCTCCCTGCTTGCCTCGCTTAACAGCCCCCACCTGTGGAGCTGCAACCCTTGTGTGTGGCCATCACAGCAGAACAGGGCAGAGATCTGGCCCAAGGTCAGCCAGGGGCCGAGCCCTGCTAGAGAATCCTTGCAGAACTCATCTGTCACATAAGGATCTACTTTCGGACGGCATCCTTTCTCTGTCCGAGGACACAACACAAGGCCATTCACAATTTGATCAAAACTAGCTACAAGTAAAAGTGCTAAGGGTCATATATTACAACACATTTAAGCAAGTGATTCTTAATTGGGCTTTGCATCTAATGGATATAAGATCACAGGCATAGAAAACACCCACCCACCCACTGCCTCTTCTCCCAAAGCATCAGGAGCCTGACAGACAGCGACTGCCTGATGCGATTTGCTGCCTGGACATCAGTTGGGAGCCAAGTGGCACCTGTTTGGGTTTTTTTGGCCCCCACCTCCCGGCTCTGCCAACAAGGACTCCGATACCCACGTGCGTGCAAGTGGTGGGGTTTTATCTGTGGGCTTATTTGCCAAGCTGGTAGGGAGGAGACACTTCCTTTGCGACGCTGATCACTCCCGACACCCTGTTTCTTGCTCCCATACTTACCACTTCGTCCCCGTAATCCCCATTGAAGTGGAGGGAGCTGTTCAGGTACTGGCTCTCCAAGCGGCTCCTCAGCTCCTGCACCTGCTTCTTCAACGTCTCCACCTCCTGCTGGTGCCCGGTTTCGATCTGGCGGAGGCGCTGCTGAATGACGTCGGCGTAAACTGGCATCCCGTCGTCATCCAAGTGACTTCGGGCCGGCTGGTCTGGGCTGTTGGCTGCCGGCTGCCGCCCTGGAATGGCCGGGACCCACTTGTGGTGCAAGTTGCTTAGATGTAACGGGGCAGAACTACAGCTAGCCGCAGAGACCTGCCGGCTGAGGGGGGGCTTGGCCCTCCCGCCCTCTCCATTCAGACAATGCCCGTTAGGCGAAGAGTGTTTTCGCTCAACGCCGAGACCAGCAGGGTTCTCAGTCACCTTGTTCTCGGGTTCCAGTTCTCCGTTACACACCATCTCTTTATGGTCGGCGAAAGGCAAGGCACAAGGTGAAGGCAAGGGGGGGTCGCGGCTGCTCCTGGGAGCCTTGTTGAGGTTGACTGCCAATCTTTCTCGCTCTAATGCATTGTCCCTTTCGGGCCACTTTTCAACAGGATGGGAAAGGTCCTCGGCACTGTGGCCCGCACGATGCACCCAGTCATTCTGGACCAACTCTGTCTTGGCTCCGTTCTCTGTCAAGGTTTCAGTAGAGCTTTCCATGTTCGACATTCCGGCCTCCAGCAGGAAAGGCAGCGGTAGGCTGGCCGGGGAGGTACTGCGGCTGCTTTCACCTTGTACATAAAGCCTACTAACACCATCCTCCTCTGCTTTTTCCACAACGCTATTCCCTGTGCCGCCTGCAACACTCGACTGCCATTCTAGCACCTGAGACGGCTTCTCGGCAGCAGGAGGGAGAGCCATCTGCTCAGCCTGCTGTCCCTGAAGCTCAGAAGCACCCTGTGAAACCACCTGCGGGTTGGAAGCCGGATTGTCTAATAAAGTATCTGTATCCATCTCAGTCTTTTCAGGGGCTTTCTCGGCCAAGCTGCCCAGGCTTTCAGTCCTGTTTTCTTTATCTGGCGCAACGTCCTCTTCCCCGTCTTTACCCACTGATTCCTGAGTAGACCTTCCGTTTTCCTCCAGGCCCCCTTCCTCCTTGGTGGCTTCTTGCAGGATGTTTTCAATCTGCCCCTCTGCCACAGCCACGGAGAGCTCGGCTCCCACCAGAGTCCTGCCTGGCCTTCCCAGGCTTTCTCCGTCGAAAGGATCGTCTCCTGGGTTCCCAAGGCTGCTGAGCTCCAGGGACCGACGGTGTTCCTGCCATTTCTCATTGAGGCTGGGGTCGCTGCTGCGCCGGTTGGTTGTCGGCACGCTGCTGTCACAGGCGGTTGTGAGATTGTCAAATGACCTTGTCTTTGGTAGCCTAGAGAAGAAACGTTAAGAACAGAGTTTCAACTGTTAGTTACATTTTCTCTCGGTTATAACAACCAGCCACTACTGACTACATTTATTATTTATTTATTATTTATTTATTTATACAGCTTATATACTGCAATGCCTACTCAAATCTTTTGCTTTGTTTTAGATCATGTAGACAGTAACCAAGAACATCTTTTCCCTATGCCCAGCATCTTCTTAATTAGGGAGCAGTCACATTATCAAAATGAATCAGAAGCTGGGTCTGGGTTTTTAAAGCTGAGTTAAAATCACATGGTTTTTGAGTTGGTGTGCATCCTCCTGGGAAAACTTTTAATCTGTTTCTAAACTGTGTCGTATGTCGATTGTGGGGGCTACACAGGATCACTGTATTTGAGGCCCTGCCCTGTGCCTGCCTGTGTTTTATTGGTTGCTACTCACAGCCACTAACAGCAAATGTCGTGTTGTTGTTTTTAATATACAGTATGTATGTTTTCAAACCGGCATAGCATTATATCAGTATTAAAGACAGCATGGGGATACAGAACTGACTGCAAGATTTCTCTGCAGACCAACACACACACACACACACACACACACACACACACACACACACACACACACACACACACACACACACACACACACACACACAATATACACAGAGTGGGAATTGCAGTTGAAAGTTGGCAGACGGAAGGCATCTCAATGAGCTGCAAAGAGTAATTGATCAGAAAAATTGACAAGATTGGCAACTTCTAGGTTTGCCAAGGCACCAACGCTTTCTCCATACATGTCTTTAAAAAAAAACTAAGCTGCACACTTTTTCTTCTGATTCCCATGATCCTTACATCAATTAACACAAACACAACTTAGCCACCAGAGGCATTCAGGTGTGCCAAAACAATTCAAAATAAATCAGTTTCAAGAGCAATTTAAAACAAACAACCATCTTGTGACCAAGTAAAACACCTTGGTTTCCAAACAAAGAAACCATGCAACGTGGGTTAAAAAAAAATCCATGCTTTCCTGTGCATTGTGTTCTCAGAATTTTTAAAATCTACATCAAAACTGCTAAAGCTGCTTCAAAACAGTCCCCCCACCACCAATGTTTGCCCCCTAACATTATTTCTGAAGTCACCTGCCCAGAGGCTGATCTTCAGTGGTGGAACTTGGAACTGGGTAAGGTGCGCAGGTGTCATCCGCAGGGGTAGAAGGGGAAGAGCATGGTAAGTACACGGCACTCCACAGCATGAGGTTTCGCACATGACACACAGGATACAGCACCTAAGGGGCGGCAAAATGAAGCGGAGGCCTGTGTCAGAATTGTATCATGAGATGGAATCCTCTTCCCTCTGAAATCTGAAATGCCCAAGAATGTTTTGTTTGGACACCTATTTGAAACACACCTATTTTTGCAAGCCTCCCCCTGTCAGGCACCTGATCATCTATTTCATGGGCAACACTGCATACCTTTTTCTTGTGTCCTGTATATTGTGTACTAAATTATCACTGCACACCATCATCCTGTTGTGCCGTGACCCCAACTATTCACTTTTATCCAACATACACCAAAGAGATCTTTCTCCTTCCTTGTCCAGCCAATGGTCACTACAAACCGATACAGCCCTCCTCCTAGTTCACAGGTCATGCTCTCAACTATAGGACTTCACTAGTTAAGAAAGAGGACAAACTCTTGGAAAATCAGGACTGGATCACTTGATCCAATTGGCTACACCCAGTGGACTTTTCCAAATTTTATCCCAATCCTCAAATGAAATGCATGGGCCTTCTGCACCGACCCCCCTCCCCTTTCACTGGCAAGGCAGGGGCCATTAGCCTCAATAAACCACATTGAGGAGAGGTGAGAATGTGTGTACTTGAGAGCCGTGACATGTCTTTGGAAGGACTGGGACAATAAAAACACCTCCCTCCCTTCATTCTGGAAGCAGCCTAAGAACATCCAAGCTCCGAGCCGCAACTAAGAAAGTGCCTGGCTTTTTCCCCATCTTGCCAAGGACCTTACATCTAAGAAATAACTCCTGGCAAATCCATATTTTGCCATGTTATAATCTATTGGTACTGCTCTGAGGAAGGGGGTTTCACCCTTGAAATATTAGCAATGTTTTTGTTAATTTTCTAGTAACCTAAAGGTATCACCTGTTCCACTTTTGTATTTGATTTTTGTGAGGGCTATGTGGCTCCTCAACTTGTTTTACTTCAATTGCAAAGATTGGGAGAGTACGAATGCCCCCCCCCCGATTCAAAACTGAAAGCAATTTAAGATGGCAACCAGATGGACAATTTAGTTCAATTCCAAATGGTTTCCTTCTATTCATTACATTTATATCTTGACTTACTTTCTGTCCCAATTCTGTCCCTGCTCTTCTGTGCCTGGAGAGGTGGGAAGGCTTTCTCTGTCTCTGCTGACTTCCTCTGTGCATCCACCACACCTTCTCCCCCCCCCCCCGCATCCCACTCCATCACCTGCTTTTCAAAGAGCTCTTTCCTCCACCAGCTACCTGTGACATCCGAAAGGGGCAGGAGTGGGTCCTGCGGTCCCCACTCACTCACCCATCATGACTGGAAGGGCAAAGACCAGGAAGGAAGGTGATCCGCGGCAGCCCCTGGCAAATTATCTTCCTAACTTTAGTTTGCAAAAAGAATCCATGACGTTTGAATAGGAGGATGCCCACTTTCCAGGTGGTCCCCCCTAGACAAACGCTGTATTTTGCATGAAAGAATAGGTGAGTACATACTGATTCCGACTGGGAGGAGTAAAGGAGGTTTTTGAAGGCTTTGTTTCCGGCTCGCAGCAGAGACCAAACTGAGCAGGTCCTTTCTTGAGTGTGCTTTTCACCTCTCTCCTTTGCGTTGTTGCACAGGAATGTACCAAAGAGGCAAGAGTAGGTGTGCTGCACCAACTTGACCTACACCCAAAGGGGAGGACATAAATTACTGTTTGCACATAAGCCAGAAAACGTACTTAACCATCCTTCTGACCTTTCCGAGGCTTGCTACAGAACCATGTTCTCCCTTTCAGCACAGCTTCCGGGAGAAGAGAACTGGTTAGGTGGCTGTTCCATTTTCTCCATGTCATGTATGCAGGGCCTTACAGAGAAACTTTATGAATGTGGATCCAGCAGGCAAGGGTGCACAACCATGGCTCGAGGAACTGACTAAAAAAAATCACATTAATGCTTATGGAGCCACTAAAAGTGCTAAGGGTACTTTGGGAAGAAAAGTAAATACTGATCCAAATAGGACCCACTTGATGGCATTTTCCTTTCAAGTTTGTAACAAGAGCCCTGATGCATCACACCAAAATGTATCTAGTCCAGCACTCTGTACACACAGTGGCCAACCAGCTGCCTAAAAGAAGCCTGCCAGCAAGATATCAAATGCAACTGCATCCTTTGTCTTGCATGCCAGGGACTGATAGGCAGAGGCATGCTGCCTTTGATGCAACAAGTAGTACATTATGTTATTTTGGAGACATTCAGTTCTTTCAGCTTTCCAGTTTAGCGGACAGGTAGAAACAAGTTGTAGGTCAACAAAATTTAGGAATGGTTGATTCTTTAAATATACACAGAGCATTTTGCATTCTTTTTCTACAAATTCAGAAAACTTAAGGGTGGTTTCTAGCTCTGGTCACACTACAGAACATCTATCATGCTTTTCCAACTGGATATTTAAACATCTATTAGAGGGACTGTTCAAACAAAGAAAGTATCAGGAATTAGTACTAAATACCAAGAGGAAAAAAAGATGAGACTCACTTTGAAACACCTTTTTCCTGGGAATAAATCCTACGGTACGAAACGGCAATTACATCTGAGCACTGGAAGTGTTAAGGGGCTTCTCTGGTTCTCTAACATTGCTTCACAGGTATATTGTGGGTTTGGGGACTATCAAGACAAAGTGTGCTCTGTGGATACAGGACAGCTACAGCTACAGCCTTCAGTATTGTCAGGTATATAGTTATGCAGCATTATCAGCATGCTGCCTCAGGAGAGTCTACGGAGCTGGTATCTTGTTTTTGGGGTTCCAATCAAAGCCACTCAAAGCAGCGGGCCACAAAAGCCACAGAGAGGACACCTCAAAGGCTGTCCCGTTTGGTTGACTGGCAAGATCGAAGAGAATGACATGTGGAGATGTCCTTCTTCTTGACTGGAGGACAACACACTCCTTCAGTTCTGAAAACAGTGAACTAAGGCACTGCCTGGCAGACGGGGCTCTAATATTTGACTTGAATGTCACTGCTTTTTTGCAACTCCTTTGTTAAAAATGAAAGCAAATATATGGAACATCAACACTTTATAACCTGGCTTTAAAGATTCAGGAAGTTCAGTATGGGGATATGATAATCAAGCCATGAAGGCATGCAGGAAAAATATTCAGCCTATGATAGCTAGTAATCTAGAGGTTTTATGGAAAGGCATACAACTCACCAGGAATGCTTCATTGAACTCAAAAGAGCAGGGGAATTGCCTCTGGAGCTGATGGACGCAGTCAAGCCACTGCAGAAACACTGGGCAGCGTTCATTCAGATCATCTGAATTCTCGCCATGGCCACAACGGTCAGCAAACTTATGTCCAAAATCTAGCCACTCCATCTCCACCAGTACCTGGAAACCCTGTGGGAAGTGCCATGCGATGAAATGTGAACGTTCAATTCCCTTCTCTTCCAAGGGTCTCATGTCTAAGGCTTTCTGAAGCATAAGGTGGAAGGCTCAAATAGCTACCAGCACCACCACCCAACCATCAATGTGGGACCAAACATGGCAGAAGAGTGCCTGGTGCTGGCTCTGCTTTTAAAAAGCTGAACAAAACAAGGGCTGCCCCCCCCTCGTGTTGCCCTCGAAATCAGGAGGCCTGGGCAGAAAAACCACCTGGGGCTGCGCTGCCCAGGTCCAGACCTGTGCCTCCCATCTGGTCATCTCTAGCAGCATTCTGAGTGCTGCCTTCCCTCGGGCAGCCTGGGCTATTCTGGGGGAGAGCATTTCATCCACGCATCCTAAACGCTTCTCAAACATTTCCTTTTCTTTCTTTCTTTCTTTCTTTCTTTCTTTCTTTCTTTCTTTCTTTCTTTCTTTCTTTCTTTCTTTCTTTCTTTCTTTCTAGCTTTATTCATCTATTTATATAGTTATGCAGCATTATCAGCATCATGCTTACAACCTTTAAGAAGGTTCTAAGCCAGTGGTGGTGAACCTTCGGCACTCCAGATGTTTTCGACTGCAACTTCCAGAATTCCAAGCCTGCACTGCCAGTGACAAAGGACTGTGGGAGATGTGGTCCAAAACCTGTGGAGTGCCGAAGGTTTGCCACCACTGGCCTAAGCTATGCCCTTCAGGGAAGGGGCCGCAGGCACGCTCTTCCGAAGCTGAAGCAGCCCTGTAAGCTTCTGGCTCAAAGCCTTTCCATACAATGCAGAGAGGCTCCCCAAGGTTTGCTCTTCCCCGTGCCTCTCGTCACCAACCTCGATGGTCCTGTAATACGGATCCAGCAGCAGCTTAGCCAGGGCCACGATCTGCGGGGTCCGGTCCCAGCCATCCGAGCAGTGTACCAGCACAGGCCGCTGGTCTCTGTCCACCGCGTGAACAACCAGCAGTGCCGATTTCAGAAGCACAGACAAGTGTTGTAGCCATTTGGTGCTTTCCAGAGCGGACAGCCAGCTGCAGTTCGACCACAGAGAAGGGTTTTGGTCTGATAAAGCGGCACGATAGGCACAAATTCTCACTGGGAAACGACTCCCCCCACCCCAAAGTGAGTTGAGAAGCAGTATTAAGGAACAATATGATTCCACCTCCTCCTTAACCTCAACCATATAAATCAATATCCACAAAATCTAAGGAGACGGTATTAAAGGTAGTATATAGATGGCATTTATGTCCAAACAAGTTGCATAGAATTAATAGAGAAATATCAGAATTATGCTGGAGAAAATGTGGACACAAAGGAACATTAGAACATATGTGGATATCTTGCGCCGAAATCCAAAGATTCTGGTTTGAAGTGATCAGTTGGTTAGAAAAAAAGAAAATAATCTCAAATGAAATGTTATTATTGTTTTCACTTTTTACTGGAGAGAATGAAAAACTATTAAATAAAGAAATGGTGGCAACCCTCATAGGGGTAGCTAGGAATGAATAGCCCAATGGTGGAAATCAGCAAAATAAATAAATAAATAAATATGAAAAAGACAGGACCAAAGTATGGGCACGGGTAGTAAGGGAAAAACTGACTTATCAGGTTAGATTGTATAGAGGGGAAATTAAACAGGACCGCTTGATGGAAATATGGCACCCACTGTTAAACTCAGATACTGAAGCTAGTGATAGATTAAGCAAGATGGAAAATGGGTTACATAATGGGTTGTTATAAACTGTTATAAATTGTAGTAGCAGAAATTTTAAGGAAAATAATGTACTATATCCTGTTACAGTATGGTTGTTAATTTGAATAACGAATTATATATATATTATATATATATATATATATATATATATATATATATATATATATATATATATATATATATATATATATATATATATATATATATATATATATATATATATATATATATATATGCATGTTAGGTGGATTCGGGTTTCTTCCCGTGTAGAAATCTGGTTGTTCTGGCGAAGAGGTCTCACTCGTCATCTTCAGGCTGGTGTTCTGGCTTCTTTCTTCTTGAAGCAAAGTGTGGTCTCAGTTGAAGTCCTTCTATAAATACTGCTGGGGGGGTGTGGTTTGCTTGCTCTGTTGCTGATTGTAGGTTCCTTTGTTCCTTTGTTCTTTTGTGATCTGCTGTGTGGCTGAGGCGATCGTTAAGGGATTAACTGCTGATGGCTGTTTAGATGGCTGTTTACATGCTGGTGGGTTAGATGGCTGGTAGGTTCTGGCAGTATCCTGGGCTTTGGTGGAGTGGGGTCCTGTGTCTTGTGAATTCATTTTGGTCTGGCTACGTGTCTGTGGTCTCCCAATGTTTTTTTGGGGTGTGTGAGTGTGCTCCATGTGGTGACTGGAGTGGGGTGCCGCAGTAGATGGTGCAGTCGTGGTTTTGTTATTGGATGGTGGTTTCGTTTCATCTGTGGGAAGGGTCTGGGTTTGTGTTTGGTGTGGATGGAAGGTGGTGGACAGACAAACAGGAGAATAAGCGCACGCATCGCAGAACACAAGAACGCAGTCAAAAAAGAAGAAAAATCTTCCTCTCTCTTCCAGCACATAAAAACAACAGGTCATGAAATAGACTTTGAAAGAACCAAACTCATCTCCAAAACTGAACACTTCAACAGTCGAATAATCATGGAAGCCATTGAAATAGAGAAACACCCAAACAACATGAATAAACGTGATGACACCTCCCGCTTGCCTGACATCTGGAAACTAGCCCTGGTCAACAGACGAGCCTCTGTCACAAAGACTGACACCAGGTCCAAAAAGACACAAGATGCCACCACCTTCCATCCACACCAAACACAAACCCAGACCCTTCCCACAGATGAAACGAAACCACCATCCAATAACAAAACCACGACTGCACCATCTACTGCGGCACCCCACTCCAGTCACCACATGGAGCACACTCACACACCCCAAAAAAACATTGGGAGACCACAGACACGTAGCCAGACCAAAATGAATTCACAAGACACAGGACCCCACTCCACCAAAGCCCAGGATACTGCCAGAACCCACCAGCCATCTAACCCACCAGCATCTAAACAGCCATCTAAACAGCCACCAGCAGTTAATCCCTTAAAGATCGCCTCAGCCACACAGCAGATCACAAAAGAACAAAGGAACAAAGGAACCTGCAATCAGCAACAAAGCAAGCAAACCACACACCCCCAGCAGTATTTATAGAAGGACTTCAACTGAGACCACGCTTTGCTTCAAGAAGAAAGAAGCCAGAACACCAGCCTGGCTCACCCCTCTCACCGGTCATCGCAAACCTATATATGGAACACTTTGAAACCAACGCGTTACAGAAGTCCGAACATAAACCCAAACTCTGGCTCAGATATGTTGACGACACCTTTGTTATCTGGCCACACGGGAAAGATAAACTGAACAACTTCCTCACACATCTCAACAGCCTACACCCCAAAATACAATTCACTATGGAAATAGAAGCCAACAACCAACTTCCCTTCCTGGACGTCCTAATCTACAAAAAACCCGACGGCTCCTTAGGACATACCATCTACCAGAAAAAAACACATACAAACCGCTACTTAAATGCACAATCACACCACCACCCTGCACAGATCAACTCCGTAGCAAAAACCCTCATCTCCAGAACCAAACGCCTCGCTGACAAAGACCACCTAAAAACTGAATTACACACTCTCTCGAATGTTTTAATTGCGAACGGATTCCAAAAAACACCATCACCAAACTAATCCAAAAGGAAACACCCCCAAGAACCAAGAAACAGAAGAGAACAACGGCACCGCCCTCCTCCCTTACATCAAAGGCACCACAGACAAAATCAGCAAAATTCTCCACAAACACAATATCAAGACAGCCTTTTGCACCGACCAAAAAATAGCCAACATCTTAAGAAACCCCAAAGACAAGATTGAGCTAGAAAACCAAGGAGTCTACGAAATACCATGCAAAGTCTGTCCAGCCACATACATCGGACAAACAAACAGGAGAATAAGCGCACGCATCGCAGAACACAAGAACGCAGTCAAAAAAGAAGAAAAATCTTCCTCTCTCTTCCAGCACATAAAAACAACAGGTCATGAAATTGACTTTGAAAGAACCAAACTCATCTCCAAAACTGAACACTTCAACAGTCGAATAATCATGGAAGCCATTGAAATAGAGAAACACCCAAACAACATGAATAAACGTGATGACACCTCCCGCTTGCCTGACATCTGGAAACTAGCCCTGGTCAACAGACGAGCCTCTGTCACAAAGACTGACACCAGGTCCAAAAGGACACAATTTGCCACCACCTTCCATCCACACCAAACACAAACCCAGACCCTTCCCACAGATGAAACGAAACCACCATCCAATAACAAAACCACGACTGCACCATCTACTGCGGCACCCCACTCCAGTCACCACATGGAGCACACTCACACACCCCAAAAAAACATTGGGAGACCACAGACACGTAGCCAGACCAAAATGAATTCACAAGACACAGGACCCCACTCCACCAAAGCCCAGGATACTGCCAGAACCCACCAGCCATCTAACCCACCAGCATCTAAACAGCCATCTAAACAGCCACCAGCAGTTAATCCCTTAAAGATCGCCTCAGCCACACAGCAGATCACAAAAGAACAAAGGAACAAAGGAACCTGCAATCAGCAACAAAGCAAGCAAACCACACACCCCCAGCAGTATTTATAGAAGGACTTCAACTGAGACCACGCTTTGCTTCAAGAAGAAAGAAGCCAGAACACCAGCCTGAAGATGACGAGTGAGACCTCGTCGAAACGTCGCCAAAACAACCAGATTTCTACACGGGAAGAAACCCGAATCCACCCTAACATGCATATATATATATATATATATATATATATATATATATAAAAACCTATTATCCTAATCTTAGGGGGAAACCCTGGGAGGGGGTGGCCTCTTACCAAAAAGAGCCATCCCTTCCCTGAAAGAGAAGTCACTAAGCCTGACAGTCTCTTTCAGGCACTACATAATACACAGAATGCTGGCTCCGAAGCTACTGCGGATGATTCTACCGTCATTTGCAATCCACCATGTTTCCACGGAAGAAACATGGATGTTTATGAATAGGCAAATCCAATACAGGAAGGGAACAGCACAGGCCTGGTGACTGGAGACCGCGGCTGATGTGGTGCTAGTCATTCAGTCTCAACATCACAGATGTTATGAATCAGAATGGGAGGTGGGGGGGAGCCCAAAATACACCACCCTGAAGAGTGGAGAAGCAAGTGGAAAGACTGTTCTGACTCATGTAAGTTGTCTTTCCTCAAGCTCTTTCATCTGCCCAGCTGGGCTTAGTGCCTTCTACAGGCAAATACTGGTATCCCATACGGCAGTGATTAAAAAAAAAAAGGCTCTATTGCTACTTTCTCTGAGTCACGGAGCCAGTTCCAATACATTAGCCAGTAGGAAGCCAAGAGGCAGAAATGCAGAAGTAATGTACAACTGCACAGGTGGATCTGGAAGATGGACTTAAAGCACTTCTGGGCAGGAGAGAGCCCCTGCACAAGGAAAGTCCACAGTCAAGACTCCCACTAACTGTTGCACTGAAATGCAGGATCCAAGCTTTGTCACGTGATAACATTTCTATCACATGTTCAAGGGGAATGAGTCAGAGGCCCTTTCACACCTAGATCCAGGATACAGAATCGTATTCAAATGCAAAACCCGCCCACTCAGGAGATGTTTGTTTGCTGTTTTACAAACAATGCCAGGGATGTAATAGGAGTAGAAACAGGGTGGGCTGGGAGGGAGGCGGCAAGGCCGAGAGAGCGGGCCATGTGCCACTTACTTTCCTGGGTCCGGCATTTGTGTGCAGAGTAGACGCAGCGACTGAAAACTCTTCCGAATAGAATGGATGTTTGCCATTCCCATGAACACGACTTCACAGTTTGGATAATACTCTGTTGGAGAGCAGAAGCAGAAGAGAAGGCACTTCAAACAAGGCAGAAACTAAGTGAATGGAGAAGCTTTACTGTGAAAACAAGCTGACGGCAGCTGTGCCCTGTGCTAAGCACCATTATCCCACCCCTCTCCTCCTGCATTGGGAGGTTCTCAGGCACTCCAAACGCTATCACAAAGGGTGATTGTTATGACAGAAGAGAGGGAGTTATTCTAACACAGTGTAAAAGAAAACACATGGACTTATTTATCCACTAGACTGGTAAGGGAACAATGGGGTCCATCTGAAAGAGTGGTTTTAAACTGATTTATATCACCAGCAAAACATAATTCTGGCCCCTACGTTAGTTGGAAAACAGACAAGAGAACTGGGTGGGGTGGGGGGGGGAGTTGTAAAATGGAAGTAGTGTTGAGGGTCGACATGCCAAGGGCTTGTTTGAACACCATGCCCAGCCCTTGCCTCTCTCAGCAGGAGTATGTGGCTCCTTGTGTCTGCTCCTTTCCCAAATCCAAACCACCAATGAAAATACAGAGTTGGTGCTGTTTTGGTCTCAGAAGAAATGTTCTACAGAAATTTTCACTATGCAGGTAGAAGTCGGACAATGCCCTGGTAGAGGTGGGAGTTGTTTGCGGCCTTCTGTACCGCCCATAGAAAGCTGCACTTTTTAGACTGGCTGGAATTAACAGGGTGTCAGGAATAACAATGCATGTAAAAGAGGCTAAGAAGTCAGCATCCCATTGGGACTGCCACGCAGTTTCTCACAGATATAGGGTGCGACACGGCTGCAAATCTAGGGTGCATGCTTTTACGGAATACAGTCTTAGGGTGCATACATTTATGGAATACAGTCCCACACACAGTTCTGGGGGGGTTTAAACCTACACTTTAGGCCAGGCCTTGAATTTTGGCCATGAACCTCCACTTTCACTCCTTCAAGGAAAAGAGTATGCGTAAGTGGTTGGTTTGGCCGTCATGGTAGACTTGGTAGCTTATAACAATAATTTTAGGGGATCGAACCTGTTTTCTGGCAAGTCATAGAATCCTAGAGTTGGAAGAGACCTCAAAGGGCCATCCAGTCCAACCCCCTGCCATGCAGGAACCCCCATCACAATATTTCCGACAGATGGCCATCCAGCCTCTGCTTAAAAACCTCCAAAGGAGAATCCACCACCCTCCTTTGTGGCAGCCTATTCCACTGCCGAACAGCTCCAACCATCATGAAGTTCTTCCTAATGTTCAGATGGAATCTCTTTTCCTGTAGTTTGCCCTAAGTCCGAGTCTCTGAAGCCATGGAAAACATACGAGTCCCCTCTTCGATATGATCTCCTTGTCCAAAGTCCAATGAAAACCGCCGTGACTTACCTGGGCATTCACAGCCTCCCCCTTTGGCCCTATTCGCAACAGCAGCTGCATAAGAACGTGCGTCTAAGATCAACAGCTTCTGGGGCTGAATGGCTAAACTATCTGCTCCTGAAGCGTTGGAGATGGAGGAATCTAGGAACAAATAGAGACGACAGAGAACATTATTGTGCAGCAGCTTTTCAAAGAGCATACCAAAAAGCAATCGGAAAAGACTTATGCAAGTTACAAACTACAAGATATTTTACACTTGTATGTGGGCGCGGGGGGGGCAAAGATTGGCTCTTTTTTGTAGCTTCTCCTTGTTCTCCCCAATGGCAGAGCTCTACCAGCATAACTGGAATGCTATCATCATCACCACCCGCACGTAAGAACATAGGAAGAGTCCTGCTGGATCAGGCCAAAGGCCCATCTAGTCCAGCTTCCTGTATCTCACAGTGGCCCCACCAGATGCGTCTGGGAGCGCATGAGACCAGATATCTGTCTCCTGATACCACTCCCCTGCATCTGGCCCTTGAAGGACCCTGGTTTTAAGCCTGGAGATTACACATCTCCATCATGGTTTGTAACCTGTGATGGACATTTCTCCAGGAATCTGTCCAATCCCCTTTTGAAGGCATCCAGGCCAGATGCCATCACCACCTCCTGTGGCAGGGAGTTCTACAGACTAACAACACACTTGGTAAAATATATTTTGTCTGTTCTCACTCTCCCAGCCCTCAGTGTGAGTGTATGTCCCCTAGTTCTGGCATTCTGTGAGAGGGAGAAGAGCCTCCCTCTATCCACTTTACTCATGCCCTGCATTATTTTGTATGTCTCAATCATATCCCTCTTCAGGCGCCTTTTTCCCAGACTAAAGAGCCCCAAATGTTTTATCCTTTCCTCATAAGGGAGGTTCCCCAGCTGAGTAATCATTTTAGTCACTCTTTTGCACCTTTTTCAGTTCCATTATGTTTTTTTGAGATGCGGTGACCAGAATTGTACACAATACTCCAGGTGCGGCCTTACTATCGTCTTGTATAGTGGCATTATAAAGTTGGGTGTTTTATGTTCAATCCCCTTTTTGATAATCCCTAGCATGGAATTGGCCTTCTTCACTGCTGCCACACACTGGGTAGACACCTTCATTGAGCTGTCCACCAACACACCAAGATCTCTTTTCTGATCCGTCATGGACAGCTAAGAGCCCATGAGTTGATAGATAAAGTTTTGCCCTCTATAGTGGAATTGTATTCCACGTGAGCAAAAAAAAAAAAAAGGGTGATGAAGATATATATAGATGCCACACATCCTGGAAATGATCTGTTTTAACTGTTACCCTCAGGACGAAGTTTTAGGGCATTGCATACTAGGACAACTAGATATAAAGGTAGCTTCTTTCCAAGTGCTATCAAACTGTTGAATTTTTTTTTTTCTTCTTTTTTAATAAGAGGTTATTTTGTGTTGTTGTACTGTGTTTTTATTGTTGAATATATGATTCTTTTACTTCCTTCTTGCATAAGGGGAGCATTTTTTATTAAAACAAATTCCAGGTGTGTCCAACCACACTTGGCCAATAAAAGGATTCTGATTCTGATTTTTTGCCCCAATATGGATTACTTTACATTTTCCTAAGTTGAAATGCATTTGCCATTTTGCAGCCCATTCACCCAGTTTGGAGAGATCCTTCTGGAGCTCTTCACAATCTTCTCTGGTTTTTACCACATGGAAAAGTTTTGTGTCATCCGCAAACTTGGCCACCTCACTGTTTATCCCTGTCTCCAGGTCATTTATGAACAGACTGAAAAGCACTGGACTCAGGAGAGATCCCTGGGGCAGACCACTTTTCACCTCTTTCCATTGTGAAAATTGCCCATTGACACCTCCTCTTTGTTTCCTGGATCTCAACCAGTTCTCAATCCATAAGAGGACTTGCCCTCTTATCCCCTGACTGCTGCAATTTTTTCAGCAGCCTTTGGTGAGGGACTGTGTCAAAAGCCTTCTGAAAATCAAGACAGACAATACTGCCACAAACTTAAGAGCTGCTTTTTCAATGCCAGGGCTTCTGTAGCTTGCATGCAATGAGACAAAGCTGACCTTACCCCTGCATTTCAAATTTAAGAGATCAATCTGTGGCAATGAGCTTTTGCAAGAGGGTCCTGGCCAATAACTAGTTGGAGGCGATCTCTGTTGCTGAAGGAGAGGTGAGAAAGCACTGGCCAAACCATCGGCCTAACTGGAACCAGGTACCATTTGACTTGGTTCTCTTTCTGCAGTGATTCTTCTGCCCCGCTACTGTGCAATGCTTTGGAAGAGCTTAGGCATGGATTTGGTTCATGTTTGCTTCTTAGCGGCACTGCATCTCTCAAGCCAATGTGGGAATAGCCTTGAAAGAGGTAGAGGAGGTGTAATGGGAGTAAATTCATACATTTCCGCATCCGGGATTGAGATCTGCACACATGTGAACTGGTCGGAAGGCAGATGGATTTAGGCAGCCCAAGGCTGAAAGACTGCTGCTACTGCCCATGATGCATCAAACAGGAAACAGAACCAACGACTGCAAGGGAAAGGCTGAAATGCCTCTGCTAAATATCAGTGGAATTTGAATTCCACAGGGAATTAGACGTTCAACGTTTCACAAGCTGAGGGCTACGAAGCTTACCAAATTCCACATCTGAGAAATCCCCACCATTGGAAAAATCTCGCGAGCAGTTTCCGTTCATCCATTTTCCGCTGTTAGACTTAGAATCTGAGGCGCAGGCTTTGGCCACGGACTGGACCAGATGTTCATCATCAGCATTCCTCCAACCCCACCAGCTCACCTCAGGCTGCCCACAACGAGAAATTACTGCCCCGTTGCTCTGGTGCCTAAAGAAGAAATGGAAAACAAGCAGCTCACGGTCACCACTGCAACAGGAACCTTACTGCACAGAGGGCCACCGCAAAAGCGTGATGTTTCTGCAAAAACTGCCGCCTCAGTGAAGCTTTCCAAAACAAGCAGAACTTTTTCTAATAATGTACCTGTATGTTCTGCAAAATTAAGCTAGTGTGCAAAGAGATTCACACAGCACTGATGAAGAATGAGCAGCTTACAAAGTAACCAAACCAACCGATCCAAGACCGGTTCAGCCAGGTCAGGTTTTGAATCTGCTTTTGCTGATAGAGGTAAAAAGGCCTTATAGTACAGAGATGTCTAGAACTGGAAGGCTGCTGTTTATTCCAAAAGAGAGATTAGCAATCAACAGCCAATGTGAATGCTGATCTGCAGCTTTACCATTTGCAACTGCCTTTTGTGCAGATAGAGGCAACCAGGGACATCCATCTATGCTTTTATATAACCTATGTGAACCCAAAGCCAGTTCACTTGACAACTGAGACAAGAGAGAGAGAGATTGCACCATGGTCAAGACACTTGGCATGCTCTGCAGAAGTGAGATTTCCATCATGAAGCAGGTAATTCGCAGTGGTTACTCCGCAGCTACTGCGAAATAAAACCTGCACTTCCTAAGAATGCTTTGACTCTCTCTCTCTCTCTCTTTCTCTTCCCTAAACTGGGAGCTGGCTGATGAGTTGCTTGAGGAAAGACAACAACACTTCAAAAGAGGAAGATTTCCTTTTCGCATTCAAGAAGAAATTAATTTCTGCTAAATGTCCTGGCTGTTTGACGGCACATGCTAGCATCTATTTTACCAAGAAAAGCCTGAAGTTTTTCTTGGTGAAAAAAAAAATCCAGTTACAAAATTTGTTTAATCTCGGCATTTGCAACATCTAGAACAAAGTCTATGTTATTGTCATCAATTCTGCATCTACCCTCAAGTCTAATGATTTATTTTAATTTGTATCACAATCAACACAAAATAACATAAAAACCCATGTAAAAACCTAAGTATATACAGTAAAAACAGGAGGTATCTGAGCAATGATGAAACTAAAGATGAAAATGAAAATATAACTACAAATAATGGTAACTGAAGAGAGATGTACAATCGCCTAAACTCAGCTTGGGTTGGAGTAAAATGTCTCCCTGAAGAGCCATGTCTTTAATCACCTCTTCAATGTCAACAGGGAAGGGGGAGGCAGGTGAAGCCCCTCTAAGAGATGGCCCCACAAAGATGGAGCCACCATCAAGGCTCTACCTCTTGTAGAGGATTTGTGGGTCTCCCCTGCAGTGACTTACCCAGAAGAGCCTTGACTGAGAGGAACATCACACAGCAATTACTAAGGTTTCACATTACTCTGCATATGTATTCTGTCTCAAGGAAGAGGAAGAGAACCGCGCTGAGCCCTACTGTGGAAGATTGCTAAATATTCACGCGTGTGTGTTGTGTCATCACAGTCGTGACTGGCTCTTCGTGACTCCATGTCCATGGAGTTTTTCTTGGTGGGTATGCTGGAATGGCTTGCCAGTTTCTATTCCAGGCGCCTAAAGCACCTGGTCTTCCCTGGTGGTCACCCATCCAAGCACTAAGCAGGGCCGACCCTGTTTAGCTTCTGAAATCAAGTGAGATCGGATGGGCTTAGGGCATTTAGGCAGTAGACAGAAATAAGAAAAGGCTGAGTGGTCCTCAAGAGAAGGGTGATACCTTTTATTGGACCCCTTCATGATATCAAATAAATTATGCCAGCTTCATCAGGCATGGACAGTGTAGAAAAAAATGTAGGTAAATGTCCGTCATTATCCAAGGACCAGGCTCCTCACTACACCCACTCCTTCATGCTACCTCTCTTTTGCTCTGATTCAGAGTGCTCAGACAGAGCAGGAAGTGGAAATGCCATGCGCTCAGGCAGAGGCCCCTCCAAGCCCAAAAAGGCCTTCCGCCTGCACAGGCTGTGTGACCCAAGGGTTAAACACAAATAACCCCAATAGGCTGGCTTTAATATTACCAATGCTGTAGCTGAACTGATGCAAGGACTGGAAAACTTAGGACTACACTTCCGCTCTCCAGCCCTGTCCACACACAGGAGTGTAACGTTTATTTAAAAAGAAAAGGGAAAGTAAGAAAATAAAATGATGGCCCATGTACAGCGCATCAAGGTATGGTGCCCAGCCTAAATTAGCAATTTGCTTATATATCCAAGTTCTGCATCTCTAAAGGTATATCAGATGTCACACACACCATATGAAAAACTTGCTGATCTTGCTGTCAAGGTGCCTCCATCACCATCTTTCAAAAAATAATGATAATAATAATAAATCCAGTCAGCTTTCTTCACTGGACAGCTCTCACACTCATATATGCTGACCAGGAATACAGGTGTGTATGTATGATATTGATCTTGTTATCCTGTGACACCTCCTCATACTTGATCTTTTCTAATTCCTTCATTGCTGTTCTTCCTAGTCTCAAGCCTTCTTCTGATTTCTTGGCTGGACTCTCCTTGTGGCTTAAAGACTGAACCAAGGTCTGCAGAATTTTTCACTATTTCTTTTTGCTCAGTTGCAGTTTTGCTTTGCACTTTCTTCTTTCACTTTCACTAAAAGTCCTTTCAAATGATGATGCTTTCTGGTCAGTAAGATGGGTGTCATCTGCAAATCTTAAATTACTGAGGGTTCTTCCACCAGTTTTTTACCTTCCCCTCATCCAAATCTCGCTTGGCTTTCCATGCGAAGTGTTTCTGCATACAAACTGGACAGAGAAAGGGATAAAATGCACCCTTGTCTTTACACCTTTGTCTGCAGAAAACTATCTGCCTCTCCATTAACCTGTCCTAATGGTTGCTTCTTGCTCACAAGACAAGTTACTCATGGGGACAATCAAGTGCTGCATCACACCCATTTCTATCAGAACAGCCCACCGTTTCTCATGACCCACAGTCAAAGGCTTTGCTGTACAGTAATACCTTGGTTTACGAGTGATTTGCAAGGCGAGCAACCATTTCTGACCAATCTCCCTTGATCACTGAGCAATGTCTTGCAATACAAACACTGGAGCAGGTCTCTCTCTCTCTCTCTCTGTTGGATTGTGGGTGATTGTCTGGAACATTCCGTCTCAGGCAGCCTCCAGTGTAGAGGGAGGAGAGAGGAAATAGAGGCCTTCCTTGCAGCAGCCAGGAATGTTTTCAAAGGTGAGTGCAGGTTAGGATTTTGTTTTTCTTTATATTTAATATATATATTCAACATTCTTAATTTTCAAACCATTTCTAGTCATGGGGCAGCAGGTCAAGTGTGTATATGGCTGCAAACTGCATTTCATTATTGTCACAGGAAAACCAAAGAGTAAAATCCAATTGTTAGTCCCAAGCAGAGCAGTTTCCGCAACCATAGCATGGATGTGGACTTCCAGCCAACTTCTTTTGTGAATTTTGACATTGTGTGTGTGTACAGTATGTGGTCTATGAGGTTCAAGAACAAATAATCCGAGTTTCCATTATTTCTTATGGGGAAATTTGTTTGGATATAAGAGTGTTTGGTTTACAATCATGTTTCCAGAACAGATTATGCATGTAATCCAAGTTATTACTGCATATTAAGCCTAGACTGATCTGAAATTCTTTGGTGTGCTCATTACCATTAGATATCTACAATATGATCTCGAGTGCCTCTTCCCTTTTTGGAAACCATCTTGGAAAAAATCAAGCATTTCTCACTCCACAAAATGTAAAAGAATTTGTTGCAATACCTTAAGCATCACTTTGCTTGCATAAGAAATTAAACCAATGGTCCTATGGATACTGCACATTCCTTTTTTCAGGACTGAACCCAGTAGTGAACTTTGGCAGTCTGTGGGCTACTGTTTCATTGTCCATATTTGTTGACATACACTTGTTAGGATTTTGTCAGATTCCATCTTTATGGCTTGAAATAGTTCTGTCTATTCCGTCTATCTCTGGTCATTTATTTCTTCAAAGTGCTTTCAGAGCAACTTTCACTTCACTTTCTAGAATTGCAGGTTCTCCATCATAAGATTCCTCTTCAAGGGACAAATGCAAGAGTATGCTATAGGTGATTTCCATTTTTTCAAAAGAATGTACCAAAAGTCCAAACAAGGCAAAATATGGGGTTTGCCACAAAATTATTCTCTGTTGTAAAATTCTTGGCAAGGCAATTTTCTTCAGGCACGTCTGTCTTTGATGAGGCAGAAAGCAAAGGAGCCTGTCATCCTTTTCTCCTGTTTCTCTCTTCTTTTTATTGTCTCCTACTCAGTCTGCTGCCACCTTGTTGGACATTTAGCATTCCTAATTTGAGCTCAAACTTCTCTTTGATTTCTTGGATCTTCTGGAAAAGAACTCTAGTTTCCCCTTTTTGTTGTTCTCTATTTCTTTGCACTGGCGATTGTAATATTTCTCGTTTACTCTACATGGCAGTTCCTGAAAAACTACATTCGGGGTTCTGACAATTTCTGTCACATTTGCACAAGTATACAGTATTCTGTTTGGCGGCTCGAAGCATGTAGACTATTTACAATCAACAGATTGTTGGCTTCGCAGGGCTACAATAGTTGTCGACTTCATATCTGTCGGCCAGTCCAAATTTTCCAATATCATTTGTTTCTGCTTTGTTCCTTACTTACACTTTCGAATCACCCATGATTATAAGCATGTCTTATTTTGGTTTACAGTCAATTTCCTCCTGGATGCTTTCACAGAAGCTTTCCATTTCATCTTCTTCAGCATTGGTATTGGGACACAAATTTGAATGGCGGTTTTCCAGGGAGTTAGACTGATATCATTTGATCTGACCTCCAGCTGCCTTGGCTATTATAACTTCCAACTCGCCCTGGTATTAGAGCCACTTAATTTCTTGCTGATTTTATTTACTGCAAAATGAAGCTGAATTCCAGTTTGGAATTTAGGTTTTAGCTCCTGCACTGGAGATTAACTTCAAGGGCTCCTCTCTCAACAATTCTTGTCTTATTTTAGTCTCTAATTTCTTCAGTTTTGTACTGTATCTCCTTGGGTTTTCCATTCTATCCTTTCAAGGCAACCTTGAAGACTGCAATAGGGCATGGGAAGTCAGGGAGACCTAAAGATAGTGAAACATTTTTTTTTCTGTAAGAGACTAATAAAGCCATCCCAATAAACCGAAGCTTAGAACTGCCAGCATTATATCTTACCACCCTTCCAATAGGCAACGAGTGAGTCTCCCAAAGGGAATTCCCTCCACAACCTGGGAATGACAGGGGAGCAACCCAAGTCCTCAGGAGTCATTCCATCTATTCGTATGGCATCCACTTCTTCCTACCTGTAAACCACCGCTGGGATACGTTTCCAAGAGCGGAAGCCTGCCACACTCTCCAGCTCCTTATCGGTAATCCAAGCAGGAACGATGAGTTCTTGAGGGTAGCTACTGCATAGCCTGTGACAAAGGAAAAAATTAAGAGACCAAAGATCTTGGACAGTTAAATCATGTGTGTGTTACTGCCACTTGAAAAGTTCATTACCTGCGGCTCTATCGTGCTCCATTAGGGCTCTATCACCACATTCACTGGATATATAAACAGCAGTCTAACTCTCATACTCCATTATTTGAGAAATCAATTTGTTCATATATATGCAGTAAAACAATTAAAACTATACAAAGGCAACAGGTTTAAAACACAACACAACTATACTGAAAACAATTAAACTTTAATCAACATTGAAAACAATTTAAAAACATTTTTCAAAAGCATTTAAAATGTCTATATTTCATAAATGCAGCACTTCCTGGATATTCTCAGTGACTTACTGCTTAAAACCCTGCCTGAAAACAAAATTCATGATGAAATGAACCCATCAAAACTTCCAAAATACTTCTGTTTCTGTTATAGATCATGAAAAGGCTACTATGATTTCCACTTTGAAAATTCTTCCAATACACTGGCTGCAATCCTATTGGTTGGTACAGTAAGTCACACTAGAATTGACACATTATATCAGTGAGGATATGTTGAGTAATTCATACCTTTCAAAGGTTCAAATGGACCTACTCAATTATAGTACGTCTGCGTATAGTAAGTCCATTAGAATCAATGGAATTTCTGGAGCTGACTCATCAAATTGCACTGATTCAAGGAGCCCTTTATAGATGCAACAAAAGGTATGCAACAGGATTTCAGCTCTTCAAGGAAGCATGTGTCCTTATTAGTTAGTTTCTCTTCCTTTTCTTGCTCCTAAAATCTTACCCTCAAGTCTTGCTTGTTTGCTATTTTAGCTTTTAGGTTTTTTTTTTTTTTTAGCTTTTTATGTCACTGTGGAGCGGGATATAAGTATTTAAATAAATAAATAAATAAATAAATAAATACAAAACATAATCAAGTCTGTTACGAGTCACTGTGTGTTGTACCGTGCTCATACTGTACTGTGCAGGTGCATTAATATCATAGACCTCCCTTTTTCATAAGTCATGCCTATGCATTAGTCTACAAATGGTGGACATTCGGTACCTTTATCAAAAAGAAGTGCACAGAATTGAGTCACGGCATCCCATTAGTATCCCTTTCTTGTTTTCCTTTATCCCACAGTCCTTTGCCAGCACTACCTTCTTCAGTGGTTAAGGTAATCTCACCAATTTCTCCTTACCTAGGGAGTGTTGTGTTGCCCATTTCCAAACTACAGGCTAGCCCAACCCTCAAAACTATGCACTGCTGGGTATTTTTAGCTCTTCAATGCCCGCATAGAACTGGCAGAAAGATAAGGAACGTGCCCATAGCCTGAACGAAATGTTTCCCTGGCCTTTGTGACTGGACAGCAGAAAGCCACTGGAGAAGCTGAGCTGGAAGAGGGACAGTTAAGAGGGAACAAATACATTCTGTATGCAGAACATCCCACCCCAAGTTCAAATTCCAATATGCCCCATGCTCCAGTCAGGTTGGAAAAGACCCTGGGGAGCCGTTCTGGCTGGACAGCATCATCGGTACAGGGCCAGGCTGAGGAAAGGTTCGTGAAGCAAAGGCAGTACGACTGGAGAAACATTTCGCACAAGCGCCCTGGACACTCCAATCTTGTCTGAAACCCCAAGATCCCGTATAAGGAAACTCTCTATGACCCCATGTTCCCACTACTTTGCTTAGTTCATACATGTTGGTAAACAGGGTGCATCATGGTAGCTGCAAATGGAATCCTATTACTCTTGCAGGTACAGTAGTACCCCAGTATCTGCTGGTGATTGGTTCCAGGTCTTCCTGTAGATAATGAAAACCGTGGATAAGAGAGAACGACTACCCACCCACCCCCAAACCGGCTGTTTCCTGACAGTAGCTTGCTTTATGACTGCTGTTTTGAGACAGTAGGTTGCTTTATGAATGCTGTTTGTGACAGTAGCTTGCTTTACAGATGCTATTTGTGATAATAGCTTGCTTTACAGCTGCTGTCTGTGACAATAGCTTGCTTTGTGGCTGCTGAATTATTTAACTCCCCCCCCAACCGTGGATAACTAAATCAGTGGATACGGGGGTCCTACTGTATTCATCTTCAAAAATTTCCACCCTCTCAGAAAAAAATTTAACAGTGTCCTGATTAGAAATAGCATCAGATCCCAGTGAGGGCAGTGGATGATCTGCTCCAAAAAGTAAGGACAAGAACAGCGAGCCACTGACCCAAAACCAGCAGCTTGTAAACTTCTACAGAACTTACTTGTACTTCTCGTTGATATTGGAGATCCTCCAGGCGTTGTTCATATCAAACCCCATCCGTTCCACTTCATTCTTAAACCTAGAAGTCACATGCTCTCCTGGGTAATCAAAGGAACGAAGAGAATGAGATGATGATGATGATGATGATGATAATAATAATAATAATAATAATAATAATAATAATAATAATAATAATAATAATAATAATTTTATTTTTATGCCACCAAAGGGATGTGCAGGTTTCCCTATGCAGTATGTTTATTTTCTACAATGCAAGAAAATCCTGGCAATTTAATGGGAAGAACCATTGTAGATTTGCTTTAATCATCCCAGACATGTAGAACACAATTTCCATCTTTAATTATATTCCATGATTGTAACTGTGGTTTTAATTGCCTCTCCACAAAGAAAGATTAAAAATCAATTGTTTCATGAATAATATTATTATCAATCTTCTCAAATTTGCATAAGACATCTCCACTCTGTGGTTTCAAAGATGAGACAAATGCAAACATATTAATCTATGTTTAATGGAAAATCAATTTGCCAATTCAGATTCACCCAGGGCATGGTCTTGCATGGGCATAACGCCTTCAAATACCGAACATAACACAACCATGTTCCTTGATGGAAATACACTCATCAAAAACCTGACACAGATACTTCCCTCTCAAGGAAAAATTACTTCAGCTTCACAGAAGCACAAAGCTTTAGAAAATACTTTCATCAAATCACTGCATTTCAGAGTTTCAAGAATAATTTGCAATGCTTATACAAAAATGTTCACTGTCAAGTAATAGTCAAGAGGCAGAAAAGTTACAGATGTGGGAATAAGGCAGTAGGCAGAAACCGGCATATATAACATGTTTTTTGTATTATTCTTTGCTGCTTCTCTACACATATTAGATGTGAGACTAAGCATTACCAATATATGGCCCTCTATCCATTCATAAATGTTAGACCTAAGGCAAAACACACAGAGAGGGCTCCCCTGTGAAATGCACTTCTGGTTTTGTTTTGTTCAAGGAGATTTGTAAAGATGAAGAAAAAACCTCCTCAAAGAATCAGAAAAACCGGATTGGCCATCTAAGGCCATGGCATTATCATGTTACTTATTAATGACTAATTATTTTATCTACTTCTCTTCTTCTTTTTTTTTTCATGATAGCAAAGCTGAGGATTGCAGAGCGAAGCTGTGAGCAATGCCTACAGAAAGGTAAGTGGGTGGTTTTAGAATTCTCGGAATCAACACAACCCACCCTTTTGTATGCTCATACCTGGCCGGCACAAGTCGCCATGCTGTTCTTTTTCACTAGCATATACCTCCATGCACCAGGCATGGTAAGCAAATGAAAAGAGATCCTCGATCTTGGAAGGAGGGCGGATGGCATTGTTCAGACGCTTAAGCCACTCTTGACACTGCTCAAAGGTAGAGAACTGACATCTGTTCAAACAAAACAAAGCAGAACAAATCAAGACAACCACACAGGGGTTCATAAAACGTCACCAAGAAATATCTAAGCCACCACACAGCAAAGCAAAGTGAGGAATGCTGGTATTCAACTTTAAAGCTACAAGCCAAATTTTATGATACCTGTGCCTTTACAAAATCTGAAAAACTCACGTATCAAGAAAGATGATGCAAAGGTTCATGTAACAGATCCATATCTAATAGATACCATTTTAGAACACACTGAACATTAATCCTCAACTTCATTTTTTGCCCAAACTTATCATTTATCTGAATGAGGTTTTAAAAAGAACTGTTGTATTTTACTGCTTTGAATGTGTTTGACGTTGCTTATGTTTTTAGTTTGGTATTTGTTTGGTCCTTGTAGTCTGGTATTTGTTTGGTGAATATACCTGTATACTCACGGTTAGCTGTAACTACTGTCTTTCAATGATGTGAGCCACCTTGGGTCCTTTTTAAGGAGAAAGGTGGGGTAAACATATTTGAAATAAAGTAAATAATCCATGATTTTGTTTGAATGGTCAGGAATAGAGAATAGAGTTTTTATTGTCATTATGCATATACAAGATATGCACAACAAAATCAGAGTGCTGTTCCACTACACACTCTAAACAAGGAACCATACAAAACACATAAAACACCATGCAAGATATTAAAAACTCCTAATACTGCTTACAAAATTTAAAACACTACTTAAAAACTGATTAGGATGGTGCTAAAACTGTCGCATTTAACTTGGATACTGCTCCGGGATAAAAACTGTTCTTTAGTCTATTTGTCCTTAACCTAAGAGTCCTATATCTCCTGTCAGACTGCAACAGTTCAAAAAATTGGTGGCCAGGATGTGAAGGGTCTCTCAGAATTCTAGATGTCTTCCTTAAGCATCTGGAGTTGTATAGTTCTTCCAAAGGAGGAAGAGGGCAGCCCACTATCCTCTCAGCAGTGTTTATAACCCTCTGGAGTGCCCTTCTATCTTCCACTGTGCAACTGGCAAACCAGACACAGAGGCAGTAAGTGATAGTGCTTTCTATAAAGCCCCAGTAGAAGGTTACCAACAGTTTCTTAGACAGTTGTTCCCTCCTGAGAAGTCTCAGAAGATATAATCTCTGCTGGGCCTTCTTAACCAGTGCTTCAGTGTTGGAACTCCAGGTCAAATCCTCCTGTAGAATGTCTCCTAAGAACCTACTTTCCGTCACCCGCTCTACACAAACTCCATCAATAATCAATGGCTGAGTGTCTGATTTCCTTTTTCAGTAGTCCACTATATGTTCTTTGGCCTTATTGATATTTATTATCAGATTGTTAGTTCTGCACCACCGTAGCAGCCGATGCACCTCCTCTTGGTAGTCGGACTCATCTCCACCAGAGATGAGTCCCACTACTGTTGTGTCATTGGCAAACTTGATGATTTTATTTTCAGGATGAGTATGAGTGCAGTCAGAGGTGTAAATACTGAACAGTAGTGAGCTCAGCACACAGCCCTGTGGAGTACCCATGTTAAGAGCGAGGGCTGACGACATGTGGTCACCTAATCTGACCCTTTGAGATGCATCATTACATCAGTTGCTAAGCAGACATGCGGGCAAATGTGGCATTGAGCATAAAGGTAAAATATCTACTGGGATGAAAAAGCACCAGCGCAAATAACTACTCAAAACAGCCCCAAAAACTCACAACAATTACTCAAAATTTTTTTTGCAGGGAGGGTTCAAAATGGCAGACAGTTTTCAGCTGTCATGAAAAGCCATGCAAAAAATGGCAGGAACCTTCTAATCTCAGCTCGGATCTAGCGCTCTCAGTCTGAATAGATACTGGCATACAGTACCTACCAGTTGCTATGCTCCTGCATTTGGATGCTTTTACTGACAAGTTAAAACCCCTGGATTGAATTATCACTGTTCAGCTGGTACAGTGTCAACAAGTTGCCTTGCAAAGAACAATCCAACATGATTAAAAAGGCGCCGATATCCATCTTTATGAGACCATGATGCTTTAATATAATGTGCGGCACTGGCAACATAAATCATACGTATGCACATACCTGATAACTTTGCAGTCTTTACAAGTCAAGTGAAGCTGGAATATATCTCGACATTCAACATTTTCTATAAGCTGTAATGGAACCTGTGATTGAAAAGATTAGATGACCTTATTCAAAAAGGCTGACACACAATTCTCAGTACTTATCATAAGGATTTACTGCACATATCAGGGCATGAAACAACATATTACTCATTGCAACTATTGTCCCTTTCTACTTTCTTCCCATGTGAATAGACACCATATGCTAAATCATGGACAAGTGGAGCATTTGGGAGATGCAGCTGTAACCTCGCTTCAATTATGGATACTCACTAGATGATCATAACCTCTCTCACTCAGCCTGCCTAACTTCAAAGAGTTGTTGTAAGGATAAAGCAGGACGGAAAAGAACATGTGGGCCACCTTGCAACCACTAAAAGAAAGGCAGGATATAGGAATAAATGAATAAAATAAACAGGGGCCATTCTCATTTTAATTAAATATAACTTAAGGGCACTATCCTAAACTCTAATGCATATTAATTTCCAGAGGACAAGTTGCGCATGTGTGGGTGCACGGGCATGCGTGTGTGTGTGTGTTTAATTAACCTAATAGGTTAAAACGTGCATTATACTTATGATGCCTTATATGATCATGCTTAACACCAAGTTTTTATAGCAACAGAGAAAGATGATGCAAACACAGGCACACAAACCCCTTCTTCCACCCTTTCTGGTTTCCTCAAGCAGACGTCTCAGGTGGTGTGCCCTGCTGCAGTCTAGAAACACTGTGTGGGATGACAAAACTCCTGTTTAACTGTGTTCCACAACTGGCGCTCTCTCTCTCCTTGGAAAAAGCAAATTCTCTTTGCCCAAGCATGGCAGGAATGAGCAAGGGGCCGGGGGAATGTCCTGCCCTTTATGAGCCTACAACTAGCATCACCAATCTCTCCTAACTCCCTGCTTCCCATGGTAGCCACTGGCAAATGTAACTGGTAAGCAAAGCACCATTCCCTGACAGGCACCAGAAGGCAGAAGAGACTCCTGCACTGCACTCCATAGCGGCCACAGTTAGCATACATACAGGAGGGAGATCATCATGACGGCAGGTTGCAAGCTGTGGTGTAAGTTTGGCACACCTGCTTTCGGGTTAAGAGAAAGGAAGAGCTGAACAGAACGAAGCAGATGCTCCCTGGAAGAGCCCATGAAGCCAGCACTGCTTCCAGGTGCCACAGCACCTGGGCAGGGAACAAGAAATGGGTGCGATATCAGCCAACAAGATGGCATCAACTCCGCAGCAGGCAGAAAAGGGTGGAGGCAGTGGTGGAGGAGAAAGAATGAGAGGACACCACGCAGGGGCTGCTATGCTCGTCATCGTCACGTCAGCAGCCTTTACACCAGGGAACAAAGAGCAGTAATAAAGCAAACGTTTCGCCCTCCGGAAGAACTTGAGTGAAGCTTCCTTTCCATTCCAGGATTTCCCTGGGGCTAGAGAGGCAGAACCCCTTTTTTGCAGGTTAGTTCTCTGCAGTTCTTTCTTGTTCCATGTAGGGTAGGGAGGGAGTGGATTCATTAGCTGTCATCTAACCGTAATAATGGTTTGCTGATGAACCATCACCTGTCTTTTTGCAAAGGAAGCCTTCCCTTTCGCAAAGGAAGTCTTGGAGCACTTTAAAATGCTCCGAGGCATCAACAAGCATGCAGATGCATGTGGCTCGACAGGCATTTTTAACACTCAGGCTTCAAGGAATCTTATGCAAGAATCTTCAGCAAAATCAAACAAAATGATTTAAAACACATGTTAAATGCCTTCCTGTGTACCTGCTCTGTCTTTTCTTAAACCTTTTCAAAGACCTTATTTTGTCTTAATTCAGGTTTTCTGCTCCGCATCTCATTTTAAAAAGGTCCTCCCTAACACTGTTAGAAGCTCAAAATATGTTTCCAACTCTTCTCATTTTTTTCCCTACACCTTGTTCCTGTCCCACTTTCTCAAGTCCCCCTTACTTTCTGAACAACCCTTCCTCATTAAATTTAACCACAAAATTATCAAAGAAAATTGGCATATTTATTTCCCCAAAGGGTGGATTTTATTTGAATATTTTTTTAAAAAAATCAAGTTAAATCAAGAAAATCAGATTTTTAAAATTCAAATTGCGATTTAAATCAGTGGTTCTCAACTGCAACTCCCAGAAATCCTAGCCAGCTCAGGTAGTGATGAAGACTTCTGGGAGTTACAGTCCAGGAACACCTGGGGACCCACAGGTTGAGGACCACTGATTTAAATAAATCAGTTTTTTTAAAAAAAAATCATTGATGTTTATTCACCCTGCCACTGTCCTTTATGCCTATCTTTCTGCCAACTATGCTTGCTCATGTATCGTATAATTTCCATGTGCCCTTCCTCATTTATAAAACTAATTTTAACCAAACTTACTTCTTCTGAAAAAAATAAATAAAAGAAAGTTAGTCCTGATAAACCCCATGCATAAGAACATCACAAATCAAGCCACACCATGCAGTTAGCAGAGCCTCCAAAATCCATCCAAACAGAAATCACTGGAATTTGACAGCACTAGATTAATAAAGTAGTGCCTGTATAAAGCAACCACTTTGCTTGTTTTTAGCAAGCATGCAAAGTTAATCCTACAGTTTTATAAAGGGTAATCTCTAGGCATTTCAGTTGCTTTGAGTAAACAAATAGTTACGTTGCTGTTGTTTCGATGTATATACCACCCTATTGTGCTAAAGCACCTTCTGGGTAGTATACAACATAATTATGCAAACAACACTTATCTGCAGATGCTACAATCCAGAATTTGGATTACAGCATCTGCTATGCATATTGTACAGTGTTGTATCCTATAACACAAACATGATACAGTATACTATAAATGACCAGCCATAAGTAAAGGAGTGAAAGCTCAAAAT
Organism: Phrynocephalus forsythii; assembly: GCA_029282475.1. NCBI lineage: Eukaryota > Metazoa > Chordata > Lepidosauria > Squamata > Agamidae > Phrynocephalus > Phrynocephalus forsythii. Next base: position 3,619,594 of record JAPFRF010000016.1, on the reverse strand, counting down.
ATTAATTGAAGAAGGAGCCAAAGAAACATTAAATTTTTTAGATTCCCCCCTCCAAATTAAAGGCAAACTGGGGCTTTTTTGTATGGTGTATTTTCCATAATCCCTCGTTGCTGGGCATGCTGGCTGATGTTTATGGGAGTGACAGGCCAAATCTAGACTTTAAGTTTTAATTTAATACAAACAAGAACTACTTACAAGAAGTCTCAATTCAAATATGGCTTTTGTAGTCACCTAAAAATATTGGACTCATAATTTCCTGAATGGCACTACTATCGGACATTTTTCCTTTGCTATCTAAAAGATCCATCTACTAGGGGCATTCTGGTGTTGACGTGTACACCACTTGACTGCACAAACGATGCTACGGATAGATGTGTCAATGTGAGAGTTATCATTCCGTCAATTAATTGCCTTGCTTAGTGCCCCAAGAGAGATCACTAAGCTGCTTTTGCCACACAATCCACGACTTTTATCCATCCAGTCAAATGCACCATGCATTACAACTCTCAACTATGTTGAATCATTAGCAATGACCAGCACAGATTTGTTCTCTTCAAAGCAAAGGTGCAGCACTGAAGTGTTGTTACATAGCAACACCATCTACTTACTGAGATCTCAAAAGCAGCAAACCTACAGACACTCTAATGGATTATAAACAAAGGACAAAATTAGGAGAAAATCAGGAGGGAGGGTTGGGATGTCTCAATGACAAACACACCAAAAGGAAGGAAATTAACAGAAATTAATTTATAATACTTACTATATTACTATCAGCGGGAACTAAAGTAAATTCTTCTTCTACCCTATATTCTAGGAGTATTCCCTATATCCTCTGTCATCCTAATGTAAGCCATCCATTTAGCTTGTTTTAACAACTAACTAGCATTCCACCCTAAACCTACCTTGTCTAATCTCAGAAGGTGAGCAGAGTTAGATCCAGACTGTACTGGGGTTACAGTACAGGTGGGATCATTAAAAATACTGAGTGAAATGCCAGAGAGCTCCTGTCCATCCAACCTGATCATCCTGGACTAATGCTGGCTACGATCTGTCTGGACTTGGAGAAAACAAGTTTTAATTACAGGAGAGGTTTTAAACTCTGCTTTCTTCTTAGCAACATAGCTTCAATATGATGCACAGCTAGTGGCAAGCAACAAAGTAAGACTAACATTAAGATGAGTGGGGTCTGAAGGTGCAAGAAGGGCTGTTTAATGTGCTCTCGCTACAAATATCACAGTAGCCATCAACAGACTTTATAGATCAGAACAACAGTAATCACTTCTAATCTTAATCATTTTCACACACGCATGCACACAACTATGATTTAAAGAAACATTGTGGAAATTCAGTTTGTCCACCCCCAAGTTGAAAAATAGACCTGATTTTCAGAAGATACCTACACATGATAAACCCTTTGCTCCTCAAGTGAGCCTATGCATTTATAGTAGTGAAAGACTCACATATAAGTCTTCTTTTATCTGTCACCACTCTGTCGTGGAGGCCCATAAGAGCAATAATGGTAATATTTGATTTCCAATTCAACTACTAGACTGAAGTGACCAAAGAACCGCTACTTTCCGCCTGTAGCTACAGGTAATAGGTCCAAAAAGCTATTAGGGAAAGACTAGGAAAAGAGAAAGTATAAGTCATTTCTTGAAAAGTGATGTAGGGGGATAAACCTAGTTCTAAATTTCAATTCCTCATTCCCTCATATCTTCTACAACAACTACTACTACTACAGAATCCATGATGCAAGCCCCACAATAGGAAGGAATGCAATGCTGGCATGGTGCACCAAGTTCCAGTGAGCTCAATTTTGTGGGAACAGACAGGGGAGGAACGAAAACCTTACATTTACGACTGATTCTTTAAATTTGATGTGAAGTCTGTAGTTGGAAAGTGCAATGATGGCGTCTTCTGCTCGGCCTACATACTCGGTGCTCTCGCCATGAAGTTCAAGGAATGGGACCTACAGAGAGGGTGGAGAAGCCCCGGTTATTTATAAGTGGATGACAACCTCTCAAGGTCAAGCCTACACATCTCAAAAGCAAGCACACCTATCATGAAGATGCGTGACATGAGCAAACCACAGGGAGCTTTGTGTCAATATCAGCCCTAAGGCTGTGTCAGAAGGCCAAGATGTAAAAGGAAGGCCAGGTGGTGGGAACCGTTGCTGCTGGAGGTTCCCCCAGCAGTATCCATCTGGCTGAAACTGCATTAACAGGGCAGGCAGCCAAACATAAGAACCCAAGAACCGCCTTGCTGGAACAGGGCCACGGCCCACCCAGGCCAGCCTTCTGTCTCACACAGCAGCGGCTCACCATTTGCTTCAGGGTATTCCCAAGCAGATGTCTTCACCTGCTGATGATTCCCTGCAAATGGCGTTGAGAGATCTCCTGCCTATCTCTCCAACCCGGAGGTTGTCCTTAGACAAAGAATAGCATCCACCCTCCACATCAACTGGGAGTGGGAGCCAAAACAGCAGCTTGCTCAAAATGCCAGAACTTTAACAGCAGGGGGAAGAGGAGCTAGATTTGGAACTTTCAGTCTGATATGACATCAAAATTTGAGTTGAAGAGGGAATGACGAACCATGGATGGTTTTTTTTTAAAGCAGCATTTGCTTCTCTATTATATATTATCAAGAAGAGTGACCATAAGCACACCTTATGTATTTGTGATAAATTAGTTCTAACAAGTGAAGGAAGGAAAAGGTAACAGGGTGAATTTGATTTAAATCAAGTTGATTTAAACTACTATGTAAATCACTCGTTAATAAGTGATTTGATTGGGTTTAATTTTTTTAAAGTATCTGGTTTTTTAAAATTTAAATTAGATTTTTTCAAAAAAATAAAATGCTTACTAACTAGTAACATGATTTAAATCAAATCCACTCTGTGGAAAAGTAAATCTAACCTAGTGAGCATTAATGCAGGAAAACCTCAGAAGACAACTCCCTCTTTTATGTAACATTGGCAGCCAAGCTTGTAAGTGCAGCAGCAAGGGTTGAACTTACGGTGTCTATCCACAACTTAAACTAATTCAAGCACATTTAACTTCTGCTGTCTAAACTTGACCAGAGGAAACATAATCAAGTCTGCCCATGTGTCAGTGCTGCACAGGCAAAGGATAGTCAGGTGACTACCTGGAGATTGTCATCCTCACGGATCAGCTGCTTCCTGGGGAAAATCTGATTAGCTTGGATGCATTCAAGGCTGTGCTGAGTTTCTTCATCCTGAGAAACAGATTATCCAGTTGATTTCAACAGAGCTACACACCCATACAGGATCTTTTCACCGACACTGAAGTTTGCAAGATTCACTTCAAGGCCTCAGGGTCAATCCCAGCGCTTATAGAACAACCACAGTCTCAAATTCTCAGCTCTGCATGCATGTGGGCACACATGTGTTTACCAACTATTCTTCTGGTAAGGTGTGTGTGTGTGTGCAATTCTTGCCGGCTGCCTGCTGGTGCCCAATGTAAAGGTGGAAGGCACAATATTAAAATGAACCCTTTTTTCTTTCAAATTGAAAATGCACTGCTTTGTATTCCCCCAGAATCATTACCACAACAAGGATTAGAGTGGCAAAAAGATCATGAAAGGTCCAAAGCACAGAGGTCAGGACAACAAGGACATATGGAATAGTGCAGAATTTCAGCCCCCACCCTGTCTCTCTTTCCCCATGCTATAACTTTAGATAGGCATCTCTGGAAGCTATGAAGCACTTCTTCTCTTTTTGCTAAAATGATGTTAAATAGAAAACATTCCCCTGAAAGAAGACTTAAATCCTATTCATATTAAATAGAGTAAAATTCTAATGCAGAATGCACCAAAGGTGCACTGTTTGGACATCTCAGACCGGGAAATAGCTGGACCAGCATCCTGGTGCATCACAGAATACTTCCTTTCCCAAGAACAGGAAGCAACGGTCTGGTAGCGCACAGAACCCATTTGTCTGTTGCCAGATTGGAGATGGGTGGGTGGGTGGTGGATGAAAGGTGAATGGCAGCTTTTTTCCCCTTGCTGTAGCTTCCACTGGGATAAGAACACAAAGGGTAAATAAACTGAATATCCAGTTCAGTTATTTCTTTGTATATGACATATGGATGAATCCCTGTTATGCAACTCTGCATACAAAACGTGTTGTGGAACCAGTTCAAAAATCGTGGCATAAGGGAAGTGCTATCTGAGAAGCACTTCTGCCTGCACGCCACATAATGACAGCTACAGGGAGCTACACAAGTGACTATGCACGCAAGTTGCACAACCCTTTTTGCCATGATGTAACGCCCAGCACATTTACACAGATGTAACTTGATATTATGCAAATATGAACCAGGGCTTCAACCAGCCAGTTCAGAGTGGAGCCTTACTAATCTGTGCCCAGGTGCAACAGCTTTCATGTCAGAAGGAAACATAATCTCTGAGCATTATATACCTGAGCTTTAAAACCAGCTGCTGCCACACCCCACTTGATGATGCAACTTGCTTTATCTTTGTCACTCCTGAAAGAATCTTTGTCACACTTACCATGACAGAGCCTGGTTAAGAGGCAAGATCCTCCCCCTTGTTTTCAATAGTCTATAGCACTGTGTGTCATTTAAAGATCTGAAAGACAAGATTGTCAAGTGAACAAACAGGACACCACATTTACTATTTGCAAGTTTAGTTGCACACATTAACCTTGGCTGTGCATAAAGTCTAAAAGCATTGGTGGAGGAAAATCAGTTCAAATGGCAAAATGTGGGTTCACACATTAACTTCATTTGCTTTTTTAAAAATATGCCTTACATTTGCTCTGAGAGGGCCTGAGACTGGCTGCAGAGTGTTTTTACCATATTGGTTGTAATACATTAACAAAACAAGTTCAACAGATATAAGTAAATGGAACAACTATCCACACTCAATTCTACAGCTGCTTGGGCTACAAAATCCAGCCCATGCCAACCACTTCTAAAATGCTGGGAGGATTGGGGGTAACTGTACGATATGATATAGAAATCTAATATTCAAAGGCAGATATACACTCAACTTGGGTGGCTGTGAAAAATTCAAACTGACTATATTGCAGTTAAAGCTGCTCTCTAGATTGTGACCAAAACAATCAATAATCAAACTCATTCTCTGCTTCTTTACTTTGATTAGGTTTTTAACATTGCTGCCATGAGTGAATCTCCAGCAATACACAACAACAAGGGATTCTGTACTCTGCCATTTTATATTGCTAAGGCAGTTCTAAAGCTACATATTGATAGAGATATAGTATTACTATGGAAAAAAAAATCACCCAAACTCCCACAATATTGGAACCACTTAAGCATTCATTTAAATGTCTGGTGCTGTTCTTGACTCTTATTTAAGGTTTACATCCAGCTGGACGTTTGCAATTACATTCTGTATTAACATTTATATTTGCCAGAAACAGAATTGAACTCTATTTGCCGGAAACAGAACTGAAATTAAACACCACTCAGTGTTTAGAATTGTTCAGTAAACCAAGCACTGAGTTTCAAACATTATGACAAATCAGTTAATCCCAATAATGCCTTTGATCTATCTTTGGGCAGCTTCCTCCTAGCATTTCTTCTGTATCGCAGGTACTGAAAAAGCATTCTGATTCTTATAAACCGGAGAGACTCTCAGTCCTCAATATTAGAAAACAATTTCTTTGGATGGCCAATCCTCCATGTAACTGATTTCACAACCAATCATGCAGCAGACAGTCCAATAACTGGAGGAAACAAACTGCGGAATTCTATTGTGCATGCAGTTCATAATAGGATGATAGTACGTTTCTGTAACAAGGTCCACTGAAGGATATTAATATTAATATGCAATGTTTCAGTATGCCAGTTTAAAAAACTAATCTTAAACTGAGACTACCATTTATTTTACTGTAAGTATTTATATACCACTTTTATACAATATTCTAAGAGGTTTATAAACAGAAATAATATAAATAAAACACCTAAGGGATAAATCATAATAGCTATAAAATCTGCAGAAAATAACTTGGAAGATGAAAATGACATCTAAAGAGTTTGAAGCATCTGTTAACTTACCAGCTAGTAATAAAACTTCCCTTCCAATAAATTTCAGACACCGTTCTGATAGTTTGCTGTTTCACAAGGAAAGCTGAAAAAACAAAATGCTTGTTAATACATAAACTTGTATTAATTGGTTATTTGATATACACTTTGATTATATGATTACATAGAGTTAAAATAAATAAAATAAATTGTTTCTATAAAATAAGAGGTACAGATTGCCTTCATCCGTTGAAGAAAAGCTATAGTATTGTTTCTAATTTGTTTATTTCGCCCATTGCCCTAACCCTGTCCCTAACTGAATTGGCACCAAAATACTGAAGAATGAGTTTGTCATTCAAACTGGGACTCCAAAAAGCACAGTGTGCTGCTTATATACTATCCCATAGCACTTAAAAGCACTGTCTGGGCAGTTTACAAGTTACTGTAATTATGCAGGCTACAGATAAATATGCAGCTGGGTACTCATTTTACTGATCTCAGAAGGATGGAAGGCTGGGTCAGCCTCGAGCCAGCTATCTGGCATAGAATCCAGATTAGCGTTTTCTGCTAATGGGACTAAGCATGGTCTAACATGCCCCAAGCCAAGGAGCTGAGTCCTTATAGCACAGGTGTCACAACCTCCCTCATGACCCTAACATCAATGTACTGTATACATTTTCTTGCTTCTGCAGCTATTTAACTAGCCACTTGCAGCTCCACAATTTCCAGCTTTATTTTTACAGAAAAGATGTTTTTAAAAAATTGAAAAGCAAAACTCTTAAACCACCAGGAAGCAGTTAAAGAAAAGAACTGTCTTAACCTATCACTAAACTCACCACTTTAGCAATCAAAAGACAGCATGTTATTGTACGAAACCATTACTGGCAAATACAATAGGGCGTACACAGCACTACAAACACAAACAAAAAAATTAACTACTGTATATTCATTTTCCATTCTTGGAATTCAAGGAATGTACAAAGTGGATAGTGGGGACTAGACACCACCAGCCAGGCTTCCAAATCTAACTCAAGCAAATCAGCTGCTCTTTAAACCCCATGTATCCTATTAAACTTTCCCGTATCACAAAACAAGCCAATGTCTGCTCCTAAGCACAATACTGACAAGTGTTCAAGCAATTCTTTTATAGGTACACAGTCTCTCGACACACTTACCTGACAAAAATGGCTTGCTAAATACTAGAAGGCTTCCTTCTATGTATATGTACACTGGACTACACTCTTAAGTCTACCACAAACTCCTAACAGATATCTCAAGCAAACAGATGCACGTGATCATGACATATGCTGAAAAACGGAATGCTTCAAAGCAGTGTGCTGATAGCCTTCTAAAAATATGTGCTAAAAGTTCCTTCCCTGTTAAATGCCTTTTTAAGGCCCCCTGCACTTGTCCAGATATACTGTACTTGTAAAAAGAACACTGAGCAGACACTCAAACGAGGGCATACAGTTTCTCTTTGGTGCTTGTATTCAGCAACATACATACATTCGGGCACATGCATCTTTGAAGGTTCTAGATGGACATTACAGTTGGAAGTTTTACACATGATGAATGTTCATGTGCACAACATTATGAAACGAACACCTACAACATATACTCTGCTCAAGGCAGTTTATAAATGGCTCAAAAAGTGTGAACTCAATTAATTTATTATATTATATTTTAGTGATTTATTTTATTTATATACCATCCATCTGGCTACCAAGGCCACTCAACAACAACATCAAATTATACAAAATGCATCACATCAATGAACAACAGCATAAATTTAAAAGTGCAACACAAACAATCGCTAGCACTGTATTTAAAACAATACAAACAATAATATAGAATAACAGATAAAAAAGGGATCAAAGCAGAATGCACTGTATACACCAAACCTTACTTCAGTTTTGATCTCTAAGCTTCAAAACCTTTGGTGAACAGTTATGTTTTGACTTAGTTCTGATATGAGACCACCTGGGGGGAGTGAAGCAGATAAGGTCTTTCTCCAGACCCACATGAAGTATAGTGTCTGCACTGGTGCCTCCATAGCAGATCTCAAAGCCTAGGCAGACTTGGTCACAGGTGTAGTGAGAGGGCCGTTCCTTCAGCTATTGCGGCCCTAGGTCATTCAGGGTTTTAAATGGCATCACTAGCACTTTGAACTGAGACAAAAGCACATTGGCAGTCAGTACAATTCTTCTGAACCAGGTGGACTATTTGTTCTGTTACTGGAGCTGATGTGCTGTAACTCAGCTCACACTCTGGAACACTAAAGGGGAAAATTCTGATGTGAACAGCTGATTCATATAATAACACAACTCACATATTTATTGTGGATCTGTCCAATATCAGTTTAATTTAAATGATTTAAACTATGCTCATTCTACCTACCCTTTCTAACTTCTCAGACTGATTGCAAAGTTTCTTTAACTTGGGCTAATGTTAAGAAAAATCTTTGTGGGAGGCATGAGGTCACCTCTTTATCCAGCAACAGTATGATTCCCAACATCTGAAAAATACAGATTATTATGATTCTTGTATGAAGTGGGAAATTGCAACAATTAAAGGGTAGAACACAAAACAGATTCAGTCCCAAGGATCACCTGTTAACTCTGGCAACCGAGGTGGAAATAGTATGCCTGAATCAAGCATTGGAAAGCCACTGCCAATAAGAATAACAAACACTGAGGCTAGGAGGCACAGTGGTCTATTTTACTGCAAAGAAATGTCATGTGTCCACAGGCTTAAAACTCAAGAAAAATATGTTTTAAACCTGAGTCCCCTTTTTTGAAAAAAATATTCTGGTTCAACCTCTGCAAAAAGTATTTGCCTTCTGTCTACGTTGCAAAAAAACAAAAAACAAAAACCCCTGCAGCTTATTTGCCCATTCCCCGATGGCAGCCTGAGTGGCAGTCACTTGAATATTTTTTTAGAATGGCAGCAGTTTTTTTAAAAGAATCATTGAGTTCCTGTTTGGCAGCCACTCACATCTGACATCACCCAGGAATGTTGTGGCTCAAGTCCACTTTTTGGCAGGTACAAACAAAATAATTGTTACTGCATGCTTTATCATCTTGGACTTCATTCGAGAGTAAAGATCTTCTGAAATGATACAATCAGTTTGGGTTTGGTCTTTTTAAACTGACTTCCTATAATAAATAAGGATTAGAACCTGAATTAACTGTGGCAGCTACAATTTGTTCAAGTTGCTTGCTAAAAAACGTGCTTGTGGTGTACCAAGCACAATGTACATTGAAGAAATGATATAAAGTATTACACAGGTATTTGAAAAGTACTGTAGTAATAAGGCACTAATATTAATTTATATTCCCCAAGCATGTCATGCCATCAGTCCAAATTCTGAGTCGCATCACTCACATATACAGTGGTAGTAGCCCGACTTAAGAGCAGCTTGACTTAAGAGCAATTCAAGTTAAGAGCGGAAAACTGTTGGCGTTTTAACTGCCACCTTACAAATTTTAGATCTGGTCTGCTTGACCTACAAATACAAATTTTTAATTTTTTTTATTTTGTAACTTATTTTTTCAATTTTTTAGATAGGTACCCTGACTTAAAGAGTAGTTTGACTTAAGAGCATGCATTCAGAACGGATTAAATTTGTAAATTGAGGTACCACTGTAAATTGTTTCACACACAATAGTAAACCACAATTTAGTTCAATGTATCAATGAAAAACTTACCGTATATACTTGAATATAAGCCCACCCGAATATAAGCTGAGGGTGTTTTTTACCACAAAATACTGGTAAAACTTATTGACTCGAGTATAAGCTGAGGGCTTATATTCGAATATACTGCATACAGTATGTGTTCCAGCTTGTGGCTGAGTGCTCGGGAGGCGTCGGAAAGGTCAGGACTAGCCCCCCACCTTCACTCGCATATAAGCCAAGGGTGGGTGTTTTTTCCAGGCAAAAATAAGGGCTGAAAAACTCAGGTTATATTCGGGTATATACAGTATGTCCCATCTCAGCGACAGCTGCAAAGAAGAGACTGGGACCTTTCACTTCTTTTAAAATGACTCAAGTTCCCGGTTATATCCAATCCCTGAGAACTACTCATTTTAAGAAACTTGCTACCAAGCCAAAAACACAAACTAAGATCTGGAATAACTCTTAATTTAAAATTGAAGGTGAAACCAGCTCATTCCGTCCTCGTGACAACACACAAATGGCATCACAAGGGTACCAGTCATGCTGCTATATTTCTTGGCATTTACAATTACGTACACATGTGGCAGTAATACAGTGGTGTCTTGAGTTACGAATGTTCCAAGTTACAAAAAAATCGAGTTACAAGTGGAAATCTGTGGGTATAAAAAAATTTGAGTTATGAAATAAAATTCTTATTTCAAAATGCAGTTTCCCATAGGAATGCATTGGAAATGGATTAATTCATTCCAGAGGCCAGAAAAAAGACAAAAAAGCCACATTTTTGCACAAAACTCTTTATCAAGTGCACTTTAAAGACATGCACTGATCCAGAACAAAGATTTCAAACAGCACACATTAAATTTTTGAACATGCTATAGAACAGTTTAATGCACTTCAAAGACATGCATGCTGTACATGTCTTTAAAGTGTACTTTATGAAGAGTTTTGAACAAAACTGGGTGTTTTTGTCTCTTTTCTAGCCTCTGGAACAAATTAATCTGTTTCCAATGCATTCCTATGGGAGACTGCATTTCGAGTTAAGAAAATGCACTCGGAATGGATCGATTTCTTAACTTGAGGTACCACTGTAGTTTTCTCTCTGTTCTGGAGTGTCAGGCTTCCCCATGGCACAATTGCATTCCAAAAACTTTTCTGCTTCTGTGGCACTTATGCTGAAAGTTGGCTGCATAGGTGCTGTAGGAATTCCGCATTTTCTATTATGAAGAATGTAGCATGTAGCAATTCGCATTCTACACCAATAGTAAACATTATTCACAGCACATTTTGTCTAGAGCATAAGGATGGGGTTTATTAAATAACAGCTCTTCTATTACAATAAAGGAGAAATAATCTAAAACCGAGCTTTCACTTGTAAGAAACACCTGCAGTGGCTCCAAATTTTGGGTTCCCAGATATTCTTGGACTACAATTCCTAGAAATCCTGGCCAGCACATCTAGTAGTGAGGGCTTCTGGGAGTTTTGGTCAAAGAACATCAGGGAACTTCTGAGGTAAAGAAAAAAATCAGAGACATTGCAGGGGTGGAAATGATACGTAATAAGGCAACCTGTCCCAGAGGTTGATGGATCCAAATGGTTTCCTGACTGCCTTTGGGAGTTCCCTGTTTCAAGGGCTGATGATTCTGTTCAGTCCTTGGTTAATTTCTGGAATGAGGAAATGGCAACAACCGTTGATATGACTGCTTCTAAAGCTTTGGCTTTAGATCATGGTTTGGTATCAGTAATGGGCTGCTAGAGGATGAAAGGCAGATCAAGGAATAGGATGCGGCATCTACTGGATGGGGTTACACTCCCTCTGAAAACACAGGTGCACAGCTTGGGGGTGTTTCTGGATCCATCTCTGAGCCTGAAAGCCTAGGCTTCAGCAGTGGCCAGGACTGCCTTTGCGAATTCAGTATACCAGCCACATTGCTGAAAATACCTGATCTGGCACTGCCATACACACCCTAGTAGTTACTTCCTGGCTGGATTACTGTAACTCAGTACTTGTGAAAAGTGTAAGGGAACTTTAGCAGATGCAAAATGCAGCAGCCAGATTTCTAATTGGGGCTGGTTATGGGGATCACATAAAGCCCTTGTTACAGCAACTACACTGGTTCCCGGTACAATTTGAAGTGCTGGTTTTAACGTACCGTATAATGCCCTGGGTCCAAGCTGTCTCAAAGACTGTGCCTCCCACTATGAACTGACTTGGGTGTTAAAATCATCAGGTGAGGGCTTCCTCTCAGTCCCAACACCTTCACAGATGCATTTGGTGGGGGCATAAGAAAGGACTTTCTCTGTTGTTTAATCCTGACACTGGTACTCCCTCCCACAGGAGGCCAGACTAGCTCCATCATTGTTATATCCTTCCAAAAGCAGGCAAAGACCTTTCTCTTCAGGCAAGCTTTCCCTCAGTGATTGCCACCATGCATGACAGGCCACATGGCTGGCTACATGAGTTACTTTTAGAGAGATTATTACACACTACTAGGGCTTTAATACTACTTGAGTTTTCCATATCTCAGACTGTAATTTATTTGTTCCTTTTTAATATTTGCACACTTATATTTTAAATGTTGTCTTTAAATGATGCAAACCACTGTTGCATACTCATTGTTTTCAGCTTCAAACATTAACTTTCAAATTCAACTTATGAATTTAATCTGTTCCAAATGCATGCTCTTAAGTCGAACTACTCTTAAGTTGGGGTACCCATCTAAAAATTGAAAAATAAGTTAACAAATAAAAAAATGAAAAACTATTTTTAAGTCGAGCAGACCATAGCTAAAATTTGTAAGGCGGCAGTTAAAACGCCAAGAGTTTTCCGCTCTTAAGTCAAATTGCTCTTAAGTCAAGCTGCTCTTAAGTCGGGGTACCACTGTATTGTCTTTTAAGCCGTATTGGGTCCTTTTTAAGGTGAAAGGTGGGAGTGAAAATATTTTAAATAAATAAATAAATGATTTTGCTTGTCAAACCATCCAAAATAGTTGTGGCTTTCAGTCTTGTGCTTCAACTAATTCACTTAAATTTTACTTTAGAGCAATTTTAAAAATATTTTGTTATGCAAGATGCACCTCAGGGGTCTGCTAAAAGAAACTAAATAAAATACGAAGAGTCTAATCATTTACTTCATCTGCTATTTTGTTGTGTTGTTACAGTCGTGACCGATTCTGCGTGACCCCATGTCCATGTAAAACTTTTTTGGTCTGTGCAAAACCAACTGTTGTTGGTTTGCAACAGACCACAAAACAACAATACAATCCCTTCCACAAACAAAACAGCCCACTTCTGGTTTTGAAATGGAGCCTGAGTCCTCAAAGAACAAATTATAGATGAAAAATACACTACAACTTCTATAGATAAAAAGAGATATTGGTGGGCCTGTTTCCCACAGAGTTCTTGAGTGTTCTAAAATGAAAGAGAACAAGGAAGATCACTCCTCTCCCACACATACCCTCTAATTAACAACCACTCAGGTGCAGATTTAGTCATAAATATGCAGGAGGGTAATAGATGGGCAGGAAAAACGTCTTGCTGGAAACATGCTGATCTTTTAGGTTTTGTTATGGAGAGAATTGAATTTCTTTTGGAAAGTGGGCAGCATGAAAGCCTAAGGAAGCTGTCTAAGTACAGTATCTCTTTCTGTACTGGTTTTCAGGAACAGTTAAGGATTTTTAAGTCTTCAGGCTGCCTTCCAAAATTTAAAAATGGATACAACCTTATTATGCTGCTTTTGCCTGCTTTGGACTGAATAGTATTCTTCTTAGTTCTTAGTTCTCAAGAGGAAAGCCACCTCCCACAAAAAAGCAAGGACACAAGCTCACACATATGTTATGCATCATATATCCTCACATCTATCAGATCTGTGCCCATGCAAAGCAGCATGGTGGAAAGGGACTGCTGCCACTTTCTGACCAATGTATGCCCATATAGAAGGACACTGTATTTTTCTCCTAGCTTTCCCCTTCAGGGAAAAATAAACCCTTCCTCATTCTAAACTGGCCCTTTTAAACAAAAATGCCCTCCTCTTTAAACCTTAATGTGGAACACACACACACACACACACACACACACACACACACACACACACACACACACACACACACACACACACACACACACACGATTCTATGCACTTAAATCAGTAACTTAACTGCATAAGTCGCAAATCTGACTCAGCAGTCACTTCAGAAAATATGGAACAACTACAGGTATTTGTGAAATAATGATAATCTCACAATATTAATCAAAAGCAGACACACAAAAGGTACATATTTTCCTGACTGGCTGAAGTCTCCTTTCCCAAGTTCAGCCAGGTTTTTCAGCAAGAAGCCTGGAGCACCAGTGACAAAAGCGGGTTGGGGTGACATTCCTGGATGAAGGCATGAGATCCAAGGGTAATTGGTCTGTTGTTCATGTCTGCTTGGTCCCCCAATTAATGTATGAGAAATAATAATGAAAGAAAAACAAACAAACCACAAGGTATTAAGGGACCCATTATATCTCGAACTCAGATTTAGTTTCAACATACTTTCCAAAAAGTTGGCAATTATTAGGGGTGCACAGATTTGTCATTACAGCCCACAGCTCCGAGACTAATACGCACACCCCCAGCTACCACAGTATTAAAAAAGAAAAATAAAGTCTAATTTGCTAACTAGTTTTAATCAGGCCTTTTTCGATACTAATAAAGTTTCACATATTAAGTAAAAGAATGGAATCAACTGGCAAACTGCTCAAGTTTATTATATTTCTCCTTACAAAGCTAAAAAGTCATGACTTTTCACCTAGCCTATTTTATTACTCCTAGAACAAGGGCATATCCAATAAAACTGTATGCAACAGAAGACTGCTCCAAAACACGACATTCACATCTTTGACAGAAAGGACTGAAGTGAAACTTAAAGCTAAAAAGCAAACAACATTCTTTATTCACAAAGGCAGAGTAAAGGATATTTGAGTTATAATGGTACAAACATAACCCTACAATGGTGGGCAAATCATTATATCTCAAAAATGTTTACTTTGCAAAAACATAAAAATGGGCAAGGGCAGTAACTTCTTTCCAAAATGAAATGGTACATTATCTTCCCATGGAAGCCTGTCTAATAAAGAAGAAAGGTTCACTGCATATACACAAAGAGCATAATTTGATTATTATCAGTATCCAGTAAGAATATAAAGCCTCTGTTCACAGCAAATTCTTGTTACCAGGAGTATGAACAATAATGAAGACAGAAGAATTTGAGTTTTCCCTCAAATGTACCTTTTGCTCATAAAACTGGATGTAGAAGAGCCTTATTCCATGGCAGACTGGCAATCGAGAACTACTTTCTCTCTGCTCATTGTGAATATTGACTTTGCTATCAAAAATCTGGATAGATTTCAAACATTTCCTAATACAAATACAATATGAAGTATCACCATAAACGCTCAAGGAACCAACATTGCTCCACAGTGATAAGTCAATGGCTAAAATTTTACTGGGGTTTACATAACTTGGAGCTATTTGATGAGAGGTTGAGCCACATTTCAGTTGTGCCATCAGGTACATACACAGGCACACAAGCAAGACAACATCCCAACATATTTTCAACTAGCCACAATTAATGTGGCAAGATACACAATCTTTACCTAAACAAAAACAGAATTTTGGCTGCTCTATTTATCCAGCTGCCTTGAACCTATTTTGCATCTATCAAGACCTGAAGTTAGCAACATAGGAATGTAGAAAACTGCCTTTATGCAGAGTCGGACTGTCAGTGCATCAAGCTCAAAGTATCGGTTCTGATATACCATGACTCTCCGAGGCACCAGGTACAATTCTTTTCTAACCCTTCCCTGAGATTCCCAGGATTCACTGGCATCCCATCTAAGCAATAATCAGATCTAACTGATTATCTGCCAAAATCAGACAACATTCAGTCCAAAGGGGACAGAAAAGGGATAGAACATGCTGGTGGGGCCTAGAAACGGTCATCAGCAAATCATTCCAGCCAACTCTTTGCAAGGGGCATGTGCACTTTCTTCATAGGAATGTTCTCCATCCAATGTAACTAACCAGAATTCCCACCTATCTGATAGGAATGTCTGTGAAGATTCTCAGTCATCCAGGTGAGCTTATCTGGAAGTTGAGTCATGGCAACTGGACTTTTTTTTTGAGAGATTGAAACGTTTTGCTGCTCACCCAAACAGCTTCAACAGACTGACACAACTTCCAGATCTGATAGGAATGGCCTTTCCCATTTTAGAAACCAGCATGGAGTGATTTATGTACTCATTACTCTGGGGAAATAACCCTACATAAGATATTCTAATTATAAATTAATCACATGAATGAGTAGTGTATACATCACAAGATAGTTTCTGGTTGTTGACATATGATTTTATGAAGTTATCTATATGCACGATGGCTGCTGACCTCAGATGTTCTCTTTGAAGGCAAGAAGCCTCAGCTTATTTTTGCCCAGATGATGGTCTCCTAAAACCTCTGCTTTGATTCAGGTACCTTAAGCTATTTAAAAGTCCAAGTAAATGTTAGGAAGCTCTGAGAAAGAAAATCTGTAAAATATTTCTCTTTTGGTATGCATAAAATGATTTGAAAGATAGGCATTTCTTCATTCTATTTCACTATTTGTGCTATTAATCCATCATAGACATTTCGGTTTCTCCTGTGTGCTCTCAGAGGGGCTGCAAAGACTCCTTTGCAAAGGAACCAATGAGGTTTATGACAACTAAAAGACAGTACTGGTATTTGAGACTAACAACGATGAGTATACAAATGCAAAAGGATCAAACAGATACTACAATAAATACATAAGCAATACCAAAATGCATTCAATGCAATAAGGTACAACTATTCATTTAAAAGAAACCCCACTCAGGCATCCAGTCATTCAGGGAAAGCTTGGCTGAAGAGAAAGGTTTGGGCTTGCTTGCAGGAGAACGGCAAAGACAGGAGGGCCAGCCTAGACTCCTGTGGGAGGGAGTTCCAGAGTCTGGCAGCAGGAACAGAGAATGCTCTCCTCATAAGAACATAAGAAGAGCCCTGATGGATCAGGCAAAGGCCCATCTAGTCCTGCTTCCTGTATCTCAATATTGGCCCTACCAAATGTGTCAGGGAACGCACAAGACTAAAATATCTGTCTCCTGATACCACTCCCCTGCATCTGGCCCTTGAAGTACCCCGGTTTTAAGCCTGGAGATGACACATCTCCATCATGGTTTGTCACCTGTGATGGACTTTTCCTCCAGGGATCTGTCCAATCTCCCTTTGAAAGAGGGTGTCTCCACAATGTCCACAGTCCTGCCTGCTACACAGCTGAGGCAGAGAAGGGTTTCAGTAATTACCTCTAGCTAGCAGGTCTTGTCTTCATTTTCCTCTCACTAAAGGGCTAGCTCCAGACCTAAGGTAAAGAGTGCAATGCACTTTCCAAGTGACACATAATGGATTGACAGCATTCTCTGTGGCTTCTGACCTCTCATGCCAGCTTCCCTCTCAGGGCAATTAGCTAAGCACATTTGGCACAGAGTGGCAAAACTGGGGGAGTAGAAGAGGGTATAAGAGTTCTCTTCAACAAATCCTAAGGAAACTGTGGGCTCTTAACCTGAGACTACACATTTCTGCTGAAAAGCTATCAAGCCAAGGAAGGAACTAAAGCTAAAAATTAAGGGGAAATTTTAAACTGGAATTTAAACCCAAAATAAATGTGGAAATGCCAATGAAGCTCTCTCACTTACTACCAGAGCCAGGTTTTGATCCAAAATCTTGACTGTCCGGTAGGACTGGTCTAGAAACAAGAGGAACCCCTCTCTAGGAAACAAAACAAAACAAAACAAAACCAAAACCCAGATTATTAGTTTCATGTTCTGAAGTGAAGAGAAAATCCTCCCAAATCTTCAGTGTCCTGTTTTTTGATTCCAGGGGTGGGTTGGCCAGGATCTAATTTTCATTCAAATATACAGAGACTGCAGCATACCATTTTCCAAACTACAACACCACAGCATACCCTCCTTACTACTGCTAAGGGCAAGAGGAAACATGACAGAGGACAAGAAAAAAATATTTCAAATTCCTAGAAACCACTTTTTTGTTATCTTTCCTTTTGACTTCAGCTTTTCAAAAGGATGACTCAGTGGCTGAAATGGAGTAGTAATCACAACTAGAGTAGGCTCACTCAACAAAACATAAGGAGGAGCTGACTCAGCCAATTCTCATTGATTCAACAGGCCTATTGTGGTCCTGGATTTCAGCCAATATTTTAAATTCCTAAATACTAGCATAAAAAAAGAAAATCCAGGTAGCCAGATTATGAAGTATCTCGTTTTTCTATCCAAACCGGGCAGATAGTATTCAAAGATGAGGGGCCATTCAGGTAATCAACACTATGCAAGTCTTATGGATTATGGAAAAGTGTAGTTCCATATGGGCACACAAAGGTTTGATGGAAGTTCCAGCTCATGATGATGAAAACTTATTTTAAATAATAAACATTATAAGCTAAATTAAAAACATGTCAATTATGACTTATGGTGATCCCATTTAGGGTTTTCTACATAGACAATATCAGAAGTGGTTTACCATTATTTCCTTTTGGGAACATCCTGGCACTGTAAATTTTGCCCAGTGCCAAACATACTGACTCTCCCAGGATGTATTTACTTATTTAGTTAAAATATCTATTCATCCCAAATTCTCAACAACAAAAAAATCACCCAAAGTGGCTATCATCATTAAAAACACATTAAACCCCAAAAGCATACATTATTCAACTATCTAAGAAGAATTAATAATATATTAAAGTATTAGGCAAAAACATTATAAAAAACAGACTGTGAAGCAACAAAATATAAATAATCCCATTCATTCTCTCCCAGACAGTAAAGTCACTCAGGAAAAGACTGCTTGAAGAGAAAGGTCTTCAGCTGCTTTCAGAAGCATGGCAAAGATGGGGCTTCCCTGGCATACTCTAGAACAGTGTTCCCCAACCCCCGGTCCGCGGACCTATGGAGCAATCCGCATATAGGAACTTCAAATCATTTCACTGTGGTGGCAGCCCGGCTCCTGGAAACGATTAAGGGACCCACGGGCTTGAGATTGAGCAGGCAGGTTAAGGTGGGGAAGCAACCTTTTGGGTGCATGCGTAAAAGCGAGGCAAGCGAGGCAGAAGAAGGGGAAACAACCCACCCACCCTCCACTTTGAACCATCGAGTGATGGAGAAGGGGTAGCCCAGAGCGCCTCGCCAAACTGGGAGAAGACGACGAAGGTAGCAGTCAAGCGTTAACGGCCGCGAGCTCGGTTCTTCCCGCCCACCTTGGGGTGAGCGGAGGGAGGGAGGGAGGGAGGGAGGGAGGGAGGGGGCGTCTCAGGCCGGGCCTGGTGTTGGGGATGGAGAAGAAGAGAGGATGGGACGGGGTGGCCCTTTGGTTTGGAGACCGGATTCCCTGGCTGGCTGGCGCACGCGCGCCTGCCTGTGTGTGTGTGTGAGGGTGGCTTTGATTTATTTATGTGTAAATTTAATTTGAAGCGCGGCCTGGGCTCTTTGGGAGCGGGCGTGTGGCCGGCGCTTGAGGGGGGGGCTGCTGCTCGTGCTTTATTCCCCCCCGCCCCCGCCCCAGTCCCAGCCGTCAAGAGGGGGAGCCCGGTGGACGCGGAGGCTCGAAGAGGAGGAGAAGTGGGAAAACGGCCTCTCCCAGCGGGGGTTGGCGGGTGTGTGGGGGTGGGGTGGGGTGAGGGGGAAGGATTCGTCCTCTGCCAGTGGGGAGGCTACGGGGTGAGGCTGGTGGCGGGCGGGGGCCGGTTGGGCCCGTCGAGGCAGGCCCACAAGAGGAGGAGCGGGGGGTGGGTGAGGTGGGTGGTTGGGACTCGGAAGGCGAAGGCGGTTTCGGAGACGAAGGAGGCCCGGGGGACGGAGGTGCTCTCATCCGGTTTCTGCCGGTGCGGGATGAGGAGAGGAGCCCGATAATTTATTTTGAATATTTTACCCCACCAACGTTGGCATTGGGAGCCCCCGGGGGATGGGGGGGTTGGTGGGTTGAATTTGGGTGGGAGGCGGTTTTCCCTGGGCAAACATGAAGAGTAGGGAGGAGGAGGAGGAAGAGGTGGGCAGTCAGCCCCCCTCTTTTGGCCCGTTTTGTGATTTAAGACTTAAATCAAAACAAGCGGGCCACGGAAAAATTATCAAACATTTACCGGTCCGTGGCGGTAAAAAGGTTGGGGAGCACTGCTCTAGAAGATATAACTTTCTTGGACTTTGATGGAAGGAGAGATAGAAATAATATTTACAAATAATGTAATTAACTGAAACTGATTGAGGTTTTAAAGTGGGAAAGAATGAATACTGTGCGTAGTATTTTATTTTCATAAGTAGTGTAAGTGGAGTTATTACTTTTTGAAAAATAGTGGAGATGAGCTATTCTGATAGCAGTAGACCCCAAACTTGCAGACAGCCTATGCTTCCTAGCAGTTCCATGTAGATGTTTAATAGCAATAGGGCACAAAAATGTACAGTGCTGGAAGGAGGCTAAGTGGGGAATTGACCTCCCAAGATCTGACTCTGCAGCCAGATGCTTAGCACATTGAGCTATCCAGCAGTTCAAAACACCTCAAGAAATCTTCAACATACCAAATCACATCATTATAATTCCTAGTTCAAACTATATGCCATATATTTTAGTGACCTTAGCATCACAGAACATTGGAGTTGGAAGAGGCCATCAAGCCCAACTTTCTGCTCAATGCAGGGATTCAAATCAAAGTACAGTGGACCCTTGTATAACAAACTGTTTGTATAACATAAAATTTGTACAACATAAAAATTTCCGGAGACAGGGGAAATTTGCTTAACATAATCACCTAGGGGGCAAATCCATACAACATAAAAATGGGATTACTCTGTTTTCAATGCATTCCTATGGGAAATTTGTATAAAGGAAAATTTGCTTAACGTAATTTCATTTGGAACAAATTCATTCCTTTATACAAGGTACCACTGTACAGTATATCTGACAAATGGTCACCTAATTTTCTCTTGAATGCCTGAAGTGTTGTAGTACTCAAGTCCCAAGATAATTGGTTCTATTGTTGTACTGCTCTAATGGGAGATTAGGACATTCAAGACACTAAGAATGGGGATTGCTATCTTTAATGTAGCTTTTTTAAATACTTTTCCTATGAGCTCTCCCCCCCATCCCCGGCACCTCTGCCCCACCAATTCCAAACATGTCCATATCCTATCCCTCTTCATTAGATGCCATTTGTAACTGTCTGCTAGCTTTCTGGTTTATATGACCTGGATGGGGCAGGCATGGCATCTCAGTACTTTCCATGTTTTAGGCTACATTTCCTTGTCTCTAGCCATCAGGGTCAGTGGGCACTGATTATGGGAGTTGTGGTCCAAAACCTTTTTGAAACAACAGATTAATCTGCCTGGTGAATTTGTTTTTAATTTATGAAAAATCTAAGCTCTAGGCCAAACTGTGGTGGTTAAACTGGGAGCATGGTAATATTTTAGACAGTAGGTGATAGTACTCATGATGGAATGTTCTCCTGTATTCTCCTTACATACCCTTGTTTGGGGGGGGGGTAGTTTTTCCTGTTTTTTATGTGCAGGAAACTTTGTGGTACAGATAAGCATTTTATTATGTTGTGGCCACCAACAGAACAAAACTGAACAACCCAGACATCGATTTATCATTTCAGTGAGAACCATGTCTACATGACACAAGTCATGACACAGGCTATTAATAAAACTGACTAGAACTGACTACAGCAGACCCCAGTAGAAGCTCCTTTGGCTCTGAAAGTGAATTGCAGATTTCTATTTACCCAATGTTATGGTAAAGCAAAGCTGCCTAGATGCCCTAGGCAGATCCGATCTCGCCTGATTTGGGAATCTAAGCAGGGTCGGCCCTGGTTAGAACTTGGATGGGAGACCACCAGGGAATACCAGGTGCTGTAGGCGCCTGGAGTAGGAACTGGCAAACCACTCCAGTATTCCTGCCAAGAAAACTCCATGGACATGGAGTCACGAAGAGTCGGTCACGACTGTTAACGTGGCAACACACACTCATGGTAAAGCATCCCCTAAAATATATTCCAATTATGTCCAGCATTTATAATCCATTTGAATTTAAAATAGATGTAGAGGTGTTTTCACTCTACACATTCCTCTCAGCCAAACAATTTACCCCATCAACAGAAGAAATTGGACTGGGGTGGTGACTTGCTCTTAATAAAATGTTGTTTAAAATGACTGTGATAAACTGCTTCATGTATTTATATGTGTAAATTGTTAGAATTTTGTTCAAACAACAGGCTTTAATCCTTATCTCCAGGAAGCACACAGGCTACAGAGTCAGAGGTCCTCCCTTTTTGCCTCTTACCAGTTTATCAATGATCTTGGAGCTCTTGCACATTTTTTCCCTAGGATGATTGTTATTAGTAGCAAGGGTAGTACGGAGTAAAAATGAAAGTGAAGTCTAACACTGGAGAAATGGAAAGACATCACAACTACCTTCATTCTCCCAGCTAACTATAACATGACCCCCCCATCCTCATGATAGTTCTAACTCATATATGTGTGGGGGTGGGGGCTTTTTCAGAATTTCAGGCAAAAATTGAGGCCTATTTGGAGATTCCTGAGAATTTGGGGTCTGAAAAAACAAATGGCGACACACACCAAGCTCCTTATCATAATGTACCTGTCTAATACACAAATAAAGATACATAAGCCAGTATGATATTGACAGATTCTGATAACGGAATTTAGAGCAGGGTCTCTTCATTTTTCAGCTGAATGACATCACAATAACAGAATAGGTGCTTTACAGAACAATTTGAATTAAATGTTGGACTCGTGGGAATTACTCATATCATTATATTCTAAGGTGTTTCAATCTTTCCCTTCAAGAGAATCTTGTTATGTACAGTACTACATTTGCCTAAGATTTTATAATCTGAAATGGATCTATAAGATCACATCTAGTACATTATCAACAATGGATGTGACTGGCTGACATGATCAGGGATGAACTAGGAAGGGAGTGAAGCAAACCCAAAATAAAAAATAATCACCATCTCATGTTACATGTCACCCCTACATTAACTACATGAAACATAATCCTCTACTTAATGCACAGATATTACTTAGACAAGGAAAAAAACTCTTGTAAAACAGACCCACTCTCAGTATCAACATGGAGATTCAATTTAGGCATCATAGAAAACTGTAGTTAGAAAATGTAACTATAGATCTGGCATAAATTTAAATTAACAAACCATAGTTACAATTGTTCTGTCTTCAGAAGCAAACAAAATCCTGTGAGGGACTGAAAATGAAAGCAGAAACCAGCTATAAACCAGGGCTTGCCAGTTCTATCTTTGGAAGCTTAAATGAATATTCTATGGTATGATTCACAAAGCCGTGATTTTACTTGCATTGAACCCAAGAGTCCCCATAACATTCTGTGTTTTTTTAAAAAGGAAAAAAGCAAGCCCTGGAGACAACTTCACATAATGTGCGTACAGAAAGTTCCTTTCCCATACTTTAAGAACTGGCATCCAAAGTTATTTTAGGAGCTCAAGTAATAACCTGAACATTATGATATACAGAAGAGAGGCCAGTAAACTTCAACAAGCCTAACAAACATATGGATGAACCCCAGAAAAACTGTGATGGTAAAGTATACCTGACATGATTTATTAAATAACATATATGATATATCATATGGGCAACGGTTTTAGAAAAGTCATTAACTCTACAGAAATAGATGTCTCTTATCTATTTTTTTACTTTAACATATTTCTTTCCATGCCAGAAGGTTTGGTTTCAGCTGCACGTAAGCCCTCTCCTCTTAGCCATTTTCAATCCATTTTGGCATTTCTTAGCCATTTTCAGTGCATTTCAATGCCCCTGTCTAATATCATTAAAATTGTATAAAAACCCAATAACCTTTACTGTTTTATAACAAGTGACAAAACGGGTTACTAAGACGCAAAGCATCTGTATGAAGCATATTAAGGAAAATATTTGTTTTGCATGCAAACTGACCTATCTTCAACCCCTGGCATTTTGTAGTAAGGTTGGTTAAGACTTCTATAAGAGAACTCAATGGGCACTGTGACCAAATGGGCCAATGATCTCATTTGGCACATTCCAAAATCTAGCTTTCTTCTTTTAACCTAAGATTTACATTTTTGTCTTTTAAAAAACATCTTTTACTGGGAGCTGAACTACAGATAGCTGGTATAATTCTTCAACAAACCAAGTGAAAACAATAAAGATGGAAAGACTTCCTTATGCCTGTTTATGAATAATGGCAACCTGCAATTTTGCAGTTGAACAAGTATCTCCTTTGCATTCATCTTAGCTTTTCCCCATTTATCTTAACACCTCCACAGTTCTACAAACTCAATACACTGTTCAGCATGGTACCAGGCACTCAAGGATATTGTGTTTGCTGCTACATGAAATGACACAGCAAATTACAATTACTGTACTATTTTCTACTCACCAAGCAATATTCAAACAACTGAACGTTTTCAGTTGCTCCACTGAATGTAGCTATCTCCCAAACTCCATGTATCACTACTTTTTTTCAAATTGGCAATGTTCTTTGGCCTTCTACCCTTTCTTGAATTGCAGTTAGAGATATTGCCCTTGATAATACTCAATGTATTACCACTCTTCCCCATACATCTCAAAGATCATTTTGATTTGTCGACATTCCTTTGTATCTCTGTTTAAGTTCTGACTAAATGTATGTATGCCCCAGTACAGAATTTTAAAGCAGTAGATGAAGAAAGATGCAGCACTAGCCAACCATCACATCATAATAGATAACAAAGTGAAATCCAATTGAATCTTTAAATACTCTGCACCTGCACAATGGATATTCTGAGTCCTTCCTGCTAAGAGAAAGGAAGTGGCAGCCCCTCACACCAGAAAAGCAAATGTGCAGATCAATGAAAGCTATGTCTTCTATGTCCTCCCTAGTTCCTCCCAATGATCCAGAGCTTTGAATATTTATTAGTATACCTGCAGCTGGACTTCCACTTTCCATTGGAAAGTGACAAGATACATATTCAGTTCAATCCTATGAATATTTAATTAGAAGCGAGTTCTAGTGAAGATAGCACCCAGGTATGTTTGTATATGACTGCACTTTTAGAAAACATACATGGATACAACTGTCCTCCGACTTCCTGCCTCTAAGAAGACTACTTGCCTGGCATTCATCATCAAGCCAAGAACTTTAAGAATAACCTCCTGGCAAAGTGCATCTTTGGCCATGTTTGAATTTTTGGGACCTGCCTGGAAGAAGACTGTTTTGCACTGGAAAGCTTGCAATGTTTTTTTATTTTGATTAGTGGCCTATAAAGGTATGACCTATAGCCTAGTTTTGCATTTGTGTTTTGTGATGGCCACGCGGCTCCACCGCCCCCCTTTTGCTTTGATTGATCACTCAAGTCTCTTTTCACGTGGGATTTCCACCAAAGTTTGTATCATTAAAAAAAGTAAAAAGACAACCATAAGATACAACAGCAATTCTGACTTTTTCTGGTCAGGCTTTTGAAACGGTAGGTTCCAGCTACACCACATAAAAATAATAAAATAATAAAGGTGTGCCATCAGGGTTTTCTAGCCATAAGATTCAGAAGCACTTTACCATTCTCTTCTTCTGGGAGTGTCCAGAGGAAGAGCTTGCCCAAGGCCTTGGCTCTTCTTGGAGACAAATTAAGGAAATGAACTCCCAATCTCTGTTTTCACAGCTAAAGATCTAACACACTGAGTTATCCAGTGGGTTCCACTAAGTGAAAAGTAAAGATATAGGTTCCCCCTGCACATGTGTGCTAGTATACACAGAGCTATCCAGTGGGCTCCACTACATATACAAATCCAAAATAACATGTCTTCCAAAAACAACAGATTCATGGAACTGTTTTCTGTTCTATTTCATTACAACCTAGAAGTGAAACCTAGCATTCCATGTATGAATAAAAAGTGAGGGAAAGCAAAATTTGTGGGGGGGGAGGGAGATGCCAGTATCACCACAGGAATGATATGTTACTTTTTAAAGCGGGAATATGGGGGTGGATAGAATAGGCAATTCATTAATTCAGGATTCCCCAGAAGAAGCCTTCTATCAATACAAAGGTACAGTATTGCATACAATGGAAGCCCTATCTCATGCAGAGAATCACTTTGATCCATTGTGTAGAATCCTTAATAACAACTTTGCTGGAAAATGAGGAAAACAACACAGCTTCCTTCCAATATAGCCATATATGCATGCATGACATCAGATCTAGTCTACCTCCTACAAGTGGCTTAAACCAGTGTCACAACAGCATCCCAATTTCAAATAACCTTACACAATTAGTAGTCATCAAAACAATAAATGGCTGAAATCCTGTAGCTTGGGACAGCAAGTCACATCACGACTAACTTCACTAAAGCAATGGAACACACCTGTGAATACAGTATTCTCAGTTTATCCAGGTGAGGTTATCTGGAAGTTGAGTCGTGGCAACTGGACTTCTTTTCTTGAGGAATCAAAACGTTTCGCTGCTCATCCAAACAGCAATGGAACTTAGTATGCTAAGCAACAAGGTTTCAACCAACAGATACATTACATACTCATGTCTAGTCATCTGCAATCTGTAAGATATCAAGAACCAAACTTTATACCTGCCTTGGGTAACTTATACTTGCCACGGGCGACAGGGAGCGCCGCCGACCTGCAATTTACAAGACCACGTCCAGTCACAAACCCACAGTCACAACACAGATAACAGAGACATGGAAGGGAGGATTTCTTCAAAACTCTTTTCAGTACAGCCTAACATTATACATGTTACACTGGTAGCTGGGAGTTACCCTGGATTAATTATTGTGGAGCAAAAATGTGACTCAATGGGAGTAACAATGACTTAGAGCTGGCCTAGAAATGAAGAAGAGACAACTCCGGAGGTGGGAAGGGTTTAGAAAATGGAAAGGGGGGAAACAAACATGCCATGTGGGCAAGTGAGAAAGAATCAAGCCCTCTGCCATGCAAAAGAATGAGTCACAGGCATACAATGTAGGTGCAGCCAGGTAAATGCACCTTACATTTCCATACATTTCTATCTCACTGGTGCACCACAAAGCATAAAGGCCAGGGGGCATTACAATTGCAATCTGTCACCACCTTCCTTGTGGAGGGCGAAAGGAGTCCGTCTAAAATGCAAAACAATGCCATGCAAAACATAACCCCCTTTTAAAAAAGAGAGCAGGTTAGGAGCTTCAGAAGCCACCTAGGAGCACTTGAGTTGGGATTGCGATCAATCCAAGCAACATCTGGTGGCCAAACTTGGGCTGGGCTCCAATGGCCACCCCACCCCCACCCCCTCTGCAACCACACTGTCCCCATAAGGCCAATTACACGGATGTCCTCACCAGCTGTCACGCCTACCGGTGGGAAGCAGGGGTGGGGCGCTGGTGTGTGTGTGTGTGTGTGTGTGTGTGTGTGTGTGTGTCCCTCCCACCCATCCAACCAGGCCATTTACACGGATGTCCTCAAGGGCTGTCATGCCCACCGGTGGGAAGCGGGAGTGGGGGCCGCTGGTGTGTGTGTATATGTGCGTGTGTGTGTGTCGCCCCCCCCCCACTCCTCGGCCTGCCCTGCAGGGCCTTTGGCCTTCCTTTGCCCATTTAAACGCCGAGGGAGAGCCACAACAGAAAGGCAAGCGCAGCAGAGCAAAACCCCCCCTCCCTCCCTCGATCCTCCTCTTTCCCCCCTTTCAAAATTGCCACCAAGGGGGGAATATCACCCCCTCCCCCTCCCCCAAAAAGCCACAACTGACAGGCAGCAGGAGGAGGAGGAGGAGGAGGAGGAGGAGGAGGAGGAGGAGCCGCCGCCGCCGCCGCCGCGGCCACCACCCCCCTCTGGGCAAGGGCGACCCTTTAAAATGATGATGGGGATGATGGGGATGGGAGGGGGCGGGACCCCAGAGCCAGCCAGACGAACCCTGCGGAAAGGGTGGGCGCTCGAAAACGCCCCCTTCGGCCACCCGCCAGGGAAGGAAGGGCCTCGTGGGGCAACCAGGCGGTGGGGGGTGTAGGCTGGGGGGGGGGTCCACCGCCGGCCTTCCCTTCCCTTCCTTCCTCTTCCTCCTCCTCCTCCTCCTCCTCCTCGCCCGTCTCTTACCCGGCGGCGGCAGCAGCGGCGGCGGCGGCGATGATGATGGTAGTGGCGGCGGCCTCCGGCCATGGCTGGGCTCCCTCCTCCTCCTCCTCCTCCTCCTCCTCCTCCGTGGGGCGAGGCGGCCGCTCGGAGGGGGCTGGGCGGGAAGGAGGGAAGGGAGGTCGCCCGCCCCGTGTCCCCCTTCGGGCGCCCCGGAGCCCGCCGTCTGTCCGCCCGTCGGCTGCTCCCGCTCGGCTGGCTGCCTGCCTGGCTGGCTGGCGCGGTCTCCTCCTCCTCCTCCTCCTCCTCCTCCTCCCCGCCTGCCCGCCCGCCCGCCCGCCCTCCTTCCTCACAACCACAACAACATGGCGGCCGCGGCCACACACGGAAGGCGGGCGGTAGGATAGAGGAGGGAGGGAGGGAGGGAGGGGGCGGGAAAGGCGCCAAAAGGGCCTCCCCTCCGCCGCCGCCGCCGCCGCCGCCGCCGCCGCGCAGGGCCCGCCTGAGGGAAACCTCGAGGGGGAGGGGGAGGGGGCTGGGCGGGGGCGTGTGCGCGTCTCTTCCCCACCAGTCCTTTGGCAGGTCGCCCCCCCCCTTTCCGCCTCCTCAGAAGCTGCCAGGCGGGGGCTTTCCTTGGCAGAGCCTCTCTCCCCCCCCCTCTTCTTCTTTTTTTTTTAATCTGAGGAGGGTGACGAAGCGCCTCTCCCCTCAGGCTCACGCATTCCCTATTATATGTCTGAAGAAGTGGACGTGCCGTCCAGAAACGTTCTATTAAAATAGGAAAGTTAGTCTTTCAAGTGCCGCGTGTTTGTGTCTTTTTGTTTGGTTTGGTTTTGTTTTTTCTTTGATTTTTGCCTGAAAATCCCCACTATCTTTTTACTTAATTGTTTGTGTGAACACACACCCGCACATCATTCATCATGATGAATGATGAATGACGTGTGAACACACACCCGCGCGCACACAAATATACAGTGTGTGTGCAAATATATATATATATATATTCACGCACACACATATATACTGTATGTATCGGAGACAGTAGCCGGGTTAGTCTTGTCAAGAATTCCAGGAAAAAACACAAAACAAAACAAAACAAAAGATACAAAAGACACAAAACATGTGGCACCTTAAAGATTAACTTTCCTATTTTAATGGAACGTTTTGTGGACACCTCCACTTCTTCAGACATATCGCACTAGAATGAGGTGTGCAATATAATATGCAATGGAATATATCTTTTATTCATACATGTGAATAAACATATGTGTATATATGTCTCAGTATATGTGTTTGTTCATTATTTATACAACTTATATGCCACCCACTACACAAAGGTCTCTGGGCGACTTACAATTATACCTGCCACAGGTGACAGGGAGCGCCGCCAACTCACAATTTACAAGATCACGTCCAGTCACAATATATATAATAAATACATTAAGTAAATAAGAGGAGGGGAAATGCCTGAGGCGAGTGGTGCTTACACAACACACACACACAGAGAGAGAGACAGAGAGATAATGTATTTTACCCCCACCTTTCTCTTCAAAAAGGACCCAAGGTGGCTCATGTCATTTAAAAAAAATTAAACCTAAAAAGACTATATAAATAAATAAATAAATGTGCTTTCAAAATAATTATATTATACATTATTTAATAAATCATAGCACTGTGAGGAAAGGGGAATAAAACCAATATTAATCTCTTTCTCTTTACAGGGAGAGAAAGTTCTCTTCATTCCCCGCTCTCACCCATTTTCACCTCAGAAACTCAAGGCAGCCAAGGACAGGGAGGGATTTTTCTGCCTCCCTTTTCCTCAGCCTCAAAAGCAACCCGAAATCGCTCCCATTCCCCAGGGTAAACTACTAGGTTTTCAGGATTGCCAGGATGAGGCCACGGTGGAAGCTGGTGAAATCCAGTGTACAGGATACAATAAACAGGCAGAAGTAAAGGGCCAAACAAAAGAGAAAAGTCGCATGATTTCCTAGTGCAGAAAGCAACAGCGCTATGAAGGCTTCAGACCTCCTTTGAAAAGTATAGTTTTTAAATATGTAAACATTACAGGTTTAAATCTTGTTTGTTTCCTTTTAATTAGTTGTGGGTTTGGAATTTTTTATTTTATTTTATTTTTGTATGGCACCTTGGTCCCCAAGGGAGAAATGCACGATAAAAGTGAAGTAATAAATAGAATAAATTAATAAAATCAAAATGCATACTTTTTTGTGCTGTTAAGGTGCTTCCAAAATGTCATGTCCGTAATATCCTTGTGGTGCCCTTGCAAACAAGGGAGTCAATCCGTGTCCTATATTGGGTCTCCCTCTATTCCTTCTGTGTTCTACCTTTTTCAGCCTGAAATTGTCTATTCCAGAGGATCTTGCCTTCTCGTGATGTGTCCAAAGTAAGCTTCAGTTTCAACATTATTGCCTTGATCCACTGGTTTATTTTTTCTAGATATCCAGGCTTAATCGACTTGCTTATTTTTCTGGCAGTCCAAGGTATCTGCAAAGCTTTCCTCCAGCACCATGTCTCAAAACAGTCATTTTTTTCTGTTAACTTTCTTTCAAGTCCAGTTTTCACAGCCATACATGGTGATTGGAAATACAAGAGTGCGAATTATCTTGGCCTTGGTCTCCAGTGTGACACATCCTTACACTTGAGATTTTCTAATTCTTTAATGGGAATCCTTCCATGTCTCGGACTTTTTTTTAAAATCTTGGCTGTAGTCTCCAATATGATTTAGTGGGATAGGATTCTAAGAATGTTAACATTTCACCTCATAACTCTTTGCATATATTTGACTAATGGGTCCATGGTCCACACCAGGGGCTGTTTATCCTACTGTTTTGATGACAGGCCATCCATTTATTATTGCAGCTGTAGTTATTTATGAGCTTTTTTAAAAGGGGGTATTCATACCATACATGCTTCCTGCAGTTACAGCAGCTGCATTAAAGCCTGCTGTATTTTAATAAAAGAGGGGCCTTTATCACAGGATTTCTTGTGGCCATTAACTGTTACCTCTGCTCACCTTTGCTGTTTGCATTTTGTGTTCTCGGTGGCAGGGATGTAGCAATGGGAAAATGTAAACTATGGGGCCAAAAAACTAGAATACACAAAAATACCTGGTCTGCCGTATCTTTCTGGATTGCCCCTTTAGCCAAACCAACAAGGCAATTTTTTTAAAAAAAGTTTATTTACTATGCAGAGTTATTTCTATCAGATCCCTGGGCACATAGGTTTCCATAGGCAACTGAAAATGTTGAACAATTTTAAAAATGAATACACTCTAGAAACCTGAAATTCATTACAGTACCGTATATGTACAGCCCAACATTGATTGCAGGCATTTTCCACCAGACTAGGGGAGAGAGAGAGAGGGAGATGGAAGTAAAGTCACTCCATAGGTTCGGTTTAGAAACTAACAATTTCTAGCATATAATGTACCGTACTTTATTTCCTCCCCAGATAGTCCAAATAAGGAAACCATGAAATTCTGTCTTTTTGGAGCAACCCAGATTAGGGCTGCATTGCCACTCCTCTTAGTCCCGCTGATCAAGGTGAGAAATGATTACCGTAATGTTCTTTTATTCATCTTTGTAACCCATTCCCTTTTCCATCTGTGTCATGTCTTGGGATTTTGTTTTGTTTTGCTTTTTGTAACTATATGAACAAAAATGGAACAAAAACAAAAGTAATACATTATGATTAGATTGTTAGGCACTGAGGGCAGAGTTTGGAACACTTTCTGGTC
The DNA here is from genome assembly GCA_029282475.1 of Phrynocephalus forsythii. Lineage (NCBI taxonomy): Eukaryota > Metazoa > Chordata > Lepidosauria > Squamata > Agamidae > Phrynocephalus > Phrynocephalus forsythii. The sequence continues at coordinate 3,587,968 of JAPFRF010000016.1, read as the reverse complement.
CAGGAGGAAGGCTGTAAATGCCTTCAAAATGAGATGCAGGTTGGTAACTGTAAAGACAGGAATACTTTATTTCTTTTCTACGAACTGGATAAGGCAAGAACCTAAAAGGGTTAAGGTATTGCCACACCATATATATTAAGAGGAACTCAGCATTACTCATAAGTCATCTAATTCCTCATTCCACATTGATAAGTTTGCATTGCTATTACCAGCAGGTCAGAAAAATAAGGGGAAGCATTTTCTGGTTCCTTCTAGCATCCAATTTTGATATCCCATCTTGCAAATATTTATTAACTATATGAGAGGAAAGATTAATGAATGTCTAATAAAACATTAAAAATGCCTCTCAAAATTTATTTATTTATTTGAAGTATTTATTTAGTATGCCATGTATCTCCTAATAGGAGACTCAAGGCAACTTACAGTCAACTTAAATTCACACAATAATCAGTACGAAAATGCCAGAGGGAACACACTAAAAAAGTTAAACATATAAGAATATTTTGAAAACACCATGAAAACAATGTTTAAAACAGTTAAAGCATTTTAAAGTATTTATTATTTGTTTATTTATTTTTATATTTCTATACTGCAACTGATTTTCCCAATGGGAACTGTGGGCAGTTTACATAACACATATAAATAAACCAAAAATAAAAAAGTGGATGGAGCATTACAAACACCTTAAATCCACTTTTAAAACTAAGATACTGTAATTAAAACTAGATGAAACTGAAGTTTTAATAGTAACTATTTTACATAATACACTGGAATAACAAGGATATTACTTTTTATGCCTAAAGGTAATTTGATAGCTACTTATTGTATGAATTGCTACCCCCAAGTAACATGCTACAGGATAACTATGTTAACCAGTTGCTTCTAAACTAACATTCAACACATGTTAGAAGGCGGAAGTTTGATTGTGTGTCCCTTCCCTTTTCCCAGTACAAAAAATAATTACATCATTCTAGCAAAGTGTATTGCAAGGATTGCCCTTTACACCTGGAAGAGGGACATTCAGCTTAAGCTGTTGCAGAAAAACTGCAGACAGTTCTATTGCAGCAATTTAAAGATTAAGGAATTTATCACAGCATAAGACTTTCTAGACTGCAGACTACTTGGGGCGTTTATACACGACCCCTAAACTCCGGGGCAAATGGCTCCCAGCTCCGGAGATTAAAAATGTTTACCCACCAGCTCTGGAGTTAACAGGAAATTAAGTGCGACCCCACCCACTTTAGCGCATCCCAGCGCAGCTTTCAGGTACCTGCTTTTTGGATGTGACAAATATTTGATCCGGTGTAAGGATAGTGAGTGCAGGGCTCTCCTGGCTTCTGTTTGTTCTTTTTTTGCGCCCCGCCCCTTTAAGAGATCTGAATGCTGCCGGGAACAAAACGGAGGTAAACCGGTATTCTTTTCTTTCTTTTTTCTCCCTCACGCGCCCAGCAACCAGGAAGTGCGGAGGGGGTGGGGACAGAGGAAGAGCGACGAACCCCTAAGATCTCTGGTCCGAATTTAAGTGGCCAGCGGATCTTAGGGGTCGTGTAAAAAGGCCCTTAATTAGATTCACAATATTTTAGCCTGTGCTTCATATGTAATATATTCATAGCAGAAGGTGAAGTTTTCAAAACTGGAGAGGGTGGAAGGATCTGAAATGCAGAACATACAGGCAGTAATCATCATGTTATTAACAGCTTCATTTCCAAAGCATTTGTTGGTGACAACTCAGACAAGGTAGCATTGCTCAGGTAATTAACACATGCTATCCAAACAACAAGGACAGTGGAGGTGATGGCATTCCAATTGAACTCTTTAAAATCTTAAAAGATGATGCTGTAAAGGTGCTGCATACGATATGCCAGCAAATTTGGAAAACCCAGCAGTGGCCAGAGGACTGGAAAAGATCGGTCTACATTCCAATCCCAAAGAAAGGAAATGCCAAAGAATGCTCCAACTATCGCACAATTGCACTCATTTCACATGCTAGCAAGGTTATGCTCAAAGTTCTACAAGGCAGGCTTCAGCAGAATGTGGAAACAGAACTTCCAGAAGTACAAGCTGGATTTCAAAGGGGCAGAGGAACTAGAGATCAAATCGCCAACATGCGCTGGATTATAGAGAAAGCCAGAGAGTTCCAGAAAAACATCTACTTCTGCTTCATTGAGTATGCCAAAGCCTTTGACTGTGTAGACCACAACAAACTATGGCAAGTCCTTAAAGGAATGGGAGTGCCTGGCCACCTTATCTGTCTCCTAAGAAATCTATATGTGGCACAAGCAGCAACCGTCAGAACTGGATATGGAACAACTGACTGGTTTAGAATTGGGAAAGTAGTATGACAAGGCTGTATACTGTCACCTTGCCTATTTAACTTATATGCAGAGTACATAATGAGAAAGGCAGGTCTGGATGAATCACAAGCCGGAATTAAGATTGCTGGAAAGAAATATCAACAACCTCAGATACGCAGATGATACTACTCTAATAGCAGAGAGTGAGGAGGAATTAAAGAACCTCTTAATGAGGGTGAAAGAGGAGAGTGAAAAAAATGGGCTGAAGCTCAACATCAAAAAAACCAAGATCATGGCCACCGGTCCCATCACCTCCTGGCAAATAGAAGGGGAAGAAATGGAGGCAACGACAGAGTTTATTTTCTTGGGCTCCTTGATCACTGCAGATGGCGACTGCAGCAGCGAAATAAAAAAACGCCTGCTTCTTGGGAGAAAAGCAATGGCAAACCTAGATAGCATCCTAAAGAGCAGAGACATCACTTTGCCAACTAAGGTCAGGATAGTCAAAGCTATGGTTTTTACAGTAGTGATGTATGGAAGTGAGAGCTGGACTATAAAGAAGGCTGATCACCGCAGAATTGATGCTTTTGAGCTGTGGTGCTGGAGGAGAGTCTTGAGAGTCCCCTGGACTGCAAGGAGATCAAACCTATCCATTCTGAATGAAATCAACCCCGAATGTTCACTAGAAGGAGAGATTGTGAAGCTGAGCCTCCAGTACTTTGGCCACCTCATGAGAAGAGAAGACTCCTTGGAAAAGTCCCTGATGCTGGGAAAAATAGAAGGCAAAAGGAAAAGAGGACGAGAGAGAATGAGATGGTTGGACGGTGTCATCGATGCAACCAATATGAATTTGACAAGACTCCGGGAGGCAGTGGAGGATAGGAAGGCCTGGCGAGCTCTGAACAACAACAACATCCAATTGAAACCATGTATGCACAAATTTTATCTAATCCTGGCCAGAGTTAATAGAACTGAACCTCATGATGTATGTATTGTAATTCAGGTCCTTTTGTTCAAGAACCGCTATTATGAGGTCAGTTACAGAGAGTCCTGGAAGGCTGAAATGTTACACCACGGGTTTTGGGAACAGTGCCATCTCTGATGTCAGATTTGTGCCTCTTTATTCTTTTATGCAGAGACTAGTCTGTTAAGAGCACTGCTGGAAGAAGAGGACATAGTTCACATTGGAAATGAGCAGGTGGACAACAATCTAGTGTGTGTGTGTGTGTGCGTGTAGCTATGTATATATAATTTATAAAGCAACTACATACTGTTACAGTAAAGCTTTTAAAAATGATCACAATTAAACATAATGCATTTACAGTATTAAACATTAGACCTCCATTTAACAGGCAGAGATGCTGACAAGTTCAGGATCTCCCTGTATTAAAATCTTATTGCTTGGTGGTGTGCTTTTCTTTGGAATTTAAACATCTGGGAGGGACCAGCACGAAAGAAGGAGGTGGCCTGTAGAATAGTGGGAGGGAGTATAACTGTAGTTATGAGAAAGACACCTTTTCTGGAAATCACTCCATTTTTATTATGATAAAACACCGCTCCCCTGCTTGCCTGATGGTAGTGAGTTGGAATGTGCTGAGCCAAGAGATCAGGGAAAAGATTACTCCAGTGACATACAGCTTTGTTCCTGTCAGATAGAGCACTCACCATAACAATGAAAGCCTGGGCTGTGTATTCTTGTTTTCCTGCTACTGGAGGCTAGATGTTATCACAATTATTCTGACTTTGGATGTGGCAGTTTTAAACATCAAAGTTGTGTTCCATCTAAACCAATCTCCAAGGTTTTTTTTCCAGACAATATGTGTTCTTTTTTAATCTCCATTTATTTTGTTGGCCAGCTGTAGCAATGTGTTTCTTTTGTTTCTGATTATTTAACTACACGATTCTTATAAATATTTGGTCTTTATTCATTTCAATTCAAGAAATTCTTAGCATATTGTAAAAAAATCCACATTTCAAATGTATGTACACTACTATGCAAATGTCATTGTTTTAACAATACAGTAGCATAATGACCATATATACAGTAATTGTTTGTGTGCAGTATTCAAAAACAGAAAAACATCAGAAAAAACAGCTTCTATAGGCTAAAGGGGTAAGCCAGGCCTGCCCAAAGTCCGGCCCGGGGACCAAATCCGGCCCGTCAAGCCATTCTGAGTAGCCCGCGGCTGGCTGGCCCGCCCCTCCCTCCCCCTCCTTCACCCCATGTTTTTTTAAAGAAAGTGGGTGGGGCTTGCAGTGGGGTGGCAGGGTTGGGGAGCAACCGGCCCCTGACACATTCTCAGCCACCAAATCTGGCCCTCCTTAAAAAAAAGTTTGGGCACCCCTGGGATAAGCACTTATTGACCTCCACTTATACTTGAACAATAGGAGGCATCTCACTCTCATAAATCTAAAAGGAATGGAACCCTAATTAATGCTATTGCTAATCCTTGTATTTGTTCTACTATTTCATGTCTACATAACTACTGTGAAAAAGGTCTATTATGTCAGGTTTGTGCAAGACATGCATGGTGCTTCTCACTTAACAATAGAGTTCTGTTCCTATGCCTGGGTCATTAAGTGAATTGGTTGTTAAGTGAGGAGCTTAAGGCGGATGTCTTATGATGGGTTGAGGCTGCCCTCCTTGCAGGCAGGCCAGAGTGGGAAAGCCACAGGAGAAGCAGAACAAAAAGGAGGGAAAATAGAAAAGGAGGTGGCCAGCACCCTGCCTGCTCAGGTCATTCTCCTCCCTGGCAGAAGCACTGTGATGCTTGCATCAACACTTGTCCCTTGGAAGCAACAGAGGAGGAGGAAAGCAGAGGTATGGATGCTGTAGCCTTCCTCCCTCCCCTCTGAGCTCCAGACAAGGCAGGTGCAGGCAAGCAGAAGAAGGCTGGAAGCTGTGTCCCAGACTCCATGGACTGGAACAGCAGCTTCCACTTTTCAGGCAGCAATTAGACAGCAACTGTGGCTTTGGCAATGTGGTGGTACATCTGAGTGGTCATTAAACAAATAGGTTGTTAAGTGAGGAGCAGCTGTCCATATACATGTTGTATGAATTTAATTAATTGGAAGCTTGCTGCTAAAACCAACTTGCAATCACAACGTTCCATTCAATCAATCAATCAATCAGCCTTTATTGGCATACATAATTTAACAACACAAGATCAATATAGGTTCCATTCAAAACGCCAAAGGTCACAGAATTTGACAGACATAAAATCATACTTTTGCATCAGCAAGGTCATTCTCAAAGGAAATCAGAATCTGATGAGATGCATCTTAAGAGATTTTTCTTTGAGGGACTGCAAGAAGTCCAGCAAGGACCTGACTCAGCATCTGCCGGCTTCATCCAGATGCCAAGTTGACCCTTCTAATGCTCAAGAAGCTTGATCATTGATGATCTTTGTGAAAGAGTAGGCAGGAAAGAAAGTGTATTACGGAGTGAGGAATACAACTTTGAAATTTTTAGGTCAAATTGTCAACAACGTGAGAGGAAGAGTTGAAGAGAGATGGAAAGACGAGTCCCCGCGGCCTTTGGTGAATCAAGGTGAAGGGTCTGTCCTGGTTTGGGGTTGCATTTCTGTCAGGGATGTTGGTGATATTGTCCATATTGACGGAAATGCTGAAAAATACAAAGAGAGTTTCATTCATCATGACATTCCTTCTGGAAAGTGCCTGATTGGGAACAGTTTTGTTTTTCAGCATGATAACCCCAAGCACACTGTTAATGTAGTGAAATCATATTCGGTGAGAAAAACAGCTGATAAAACACTTATAGTCATGGACTGGCCTCCACAGAATCCAGACCTGTATATTATAGATGTTGTATTGAATCAATTGGGCAAATGAATAAATAAAAGACAACCCTAAATCTAAAGAACTCTGAGAAGTGCTGGAAGAAGCCTGATGTAATATACCAGGAGATTACTTCAGAAAACTTCAGTACAGTGTTCCCAAATGAGTTCAGGATGAGCTTAGAGGCAAGGGAGGTCACACTAAATACTGATTGAAGAAGCCAGTTCATTCTGTAATTTTTTTAAATTTTGTGTACCTATTTCCTGTATTTTCTGTTTGGTCATTAAAATGGTTATTAAAACTTTGCTAAACAACAAAGCTCACAGTGGCTTATGACTTTTGCATAGTACTGTATGTTTTTTATAGTTGTCTGATAACTGAGAATATTTAGTACCTCATGATGCACATTCTCAAAATCATATTAGTAGCATGTTATATTTTCTAACAAAGAAGGTGGCTATTAGATTGACTTCCAGTTAAATAAAAATACATAATTTTACTAACTCTAAGATTTTGCATTTTCACAAAAAAGCTTGGAACAATATAAAGACAGATATAATCACCTGCGTGCCAGTATGACAGATTAAGAAGAACAAAGAACAACACAATATCTACAAGGACAAGAAAGTGGAGGATGAGTAAGTAATCAATTACTGTAGTAGTTACTTAGAAAGTCATGATGGACAAGGTATTAAAGGCTAGCTTTCAGTCTGTTGTTTACAGGTTCTGTAGATGTGTTTATTCTATCAGTACAGACATTTGCAGTAAAAAATGTTTATTCACTTGCTATGAAGCCACACCTGGGAATCTGGATTTCACTGGATAAATTTGAGTTAAGTGGCCACACAGAGAGAGAGGAGGAAATTGACTTGTTTGCAGCTTGTTAATTTAGCCCTCCTGATATGCAAAAGGCACAGCTAAGGAGAATTGCTTTAGTTCCCACCAACCTACCTGAAGGCATCAGAAGAGTTTAAGAGATGCCAGTCAGGCATCGTGATGCTGGTCTTATTCAAATGTGTTGTTTATAGGGTTTGTAAA
>JAPFRF010000016.1:3408338-3578338 GCA_029282475.1 Phrynocephalus forsythii | reverse complement strand
GGAAAGAGTTCCAGCATTTGGGAGCAGCCAGAGAAAAGGCCCTCTCTCATGTTCCCACCAAACGCACCTTTGAAGGTCATTGGACTGAGAGAAAGGACTACCCTGATGATCTTAAAATAAAGGGAGACATGGTCATTGAGATATACTGGACCTAAGCCAGTTAGGGCTTTATAGGTTGGATCTAGCACTCTGAATTTTCCCTGGAACTGGATCAGCAGCCAGTGGAACAGTTGAAACTCAGTGTATGTTTATGGGATCCATGTAACCAGACCCAGTCAACAATCTGGATGTTGTATTTTATTATATACAGTGGTACCTCTACTTATGAGCGGCTCTACTTACAAACAATTCAACTTAAGAGCAGAAAACAATTGGCATTTTAACTGCTGCCTTACAAATTTTAGATGCTGTCTGCTCTACTTACATTTTTTATTTTTTCAATATATTTTTTTTAGTTTTTAGATATGGCTGCTCTACTTATGAGTTGTTCAACTTATGATCATGCATTCAGAACAGGTTAAGCTCGTAAGCACAGGTACCACTGTATATTAAACCTTAAACTTGATGATGATGACAGGAGTAGACTTCTTACACACCCAGAGCATTTTTGTGAGTAGCAATAGGGGAGAAAATAATTTCAGTTTGTTTTGGATCAGAACTGTGCTAATTATCATCTCCTGCACCCAAATGCAGTCTGTGATCAGAGACTTTTGGATTCTTTTTGATTCATGCATGTATGTAAATGTGTAAAAAAAGAACAATTTTAAGTGTGTAAAAGCACTTTAGTCAACAGACAAAGACCCCCTATATTTACAGTGCAAGTTGAAAAGTATATTTATATTTTTATAAGTATAAACATATAAAGTATATAATATGTTTAAAGTAAATAATATGTTTTCTTATTATATTCATGAAAATAGCCACAGAAATAGAAATGAATTTTCAAGCAAAGAGAGAAGAACAGTTAGTTGTTCCTATGCTGTCTGGTTAGAATAAACTTGGAAGTAAATGTCTTCAGTCTTGATGAGCAGCCATTTTGTTTATTCTTACATCCACCTAGAGCAAAAAGAGGTGCACATCTTCTTCCAGAGGACGTCTCTAAAGGGAGATTTGGCATGAAATAAGTAATGATAAGAAGTAACTTTTTTGGACTGCAGCTTCTGACTAGCAACCTGGTACCTGTGTTATTCTGGCAATTGTGGCCTCCTCCAAACAATACGGTTTTCCACTTTTCAGCAAAAGCTGTGGTGGCTCTTGACAGACAAGATGGAGGGCCACACATAAGTGACACATTTTCAGAGCAGAAATGGTGATGTTTAGCCGTACAAAACGAAGACTGAGCGGGGATATGATAGCCATGATTAAATATTTGAAAGGATGACGTATTGAAGAGGGGGCAGTGGTTTCAAGCTACAGGAAAAGTGGAGTAACTTCCTGATGGTTAGAAGCTGAGCTGTTTGGCAGTAGAACATGCTGCCACAAAGGAGGGTGGTGGAGTCTCCTTCTTTGGAGGTTTTTAAGCAGAGGCTGGTTGGCTATCTGTCGGGAGTCCTGTGATGGGGGTTCCTGCACGGCAGGGGGTTGGGCTGGAGGGCCCTTGAGGTCTCTTCCAACTACAGTATATGATTCTATAATTCTATTATTCTATGCTGGAACAATGTATCATTGCTGGACTGTCTTGTTCTGATAAGAAATAGAAGTGATCACAACGCTTTAAAGATTTCACTGTTGGTAGTAGAAAGACATGGAGAAACTAAGAGGCTGCAAACTTCTGAATGGATTCTTGGCTCTGGATTTGGCTGTGTTCATAACTTTCAGAAGAGGTAGCTGTGTTATCTGAGCTTTTCAGGGAAAATCAAAACAAAAATGAAAAATAAAGCAGACAAAAACATTGTGGCACTGTAAAGACTAGCTGCTACATTTTAGTGTGAGCTTGTGAAGCTCACACTGAAATGTAGCAGTTAAGTCTTCAAGATGCCACAATGTTTTTGTCTGCTTTATTTTCTCTTTGTTTTTGGTTTGTAACATTCAGGCTCTCCCAGTCCTCTGACCTACTTGTGTGTCGGGGTGGACAGGAACAGCAACCAACAACAAGCACAACCTTCAGCCTACGAGAGAAAAGAAATCAAGAGCCAACAGCTAATCTTGTTTGCATGCAAGGAGGAAGCTCCTGTGGCTGCAGCAGAGATTAGCAAGAGCTGGAGGAAAATAATCTTGAATCATCCAAATATTTTACAAGTGTGAGATTATTAGCTAAGAAATCATTAGAAGCCAAAGCAACTGAGAAATGCTGGGGGTTTTCCTCGGTCTTACTTTCTCTTCTTGTTTTTGTCTTCTCTTTCTGTTCAAGCCATGTGAGTGAGGCATGCATAGATAAATTAAAAATCAACCTCTTCTTGTTCTTCTCCAGCCAGGGACAGTCTTGGCCCTTCCTTCTTACTCCATTTGTATAAATGAAAATGCCCTCTTTGTGCCTTTATCATTGGCAGAGCCAGGAACTCTTAACACCCAAACAGAGCCAAGGAGATGAGTGGCATAGATCTGTCAAGTCTCTGGACAAAAGTAGAGGCACACTTCCTCAAGCATCAAATGAATGGGACACCACACCTCGGGCATCTCAATTGTCCCATTCAGTGCTCAGTGACTTCCCATCCACAAATCACAGCAGAGAAGGGGCCTGTTCTGCTATAACTCAAACTTAATTTCCAAAAGTTTATCTATTGAGAAAGCACAAGGAACTCATCCAAATGGTGTTTCAGACTACGAAGAACTTGGATGAACACTTGTAGTCTCTTTCTTTCCCTCTTAATCTTTGTTTTAAAAAATAACAACCACTGTGAACCATTTTTAAGGACAAACTAGACACAACATTGTTCAGGTTCTTGGCAAAAAGGATGGAAATAGGAACACATATTAAGCACTGGAATAGACTAAATCAAGATTGATGGGTGTCGGAATAGGGACACCTCACCAGCATCCCAATCAAAATTCCACACACCCGCCCTAGTTTGCTTTTTCTATTGGGTCTAACAGGATGTCTTCTGTTGGCCCCAATGGGAGTTTTCCCGAAGGTCCAGGTCTGAATTGTCTACTCTTGCATCTGCTGTTTTGGCCACAGATTTGTACAACACTGGCTCTTCAGCTTGAATACGGAGATGAGCACCACCCCTAGAGTCAGACATGACTAGCACGCATGTGCCGGAAGAACCTTTACTTTTATCTATTTTTATTACTTTAGAACACAAGTTAATTTTGGGATAGCTTCTGTTGCAATTTGGCCAAAAATGGCTTGTGATTCCAAAGCAACATGGTACCTGGGGAATTTTGGTAGCTGATCTCAACCCCACTCCAATATAAATCTTCTCGCCTCTGATCACAATACTAGAACTTTATTTATTTATTTATTTATTATGGGACTTATATACCGCCCGTCTTCCTGGGGGGGGGGGACTCCGGGCGGTTTACAACAAATTAAGGAAAACAAATTGCATGAGCTAATAAACTAAGCAGATGAGACAATTGCAGGAAATGGCGATGGTGGGGGGGGGGGAGAAAAAAAAATCATCCAAACGCCTCCCGGAAGAGAAGGGTTTTCAAAGCCTTCCGGAAGGCAGGCAGGGACTCTGCTAGGCGCACTTCTGCTGGGAGATGGTTCCACAGCATTGGGCCAGCCACAGAGAAGGCTCGGGAACGAGTGGAAATTCTCCGAGCCTCCCTGGGCGTGGCCACGCGCAGCATGTGCGCCCGCGACAACCTAGTCGGACGGGCCGAAGTTGACCGCTGGTCGATCCGCTCTGTCAGGTAGCCAGGTCCTAGGCCATGGAGGGTTTTGTAAACCAAAACCAGGACCTTGAATCTGATTCGGGCTGCAACGGGTAGCCAATGCAAGCGGGCCAGAACTGGGGTGATGTGCTCAAATCGGCGCACACCCGCCACCAGTCTGGCCGCCGCATTTTGGACCCGCTGCAGACGCCGAATGAGAGTAAAGGGCAACCCCATGTAGAGCGCGTTGCAATAGTCCAGTCTTGAGATCACCAGCGCCTGGACCAATGTTCTAAGGGAGTCCCCATCCAGGTACGGGTGAATCTGGGCGATTCGGCGAAGATGGAAAAAGGCAGCCCTGGACACAGCGGACACCTGGGCCTCCATGGTGAGCGCCGGGTCCAGGACTACACCCAGATTCCGGACAGAGTCCGATGGCCTGAGGGAAACACCCTCCAAGGTGGGAAACGGGCCACCGTAGCTGGAAGGGGTAGCCCCAAAGAACATAACCTCTGTCTTATCGGGATTGAGTTTGAGCCTGTTAGCCCTGGTCCATTCCATGACTGGGTCCGGACAGCCTAATCTGCAGCGGTGGAAAAGGAGACATAGAGCTGCGTGTCATCAGCGTACTGATGACAGCAGACTCCATGTCCCCTAATGACCTCAGCCAGCGGCCTGATGTAAATGTTGAACAGCATGGGAATCTTCTCAAGTACCTTCACAACTGCTCTTGCCAGTCTTTCTTCTTCTGATTTCTTTGGTTGAGTCTCCATTTTTTTAAAAAATATATTTATAAAAGAACAGATAAAACAGCAAAATAATGTAAGAATAAAAAATAACAAAACAACAGTATACAAAAATATAACAATATACAGCCATAAACCCAGTGCAACCCACCCACCCTCGGGACTTAAACAAGATTACAACTTCATAGTATTGACCAGCCCGTTTCTCTCCAGAAGTCCATTGAGTCTTCTCCAGGTGTATACCCCTTGCGTTTTTGAAATGCATATACCAATAATTTATCCCATATTCCATTAAAATCATTAGATTTGCTCAGTCCTTTCCTAATTTTAATTTCACAAGTCAATTTATCATTAATAGCTAAATTCCATAACTCCTTATACCATTCTTCCATTACTAATTGATTATTAGATTTCCAATATTTGGCAAACATCAGCCTTGCGGTCGTAACCATTATAATTACCAATTCACCCTCCTCTTTCTTCAGTTGAATATCTGCAACTATATTTAACAGTGCCAGCTGGGGGAACATTGGAATCTTTTTCCCTAGTATTTCTTGCATTTCATTGAAAACCAAATTTCATTCCAATTTCCTTTTCTCACATGTCCACCACATATGTAAATATGTCCCTTTCTCTTTTTTACATCTCCAACAAATAGGAGATATTTCTTTAGTTATTATATTTAACTTTGCGGGTGTTATATGCCATCTCCAATATACTTTATAACAATTTTCTTTAACTCTCACTGACATATTTTTCACTATTATTTTCTTCCACAATTTCCCCCAATCTTCCTTTTTTATCTCTTTGTTAATGTCTTCTTGCCAAATCTCTCTTAACTTATTATTTTTTTCATTATCTTCCTGAATTAATATTTTATATATCTCGCTTACAATTCCTTTCCTCTGTTCTTTATTTTCAATCTCATTTCTTCTATCTATAATTTCTTCAAATCTGGTCAATTTTCTACACTCTCCTACTTTAGTTATCCATTCTTTAGTCCATTTTTCCAGTTGTATAATGTTCAGCCAGGAAATATTTCCTCCCAATTTCTCCTTTATGCTTTGTCTATTCTGCATTTGCTTTAACCACTCCCGCAAGTATATAACTTTTTATCATGCAGTAGCATGTTTAACTTCCCTTTTAAATTTTCTGGGAAATCCTTAATTTCTGTTATTTGTATCAAGGGTGAAACCAATGGGCTTAAAATCTCCCTAAAATTCCCCCAACATTCCATAGTATTTTTCAAGAATGGATTACTTGTGTTTTTCACCTGAACTTTAACATCCTCCTTTAAAAAAATTCTCTTTTGATTTAATTTCTAAGTCTCTCCAAATTAGATTATCATTCCCTATTATTAAATCTGGTATATGTCTTGATTGATTGGCTATGTAATATAGCTTAATGTTAGGTAACCCTAAACCACCTTCTTTTTGTGGTATATACCATAACCTCTTATTGATCCTAGCTTTTTTATTGCAGTTGCAAAACATATTAATTTTCCCCTGAATCCCTTTAAGTTCACTTTCATCCCATTTTATAGGTAACATCCAGAATAGGAAATTTAGTTTGGGAATAATTTTCATTTTACATACTGAAATCCTTCCAAACCAAGAAATCCTTAGTTTTTGATACTCTTTTATTTGTTTGGTAATCTCTTTCTTAACTTTCTCAGCATTTATTTTAAACATATCTTGTAAACTCCATGCTAATTTTACCCCCAAATAATTAATGCTATTTACTAATTTACCTTTAAATACTTCCCTAAACAACTTTTTATTTTCTTCACTGTAATTTAACAACATGCATTCAGATTTGTTCCAATTAACCTTTAATTCTGTTACTGCCTCAAACCCCTTTAAATGCTTCTGTAATTTATAAATATTAATCAATGGGTTTTTAATTATTAATAATGTATCATCAGCAAATAAGTTAATTTTATTTGACTTCCCCTCTTCAACCTCTTCTAGTTCTTTATCCTTCCTTATTACATTAGGCAGCATTTCCATTATAAGTATAAACAAAACTGGAGATAATGGGCAACCTTGTCTAGTTCCTTGGCCCAAGGTAACAGTTTCTGTTATTCCATCATTCACTAATATTCTAGCCTTATTATTAGAATACAGTTGATTTATTATATTGCTAAATTGAGCACTAAAACCTAACTGATTAATTAAAATCTTTAATGTACTTCATTCTACCGTATCAAAAGCTTTAAAAATATCTAATGAAATTACTCCTACCTTCCTTTTTACTATTTGCTAAATACATGTTATTCATAAGTCTTCTAACCAAATCTGCCATATGTCTACCTTTAACAAAACCATTCTGATCCTTATTTATATATTTCCCTACAAAACTATTTAATCTATTGGCCATGATTGCTGTAAATATTTTTGCGTCTTGATTAATCAATGAAATTGGTCTATATGAATCTATAAATGTTGGATCTTTATTTGGTTTTAAAATCAGTACTATTATTGATTATTTCCAAGACTGTGGAATTCCCCCTCATTTAATAATATTATTAAATAATTCTTTCATTTTAGGTATTAATAATTTCTTAAATACTTTGTAAAATTCTGGTTCTATTCCAGCAGTTCCCAGTGTTTTACCTATCTTCAATTTATTTATAATTCTCTCTATCTCTTCATCTATTCTTAACTGATCCATCATTACACTATCTTCATTTTGAATTTTTATTATGGTATTTTCCCTTACAAACTCATAAATTCTACTTATAGATGGGTTATTACTTGTATAAAGATTCTTATAATACTCTTGAAATGCCTCTAGCTTTTCTTTCATTTTATTACATCTTTTACCCCTTTGATCCTGTATTACCCCTATCATTTTTTTATTCTTCTTAATTTGCGTCATTCTTGCTAGCAACTTGGAGTTTCTATTATTATGTTCATAATATTCTCTCTTTAAGTACATTAAATTTCATTGCACTCTTTCTAAGCGAATTCCTTCCAATTCCCTCCTTTTAGCTTGTAACTCCAATAACACTCTATTATCTTTAGTTAAAATAAATATAGTTTCTAGTTTTTTAATATCATTTTCCAAATCTTGAATTTTTTTGAATGCAATTTGCTTTAAAATATAGGCCTCTTTCCATGCATACCCTCTTGCTACTGCCTTCATTGTGTCCCAAATCATGCTTGTTTCTCCTCCCCCTTCCTCATTTATCTTACAAGTTTCTTCCAAATTTTTATGCATTTTATCTATTATCGACTTATGTAAATAAATCCTTTCATCCACCTTCCATCTTTTTGCTTCTCTATAATCAGACCCTGGGATAAATTCCATGTTTACCATAGCATGATCTGAAATTTGTATTATATCTAGCTCTATTATGAGTCTCCATTTGACTGACGATAGAACAGGTATTTTTTTTTTAACAATTTCAATTTTTAAAAACTTTAGCACTAAAGTTATGCAGTTCTTCTGTAGATGTGCTTTTTGTCTGAATATTCAGCGGCAGTTCTGGTTCCCTTCATCTGGAATCCTTCCCAAGTCATTTCTGCTTTCTACCAGAAAGGTGATGTCATCGACACATATTACATTACTGGTATTTCTTCCACCCTTTCCCACTCCTCCTTTGTTTTAATGAGAATTTATGTTCCACAACAAGGGAAGCCATGGGTTCACATCCCCATTTTACAGTATGTTGGGTTATGGCGAAAGACAGGGCTAGTAAACACATGGCACACCAGATGTTGCTAGACTGAGGTTAACCGTAGGTGTATCCAGCCTGGTGAGTGGTGCCGGGTTATGAGACATGTAGTTTTGCAATCACTGGATGGCCACAGTTTCTCCAGTGCTGGGATAGGTTTTAGGCATTCACTTCATATACAAACAATACCACAATGGTCAGGCCTTCTAAGCTTCTTCTCGTCTTTCCCCTCTATATTGATGTTAAGAGATGTCAGAAGACACCTTGGATCTGTTTGGAACATGATGCAACAAATCATCATCATCATCATCATCATCATCATCATCATCATCATCATCATCATCATCATCATCATCATCATCATCAAGGCAATGTGTCTACTGTCTTCCAACAGACAAAAGAGAGAAAAAAAAGAAACAGAGCAGAGAGGTGTACATCTCCTTGAGTTCAGAGGCAGGGAAGGAATAACTAATGTATTGTAGCGTGGGGTTAGTGATTCAGCAGTGATTTCAGCTCAGAGACAAAGCAGGCTGGAGACAGCTTCTAGTGAACAGCTCTTTAATCAGGGAGAGACAAGACTGAGGACTGGGGAGAGGGAGTTACATTTATAGGGGCCAGGACTGGCTAGGAAAAGATACATAAGTCTACTGTAATAGTTCCTCGGCGCCATGAGGACTTGCAGGAGCAGATTCATTTACAGATGCCACTGGTACCTGCATTCCTGGGGCATCTCCGCTCTGGTCTTGCAGCTGTTCATCATTAATGGGGGTAGTGTCACTCTCAGGCTGCAATTCACCCATACCGGTACCAGCTCTACTGGGTGCTCTGCGCCTCAGTTGGTCCACGTGCCTACGCCAGACCCTGCCATCTTCAATGGTCACGTAATAAGAGACTGGCCCAGATGCTCTGGTGATCACCCCTGGCACCCACAGGGGACCTCTGGCATAATTTCTCACCCAGACCAAATCTTCAGGAGCAAAATACCTTGTAGAGTCGCTCTCTGCCTGTGGAGGTGCTCTAGCCTTGCGGTTTGGCATTTTGTCTGGGTGGACATAGTCCAGCACCGTCACCAGCCTTTTACCTAGAAGCAGCTCTGCTGGCGACTTGCCCGTAGTAGTACACGGCATCGCAAGCTGCAAGAACAACATTCGGGCAATGCGCGTTGACCAGTCACCCTCCATCAAGCGTGCAAGAGATCCTTTGGCTGTCTGCACCATGCGCTCAGCCTGCCCATTGGATGAGGGATGAAAAGGAGCTGAGGTGACCCCTCTTATGAAATTATCAGCCAGAAATGCCCTGAATTCTTGGGATACAAAGGCTGCTCCATTGTCTGAGACAATGGTCTCGGGCAACCCATGGATTGCGAACAGCTGTCTCAGCACCTTGATTACTGCAGCTGACGACATGCTGGGAACCATAGCCACCTCTAACCATTTAGAATACGCATCAACGATAACAAAAAAACTTTCCTTGGAATGGCCCAGCAAAATCTAAGTGCAGCTGGCTCCAGGGAGTCCGGGTCTGCTCCCACCAGTGGACTGGTGCTCTGGCCACTTCTGGGCGCACTTCCTGACATGCCTTGCACGTCCGTACTCATCGTTCAACATCTTGGTCCATCCCAGGCGACCATACATAGCACCGGGCCAGCGACTTCATCCTGACCATTCCCGGATGCCCCAAGTGCAGTGTATCCAGAACCCTGTTTCTCAGTGGTGCTGAGATGATCACCCTGTCTCCCCATAGGAGACAGCCCTTATGCAGGGATAGCTCATGTTGCCTTGTTGCGTATGGTCTAAAGTTTTCCTCATGCGGGCCACCTGGCCATCCCCTCCCCACCCAAGTGAGCACATGGGAGAGAGCGGGATCTTTCCTTGTTCTCTCAGCTATTTCAGTGGCAGTTACAGGGCCCCCCGGAAGTGTTTCCAGCATCATCACTCGTTCAGCTGGGGCAGGATCTGCATCGCACACACCAGGAAGGGGCAAGCGACTTAGTGCATCAGCGTGGCACAACCTTTTCCCTGGAACATGGGTCAGGGTGTACTGGAACCCATTCAGGAATATAGACCATCACAGCATTCTGGGGGAGAGAATCTGCGGTGTCTGTTTGTTCAGGTGGAACAATCCTAACAGAGGCTTGTGGTCAGTTTCAAGGAAGAAGTGGCGACCGTATAAATAGTCATGAAACTTTTTAATCCCTGCCACTATTGCCAGGGCTTCCTTGTCAATTTGTGCATAGTTGCGCTCCTTTGGCGACAACGTACGAGAATAGAACGAGATGGGCTTTTATGACCCATCCGCTTCCCTATGGCTCAGCACAGATCTCAGCCCATATTGAGAAGCATCACATGCCAGAACAAGAGGTTTCGACTCGTCATAATGAGCAAGGACGCTCCTGCTAGTCAGCATGCCCCGCAAGGTGTCAAAAGCCTTCTGCTGTGCCTGAGCCCAACGCCACACACTCTTTTTCTTCAATAGTTTATGCAACGGTTCCGCTATTGAAGCTTTCTGAGGTAGGAATGAATGGTAAAAGTTAATAAGTCCCAGGAATGACTGTAACTCCATCTTGTTCCGTGGGCGTGGTGCCTCAGTAATGGCTTTAATTTTAGAGTCAGTGGGGTGGATGCCTGTTGCATCAATTTTAAACCCCAAAAAATCCACAGATGGCACCCCAAAACTGCATTTTTCCTTTTTCAGCTGCAGCCCCACCTCCTTAAATTTGAGTAACACAGCACGGATACACCCCACTAGTTCCTGGGGGTCTTTCCCAGCAATCAGAACATCATCAAAAAATGGCAAGACCCCTGGCAGACCCCTTAACAGGTGCTTCATTAGCCCTTGAAAAATTCCTGGAGCCACACAAATTCCAAACTGTAACCTGTTCACTCTGAAAGCCCCTTTGTGCATTATGATCATTTGTGCTTCCGCAGATTGCGGAGTCACTGGCAGCTGTTGGTAAGCTTGAGCCAGATCAAGTTTGGTGAAAATTTTTCCCCCAGCCAATTTTGCCAACAGCTGTGAGACAACTGGAATGGGGTATGAATTTCCCCTGAGTGCCTTGTTGATGGTACATTTGTAGTCTGCACAAATCCTCACTTCCCCATTCGCCTTAAGGGGTGTGACGATAGGAGTCTCCCACCTAGAAGAGTCCACAGGTGAAAGAACTCCCTGTTTGACCAATTTGTCCAGTTCTGCCTCAATTTTGGGTTGCAGCGCAAAAGGCACTCGCCTTGGCTTGAGTCGGATTGGAGCCACCCTGGGGTCCAGCTCAAAGTCAATTGGAGGCCCTTTATAACAACCCAGCTTTCCACTGAAGAGTTCAGCAAATTCTTGGCCTAATACCTCGTCCAACTCAGGGACAGTTTGGACTGAGTTGAGCCCTGATATACTCAGCCCCAAGGCAAGAAACCAGTCAGTACCCAAAAGACTGGGGCGATCCCCCTGTGCAATCACCAATTTAAGCACGGCCTGTTTCTCCCGGAATTGTACCCTCACAGCACACATTCCTAGAATGTGGATGCGGCCCGCCGTGTATGATTGCAAGGTTGCTGGGAATGGTTCCAGAGAGGGGAACTTACCCCCAGGAAACAGCCCCCTTGCAGTCTGGTCTGAGACAATGGTGAATCCAGATCTGGAATCCACCTCCATGTCGCACGGTCGACCTTCGATCTTCACTCTGATGGATGGTTTGCCCTGCGCCGGAAACTGCACGATCTCTCTGTTGATCTCTGTGAGATAATTGCAGTCGTCTAGGAGATGAGTTGTGGTGGATGATCTGTGACGCATTGATCTAGGTGATTCCGTTGTTGCAGCTGCCACTGACCGACAGACCCGGCCGATGTGTCCTGTCTTACCACAAGCTCTGCATGTAGCATCACGAAAATGGCAGCTTTTCCGCTCATGGTGTCCACCACAGCCTGTGCAAGCGCCTCGGCGATTTTTGGGCCGTGCATCCGCCTGACGCACCAACTCGACACCATGGACTGGGCTCTGGCTTGGAGTAGCCTCTTGGTCATCCATGGCATGGGCAGCCTCTACCCGCAGCTTTGTGGTCTTGCCACTGACATTGAGCTCTTCCTGCTCATAATTCTCTGTGGCAGAGGCCTCTTTCAAGGCGGAGGCAAGGGTGACATCTTCCTTTGCCACAATATGCCTTCGGGCTTTTTTGCTGCAGAGCCCCCCAACAAATTGATTCAAGAGAGTGTCTTCAAGATTTGGGAAGCCACAGTGCTGAGCAAGCTCCCGGAGTCCTGCCAGGAATGCAGCCAGAGATTCTCCGGCTTGCTGCTGCCTTTTCTGGAACTCCATCCGCCAGGCCATCTGGGTTTTGGTAGGTGCCAAGTGGCTTGTCAGCTGGGCGAAAATGTCTGTGAGTGCTGTCTCACTCAGCTTTGCTAGGGCGAGCAGCGCCTTGGCCAACATGAAGGTCTCCCGCCCACAGCAACTCAGGAACGTGGCCCTTCTTTTGCTGGCATCTGTGATTCCTTGAGCCATCGCGAAGAACTCGAAATGCTCAACATAGTCCTCCCAAGTGTGAGGCTCGGACAGCTGGAAGGGCTCCAAGTCCTGTGGACTTTCCATTCTCCAGGCGGGCAGGGTCATCTTCTAGCCAGCAGGTGAGTCTTGTCTCTGCTGCGATCCAGACTCTGAGTCAGCGTGATGGGCCTCTGCTACTCAGCATTCTGGATCCCATCCTCGTCACCAGTATTGTAGCATGGGGTTAGTGATTCAGCAGTGATTTCAGCTCAGAGACAAAGCAGGCTGGAGACAGCTTCTAGTGAACAGGTCTTTAATCAGGGAGAGACAAGACTGAGGACTGGGGAGAGGGAGTTACATTTATAGGGGCCAGGACTGGCTAGGAAAAGATACATTTTGGAGGGAACAATTACCACCAATCACAAGGCTGCCTTTTGGCAGGAACCAATAGGATTGAAGATCCAAATGCAGCACTAGAATCAACCAATAGGCCTGTTCCCTTTGGAACAGGAAGGCAGTTACTTCAACAAGCAATTACAGATCAATACATAACATAATGAATGATAGAATGATAGATAGATTGGGAGTTCTTCCAGCCCAGAAAGGTCCCTCCCAGCCAAACTTGCTAAAGGCAGCATGTGAGATTGCAAAACAAGCAAACAAAAAAAATCCAGCATAATATTTCTTACTTCATTTATGTTTCATTTTTTTAAACGTTCAGACAACTTGCTTGGCTCTAACCAGTGACAGCAGCAGCCCAGTTATAAGTGGACTGGACTCCATTTTCCATTTGTTTATGTGATGTTTGCCAAAGGAACTTTAACATTAATCATTCATGCTTTGGAAAAATCAATGATGCAGAAGGACAGATGAAATATTAAGATCATGGCACTCTAAATGGCCTCACATAGTCCTTGAAGGAAGGAGGCAACAGATCATTTCCTAAGTTTATGAAACTCAGAGTGATTTCAAACATCTTAGTAGTAAAGACTGAATTAGGGATAATTATAAATGAAAGTAACAGCCTATCTGCACATTTAAATGTCTCATGCCACTAATAATGAACTCAAATGGCGAGTTTGGACAGGACTGGAGATGAAATGAGTTTAGCAAGAAGTAAGGGAAGAAATATCAATATATATATATATATAAATAATACATCCAAGGGACAAAAAAAAATAGGCCAAAGCTGACAGAACATGCTTAATAAGTGCCAGAAAGAAAGAAAAAGACAGAGAGTGGTGTGAATAGAACTGAATCTCCTTCTGAGGGCATTGGCAAGCAGGCAGGTTGACTGGCAGGCACCACAGAGGGGAGAAGCGGAAACATTGTCTTGACTTCTTGACTTCTGACACACTGGTATTCTATCCCAACCTAATCTGCTTCTTTTATTATGCCAATAAATTTGAGGAAAATGAACACAACTTCTTTATCTTCTTCACCTCCAGTATGTTAATCAGATTACAATGGTGAGCATCCCAAATAAAGTTTACTAAAAGGACAAACATATAACACAGGCCTACAGAAAAAAAAGACAGTCAAACACAAAATTTGTGGGGGAATAAGATGTCTTGAGTTGTCTTGGGTTCCATCAAAAAACAGAAGAAAGAATGAAACGGTTTTGTCTTTGGTTTCTGGTTTTGTCTCCAATAAGCATGGATCAAGAATGTGTACTGGATTTGTCAGGTTTTCTGAAGCAGAAACATTTTACCTTTAGCAACTTGGGTTATTAAGCTAGTTTTTCATTGTTCTGCCTAGTTATGAATGGAGAGGTGGTTTGAGGATTATTATGTGGTTTCTAAACCTACTTATCTACAGTATAAAAATGTACTCTTGGTAATGCAAGTATGCATTGTCGGGAAATCTTATAACACGGGAGGGACACCTGCTATGTGGGAAAGATATTTCCCTATTTAGGTTTCTGGTTGTTACATTATGCTTTATGTATTTCATCTGACTTTCAAGCACCACTTCCTTGTTTTTGTCTTTGACCAAATGTGAATCATCCTCTTCTGTTTTATTAGTAGTGGACCATGAAAACCAATGACGTATGTTTTAGAAATGGAAACTTTGCAGTCCTTATTTGTTGTTGAGGTTACTCATAGGATTTATTCAAAGCAAAAATAGCAACAATTTATTGTGGCTTATTACTGAAGAGCTAGATAGAAATACATGCTTTGGTTTAGGTTTGTGTCCTTTTAACTTACTAGAGGGAAAGAAACAAGCTACAGTATAATGTCTCTGTGAAGTTTGTTCTTTCAGTAAAGAACTAGGGATGAAAACTACTCCAGGCAGGAGGGTGTAAGAACAGTACCACTACATTTAAGGCAGGCATGTCAAAAATTCGGCCCTCCAGATGTTTTGGGCCACAGTTCCCAGAATTCTAAGTTTAGATTGCCTGTAGCAAAGGACTGTGGGAGTTGCGGTCCAAAACATTTGGAGGGCCAAAGTTTGGATATGCTTGATTTAAGGCATGGGTGCAATCATGTCAGTCACGTCTAGATCTGAAATTATTTATTACTGATTAGCTTATAAAAATGAGTATCTTTCCTATCTATTGCCCACACTCCACTGAACAACAGGACTCCAAAGGAAAATAAAGTTATTTATATTGTGCCCTTCTTTGAAGGAGCCCAGGGTAACCACATTATTAATGTGCATGTGTACATATGTAGGAAATGTTTTTTTTATTATCAAGGCCAGTTGATTTATTTGCTGTACACTAGACAAGATTTTGTATTAGTAATACTGGAATAAGGGAGATGGGTTGATCTGACTGGGGCATATATTCCACATAGTTTGTGTGCAGAAAAGGCAGAGCAGCAATTATGGTGGAACAAATGGGCCTTTGCACCAGGGGTCTAAAATGTAGAGCAGTTGGAATATACTGGTGGGAACACCCCCATTCACTTTCTTTCTTTTTAAAGCATAAACCTTCTTTTTCTTCTTTGGGGGGCACTCTATTCATCTGCTCCTTTTTCATGTGGGACTTAGAATGAAGTGGGTGAGGGTTACTGATATTGGCAATGGGTGCCAAAACGGTCTTCAGGAAAATGATTGAATGAGGAAAGATGATCCTTTCTTCCATCTGTTTCCCATATTCCATATCAAGTGATACCTGTTGACATTATTTCCCCAAGTACTTAAGATGCAACAACCGATGATCCTAGATCACACCATTTTGCAGGCATATTTTTATTTTTCTGGGCTGTTGCTCTCCCAGGGTGTGGGGTGTAGGGTTGCTTTCAAAACCAGATGATTTATTGCATTTTGTTGCCTCACTATTGATTTTTCAGCATGGTTTGTATCTATTCAAGGAGCGCCTTTTATTCAGTTGGACTTCCCCCAATGTCAAGGTGCAGTCAGTTCAATTTAACTCCAGGGGTCAGAATTCTGTGTTGCGTACATGGGAGATTCTGCTCTGGTGCAGGCACCCACAGCCACCAACACTGAAAGTAATAGATCTCATTGAACTCAGACAGGTTTACTTGTGAGTAGAGACTTCATTTCTCTCTATATATATTTTAGCACAATCTTCCTATACATATTTGCTCATAATTGAGTGTCA
The DNA here is from genome assembly GCA_029282475.1 of Phrynocephalus forsythii. Lineage (NCBI taxonomy): Eukaryota > Metazoa > Chordata > Lepidosauria > Squamata > Agamidae > Phrynocephalus > Phrynocephalus forsythii. The sequence continues at coordinate 3,562,110 of JAPFRF010000016.1, read as the reverse complement.
TTGTGTTCAGTGGCCTTTCATTATAAGTGGATGCAATCTGATTGATTCTAATTATTTTTTCCATTCCCATACCACAGAATTGTTGGAAGATGGAATTGTACAACTCTTCTCTCTCTCTCTCTCTCTCTCTCTCTGTGTGTGTGTGTGTGTGTGTGTGTGTGTGTGTGTGTGTGTGTGTGTGTGTGTGTGTGTGTGTGTGTGTGTGTGTGTATGTAGGACTAGAATGTCAGCAGTCACTCAGATTTGTGCAAACTCTGAGTGTGATGATGGCATGATAAAACCTACTACATTGGTGTCCAAACTTCGGCCCTCCAGATGTTTTGGACCACAACTCCCACAGTCCTTTGTCACTGACAATACCAGCTTGGAATTCTGGGATATGTAACATAATAGCTTTAGATATAAACCAGTTCAGCCAACGTTCCAGGAGGACATAGCACGTGAAGAAGAAGATACACATAATATTACACTGCTGGTTCAATCAGGACTCACATAATAACCTTCTTCCTTTGCCTAACCCATTATTGGGCTGTCCTGTTACAGAGATCTCACACAAGCTACGTTTTGGTCTTAATCTTGATTACATTTATCTGTGCAAAATTTCTGGCAGCTGAACGTGAGATACACAAAGATTTAATGAATAAGAATGTTAAGTTATACCTTTCCTTTTACTATTTTTTCTTTGTTTAAGCATTGTGAGTGCTTTATAACCTTTGTGACTACTTTATAAGTATAATATTTAATGTCCTTTCCTGGTCATGGACTGTAATAAATTGCATGAAAACTCTTGTCAGTTACATTCTATATATTATTTTTAAAGTTTACATCAACAGGGTTGACACCCAGTTATTTTTCATTTTGCCTACAATCCCCAGATTCCCCAGGAAGCATGGCCACTGACAGACTCCCTCATGCTGGCCAGTGGATTCTGGGAAGTGTAGTCCAAAACGGTAACAAGCCTGTGTTCTGCGCTGGCTCTGTCAACCTCTTGCAAGGCTAGTCGTGATATTATTGGATTACCTTTATTCGCTTTAATGATGGTTAAATGCCTGTGAAAATGAATTAACTAGCAATTAACCAGCTAGCAATTAAAATAAATTAAAATGAATCAAACAAATAAGACTTGAAGGGGGGGGGAGAGGCTGGAAATTAAAAAAAAAACCCGACGAATCACTAGAATTCCTCCTCCAAGAGAGGCTGAAGCGTTCATTGATCGCTGGCCTCCGTTGCAGCCCAACCGAGCCGGAAGCACTTGCTTGTCACACCGGAAGTGCTTCTCCGGCGGGTTGGAGGAGGGGGGGTTTATTGTTTTATTCCCGGTCAGGAAGAACCGAAACCAACTGGGAAGTTGCAGAAGGGAAGCCGTGTGGCCGGTCAGTATCCCCGAGGGGCGAGGAAAAGGGGTGAAGGAGGCAGGCGGGGACAGGGTGGTGGGAAGGGGGTCCTGGGTGGGGTGGGGTGGGGGGGCTGTTGGTGTCGGCGGAGGGGGGGGGAGTTGTTTTGGTGACCCGAGCATGTGTGGTGTCAAAAACAACAACCCACGTGATAAAAACATTGACAGGCAATAAAGAATAGATACTGTATAAGCTTTAACCAGCCTCCTGGCGCAGTGGTTCAATGCCTGTCCTGCAGGTAAAACTGTGCTCACGACCTGGGGGTTCAATCCCCGGTAGCAGGCTCAAGGTTCACTCAGCCTTCCATCCTTCCCAGGTCGGTAAAAAGAGTACCCAGCTTGCTGGGGGGGGGGAATGTGTAGCCTGCACACTGTAATTAAAATTGTAAACCGCCCAGAGACTACTTGTAGTAGTATGGGGCGGTATATAAGCAGAACACTTTGCTTTGCTTTGCTTTGATGAGTAATTTTGGTTTGTATAGTTATTATCTATTAAATATTGACGTAGAATATATGAAGTTCCTATAATAATATATGATAATATTAATAATTTCATTTTTTGTTTATTTGAGTTTTATATCGCTCTTCTTTCTACCAAAGTCACCTGGTGGTATTATTATTATTATTATTATTATTATTATTATTATTATTATTATTATTATTATTATTATTATTATTATTATTATTATTATTATTAACCACACAGCTAACTACGCTGGATTTTTTATTACCAATCACTAGTAGAACGTTTCCCAAACGTTTAGGACTCAGTGATGTATTGCCGAATTATGCGAGCAGATCCCAGTAAGGCGGCTTTCTGCCGTGGACTGATGGTGACTTTGTCAACTCCAACAATAATTTATTGCATAAAAAAGAATTAAACACTCCAACCTAGCAGTTTGAAAGCATGTCAATGCAAATAGATAAATAGGTACCACTGTAAAAAAGTGGGAAGGTAAACAGTGTTTTGTGCACAGCAATATGTTTGGCCATGCTGGCCGCATGGCCACAGAATTGAACAACACTGGTTCTTTGGCTTAGAAATGGAAATGACCCTAGAGTAGGACTCAACTAGCATGGGGAACATTTACCTTTACTATCTTTAACCTGGGACTGCAGGCAGAATGGGTATTGAAATAGATGTATTTAAAACACTTCAACAAAATACATTCAGAGTAGGGGCATCTGAGCCAACTGGCTGCGGTCCTGAATCCTTTGTAGATTACCGCTCCATGATGCATAGCCAGCCTGGTTATTGGTTCCCCACCTTAGGTCCCCACATGTCCTTAGACTACAGCTTCTAGAACCATTTACCACTAGATGTACTGGCCGGGACTTTTGGGAGTTGTAGTCAGAGATCAAGGTGGGGAACGACTGGAATCCGAAACCTCTTTGAACCATGGTTTAGTCTGGAGGGTGGTGAAAGCAGTGCCTCTTTTGGATGAGAGCTCCCACAATCCCTTGCTATTAGTCATGTGGGCTTGAGTCTTGTGGCAGTTGGAACCAGGAAATAGCTTGACGGCCAAAGGTTGCTTACTTATGAGAGCTTTAGAACAGGATCTGAACAGAGTCCTGTTAGAAACAACCAAAACCAGTCAGGAAGCTGGCTGGTTTTGGGTTGCCAGCAGACATTCCTGTTATTATGTGCTGTTGAACAGCAACACTTTGCAACAGTGCCCTCTAAAAAGTGTTATTAAGAACCCTGCTCAGATCCTTCGAAGTCAAGGCTGTTGGGTTCTTTCATGGAGCTAGGCCATCCTGGTTAACCTATTTTAGGCTATCTCCTTTTTGCGGTATCCTGCCTCTCAAGATTGTTGTGGAATAAACATGGGGGAGGGGAAGGGGAGAGAGCATATCCTTTCAAACCATTGCTGGGAAAGCTGCCTTTTTTACAAGGCTTATTTGTGGACAACACCACTGGGAGAAGGTCAGAGACATTTGTGGAATGTATACTACAAGTTGTAGCGATGGCCAGTAAATTTGGGGTATCTGCTGGATAGCTCAATGGTTTAGTCATCTGGCTGCAGACCCAGAGGTTGGGAGTTCTGATTTCCGCAGGAGTGCTTGTCAACCTTTAGTCCACCATATATTTCAGAGCTGAATTCCCTTAAGCCTCAGCTGACATTACCAGGGGCCTAGAATTTTGAAACATCCGGAGGGTTAAAAGACTTGCAAAACACTGATAGAAATGCTTGGTCTAGGTACAATTATTAGCCTTCAAATTTAAAAACAGTCTCTGTGTTTAGAGGCAGTATATACCTGCTGTTATTGAGACACCACAGGGCTTTCTCTATTATTCTGCCTTGCTTGTGGCTTGGAAGATGTTGAGCTGCAGGGATATTTTGTCTTAGTTTGATGGTGCTTTTCAAAAGGGAAAAAAGTCCTTGTTTAGAGGAAAATTCTCTTTCCAGGGTCAGCTTTCTCTTAAAATAAAGCCTTATTCATTTAGGGGAAAACACTGTACAGGTGCAGAAGTGATCAGTGAAAAAATGGCTCCCAAATAAAGTTGGAGAGAAATGGGAAGGATGGCCAGCAAGGAATAGACATAGTGTGAAAATGAATTGTGGCCACCTTCTGCCACTCTCAGGTTCCTTGTCTTTTAGCAGGTACCCGATAGACAGAACTGGAACACACACAGCTTTCTGTCATTGTGTGTCCATCTTAGATGAAGCAACCAAGCTGATTAGATTCCCTTCTAGGAAAATATGACAGTAGTAGATTAGATGCCAGATCAGAGATGCATTTTAATTAAATTAGTAGAGCAGTGTCACCCATTCTGTCAATACAGTCTTTGTTGACCTGACTTTCACATTGCATTGTGTCACTAGTGTGAAAGGAAATTGTGATAGCTCTGCGGTAGTGTTGTCATTAAGCATCTAGTGAAATGCCACATCCTCCTCTTGACTGGCATGGTTTCATCTGCCCTGACATGGGAAGGTTGCACTCAGATCCTGGAACGTACTTTCAAGTATTCTGCCTTCAGGCAACCCCTTTCTCTGTATACAGTGGGACCCCTGACTTGCCTCTGGAGTTCGGCATGAGTCCCCTGAGCAGAGCTTGTAAAAAAAAAAGTTTGCAGCTCTCTCTGGAGCATTCTGGGAGCTGTAGTCCAAAAAATTAAGTTTCTCTAGCCCAGACTGTGCATAGATTGACCTCCCTGAATCTGTAGCAAGTGTCCATTATCTTTAGGCAAACAATGGACAAATCACAGCCCAGAGTGAAGAGGCAATTTCTCATTCCAGCGTTCTTCACTGCTGGGTATGCTAGCTGGGGCTGTTGGGAGTTGTAGTCAAACGGCATCAACTTCTTACCCATCTCTGTGTTAGGCCCAATCCCTATCCTTGCCTAGAGGAATTGAGAGTTTGAGGTTGCTGTTTCTCCTGGTTCTGGTCATGCTTAGATTCTTTGAAGAGGGGAAATTGAAAGGTACGCAGAACAATGAGTACCAGAGGTACTGTAGGTCAGCAGTAGACATTCTGTGATCACAGCTCTCTGTAGAAGAATTCTTGGACCTGGTAAAAAATAATAATCCAGAGCTAACTTTTAGGACAGAGGTAGGGAAGCTTTGGCCTTCCATATATTTATAATGGTTGCAGCCATAAACCCTTATCAGTGATCATGCTTCTAGAACGTTTGGAGTAGAATTCCAAAACATCTGTTTCTCCAGAGGTTCTTCACCCTTCCTTTGGGGAGCAGCAGCAACCCATTCAGAGCTCAGTGGAGACCTCACCCCCCCCCACCACCAGGTGAACGAAGAGCTAACCTGTCCAGAATACACTATGTTCCTTTGTGAGGGGAACAAGTTTGTCTGCTGCTGAGGACCCTTTAACAGTCTTTTATATTTTTTTTGGGGGGGGATCAATCCCAGCCTAAAGAATGATGATAATGGGAGCCAAGAAGAGTGAGTTTCCATTAATCTGTACGCAGTTGTAGAAAGCTATTAAGCGTTAGATTTAGAGTTGTGGCTCTCTAGGTGTGGTTAGATTGTAACTCCCATCAGCCACAACCACTAGCATCCACTACAATATTTAAAATCTCACGCATTACAACCCCCTTCTTTAAAGTGTAGATGTATGTCTTGTTAATCAGATTTGAAATATGTCAGCATAAGATTTTATCTTGTGCATAAAGCATGTGCATTTGTAGATGGTTACTTCTCTGCTCATTGTGTGCATCCAGAAGGAAGATGTGGTTGAAAAAGACCAGCCTTCCTCATACCAGATCCGTCCCAAAGGTTTGGACTAGAGCGTCCAGCATCTCAGAACACGGGCCCCAGTTATTAGGACTGGTGGAAACTGTAGTCCAGGACCCCTGGAGGCACCCAAGTTGTGTTTGTGATTGCAGATGGTGACAAGTGAGTTCCTGTTACAAAAGAAGCCACTGTTTATAAGGAAGCAAGTTTGAGCAAGATGAAACCAACTCATGCTCCGAGTGATGTAGACATCCCTTGTGCCATCTGTTAACGTGCTGTGGAAGCCAACGCAAAAGCCTGTGAAATGAGAGGGGGCACAGTTACGTTTACGTGCAGCTCTTTAATTGTTTCTGCAACCCTTTCCACAGGAGTACATTTTATTTTATTGCACGACCTACTGATTTGTGTCCTGCCGCACACTTTGTCCCTCACAGTGATCATTGCATGATATAACTATGAGGCTTAGATGAAACAAATTCAACTCTGATATGGATAGCTAAGTGAACAGAAGCAATGTTACACAACAGTATCCCCCCCCCACCAAAAGCAGGTTTTGTGCAGTTCTGTTGGACACAAAAAGCAAAAAAAAAAAAAAAAAAAAAAAAAACTGGAGCAAGCAAAGGACTGCAAATGAAGAAGAGACAAACTTGGCATATTTTGACATTGTGTTTTTAATTTATGATATTATAACTGTATTATATTACAGTATAATTATTTAATAATAGTTATAATTGCTAGATGATTTTAAAGCTGTATTTTACTAATTCATTGCCCCTTGGTTTATCTTTTCGATTGCAAACTTGCCCCTGAAGAAGGCCTTTGTGGCTAAAACACGTTGGGCTTTGTTTTAAATATAAATATAATAGATATCCACTTCTACTTCCTTCAGAATCCAGAGACGTTTGTCTCTTCTTCATTTACAGTTGTGTTTGATAACAGTGTCCATTGTCTTCTGTCTTCATGCTTGTGGCGGGTCCTGTAGGCGAAGATGTGTACCAGGTTGATGAATCATGTAGAACACTTAGAAACAGCTGCTTCTTTCATAGCAGGAGCTCATTTGTCATCGCAATCACAAATGCAACAGGTTCCTCCAGAGGTCCTGGACCACAATTCCCATCAGTTCTAATAACTGAGGCTAGTGTTCAGGGATGGTGGGTGCTATAGTCCAGATATTTGAAAGGGATCTAGTTTGCAAAAGGTGAACAATCACGCAGGTGAACAAACCGTAGGGTTGTTGGAGATGGAACACTTCCACTTTTCATGCTCTGCATGTGACCTTCCAAATGTATCTATCTGATCCACTGAGATAGCTTGCTTCTGGTTTGTTTGTTTGTTTGCTTGTTTTGTGTATTCATGTTGCCCATACAGATTGCATTGATTTGGGAATAGTTTTTATCACCTAGCAGTTTCTTGGCACTTTTTGATGCCTTTTTTTAAAGATATCCATCCTGCAATAGTACCTTGGGTATGTTTTTCTCCTCTGATTCTCACATTGGGTTATAAACGCATTTAATATGTTAAAAACACAGTTTGTGTCTTTAGGTGCCATGGCTGTAACCTCACTTGTTTATTGTTTTTTTGCGGGTTCTTGAAACAGTTCCTGATGCTACTTTTGTGTGTATTGGTGTGTGTGTGTATTTTTAAAGGCAAAGACCATAAGGCAGAATGCCCGGGTTACCTCTGGATGAGCTCCAGCTTACAGAGAAAGATTCGCTAACTGGGAAGATGAAAACTTTACCCGCGCTGGTAAGTGGGCTTTTTTTCTTGTGCAGCTAAATATTTTAGCCTGCTTTGTGGTTTTTGTTTTCATTTGTGTAGGCAGGGAAACTGCCTACGGAGTCATAGCACACTGTAGTCCCAATAATATTTATTGTGAAGATGGATCGTTCAAGATTAGAAATGCCTAATGGCCATAGTTGGTTTTGACTAGGACTTCCTGTTTTTGGGAGAAGCATTTAAAGAATGCTCTTTGTGGAACACAACAATTTGGGGGCATTTCAGGAATGCCTAATATAGAAGCAGTGGGTTCACTTAGGAATGACTCCCCTCAAGCTTGCATCTAGAGAATGTATTTAGTTATAGCTCCTATCCACTAATTCAGCAGCAATGCTACCTGGGGAGTATGAGTGTGGGTGAGGTAATTTGCCCTGTGGGTTTTTTTTGCAGGGGGGCAGGTGTGGGCAGAAGACAGTGCCCCCCACTTCAGACCGTCATGAGCTGCAACCTTTAGCCATTGGGCATTGGGAGCAAGTTGTGTTGTTGATTTTTTTGTAGCATTTGGGGAGTGAGTCCCATTTAAAGCACGTGTTTCACCCAGCAGCAAATGGATAGTACTGTACAGTGGTACCCTGACTTAAGAGCAGCTCATCTTAAGAGCAATTTGACTTAAGAGCTAGAAACATGTTGGCATTTTAACTGCCGCCTTACAAATTTTAGATATGATCTGCTCAACTTACAAATATTTTTTTCATTTTTTTTTTTTTAACTTATTTTTTCAATTTTTTTAGATAGGTACACTGACTTAAGAGTAGTTCGACTTAAGAGCATTCATTCAGAACTGATTAAATTTGTAAGTCGAGGTACCACTGTATATTGGAAAGAAGAAAAAACACTGACTTTAAGGTCTGCTCTACCCACCCCACAGTCCAGCTGGCACTGAAAATTAGATGGCATCATTTTTGGAAAGATTTGGCAGAGGCACACAGCTTGCATATGGCCCTCAGGTGTTGACTTACTCTCATTAGGATGGAGATGATAGGAAGTTGTCTCACACAGAGTCAAGACCTTGACCTCTCTAGTGCTGGTGGCAGGGAGAGGCAGCTGCTCTCCAGGATTTCACCCAGGGTCTTTCCAGCCACACCTGGAGATGCTGGTGACGGAACTTGAGACTGCATGTATTGCAAACCACGTGATTTGTATGGAGCTCAGACATAGACAGGCTCAAGGTAAGATGGCAACTTTCCTCTAGACAGCTGTGAGCTTGGATAGGATCTCACAGAGAAGAATGAATGGGATGGGCCATCGCCAAGTGCACAGTGTGTTGAAGGTCCCAGGTTCAACCTCATGATTCAGCACCAGATTCCCAGGGCTGTCTTTATTATGCCCAGAACAGAAAGAGAGGATGAAAATGAGAAAGAAAACTGGAATAAATAGGGGAACTCTGTGAGCTATGTAAATTACTTATCATCATGATTGAATGTGTTCTCCAGATCTTGCTGCTTGTCATACTTGGTTTGTCTTCAGTAAATTAAGAGGGAGAACTCAGGTGCTTTTAAATAGTACCTCCTCTCACCCCCACCCCCGGGAATCAAGTTCAGCCCCTTCTTTGATTTCTGCGGCTGTCCCTGCATTTTCAAGCTGTCCTAAACAAGGATGCAGATGGTGATCATTACAGTCTCTTCAAACAATGAAGACACTCAGGGGAATTAAAGAAGGAGGAGAGCTTCTGATCAACCCATGATGGGCGCACATGTGCTAAAGGGAGAAGTTAAGAGAATCTGTAGCATTCAAATAATAAAAACCTCATATCTCCAGAGATAGGATTTTATTTTATTTTATCCTATTTCTTCTAATACTCCTTATAGTCAATTGGTTTTTTTTCCTTTGTAATTTTTTTTTTGAAATTTGTTTAATTTGTTTAACACCTGATTTTTCCCAAAACTGGAATTCAGGGCAGAATCAGGCTACCTGAATAGCTATGGATAAGAACATAAGAAGTTATAATGTTATATTAAACTAAATAAAAAGTGCAATATTAAAATGTAACTGAACAAATGACAGAAGAGCATCCATCATCTTTCAGATGTTGCTTGACATCACCTCCCCTCCTCTCCTGCCATTGGTTATGCAGAACACAGCAGGGCTGATGGGAAACATCTGGAGTGCCACATGTTCTCTGGACCTGTAAACAGAACGACCTTGGGAGCAGCTTCCTTTGTTCTTGCTTTCTTAATGCTTTCTTCCTTTTCCCTTTGGTCCTGCGTTGTGTCTTATCCCCACTGTTTTTCCTCTCTGGTTTCCCATTTTGCTGTTATCTCCCATCCCCTTGTCGGTGTCTCAGACTTGTCTGTCCTGTCGTTCACAGAAGGCCTCTGAAGTTGCATTCTGAGTCTTTTGTTCAGCCGTATCTGTTTCTAAAGCAGACCCTGCAAAGCATCCTTCAGGTGCATTGAACATGTATTCTGAACAAAATGCAGGAAAATGGGAGTCATATCCATAACCCAGAAAACGCTTAGGCCTCATACATTTATTTCTTTTCCTTATACACCGTAAAATATATCTTTTAAGTTAACTGTAATAAGTTTGCTTGGCTTTTCATCCCCTGCAATGCCAGGAACAGTTTCTCAGATGTATTGCTCCGTAGTTGGAGGGAGCTGCAAAACTGGTTTGAGCAGAAACCACAGTGGAACACTAAAAATATGGATGAAAAGAAAACTAAGCAAACCATGTGAGACTGAGCAAACAGTTGTGCGTGTTCCTACTGGCCTGTCTGTCTATGTATGATCCCATTTCCAGCTCCCTAAAAAGTTCTACACAACCACAGAACACAGATTGATCTTCCTGTTTAGTACAAGTTCTTCTAGCCTAAATATTCAGCCCATCCAGAGGATGCCTTCTAGCCGCTGTTTGGCAAACATGGCAGGGGAGGAGGAAGGTGTTGGCTGCTTATCTTAACCGGAGTTGGGCTGACCCTCTCTAGTGAATCATGCAGGCCTCTGAATGTGTCATTGTAAAATAGGCACCCCCTTCCCCAAACCTGGGTCATAGTGATGGGAAAGAAAAGAATCTCCGGCCAGCAAGGCCAAGGGAGAGCGACGACAAGGATTCCTGCTTAATCACAGGGCTGAGTCTCATTGCAAAGCCAAGCCCAGTCCCTGGCTGTCAAGATGCTGGAGATAGCTCAGGCAGCAACACTAAGGGAGCACTGTTTAGTCTCTGGTTTGTTGACGCTCATGGCATTTTGTTTTTCTGCAGCATCCCCAGAAGAAAACAGAGCGGTCTTTTGTGCTGTATAAGCCCCCACCGAAAGGCAAAGATCCTGCACTGCTGGAGGAGTTCTTGGAGCGAGCCACTTTTGTGGCAGATGATCTGGACTGGCTCTTGGCGTTGCCTCATGATAAATTCTGGTGCCAGGTAGAGCCTTGCTGTGCAAATAGGGAAGGGATTTTAGGGCTGTTTTTGGGATCCTCTGGGAATTGGACTTGCCCCTGTAAGTGGAACAGAAAGTAACTGTAAGGTTACAACGTACTTAAAACAAGAGCAGATGGATTTGGGGTGGTGGTGAGGAATGCCTCGCTGTTTTTGTTTGTTTGTTTGTTTTGTCAAAAGGGAAGGATGAATAGAGGAGGCCTACCTTGTTTTAGAGGAGAATTGACATCTTGGTGGTGCAATTATGTCCTTGAAAGGCTTCCTCCCTCTGGCATTTTTTGCTCTTGAGGGACCCCCACATTCACCAAGTTAAATATCCAGAGCCTGAAAACCTCCTTCAGTCATGAAATCTGCCTGAGTAATCTTGATTATTCAGCTAACCCAACCTGTCCTTCTGAGTTGCTGTGAGGACCAAGGGGGAGAGGAAGCAAAACCCTGTTTGCCACCGCCCACCCGACCTCCTTGGAGGAGACCGGTGAGATTAAAATGCCATCAGGAAGGGAAGATTTGAACTGTTGAGGTGGGGGTGCTTAAAGCACATTCCTGTGTTTTCTTGAGACTCACACTTTGAATCTGCTCTTCTGCAGGAATATAGAAAAAATAAGACAGCATAACATGCTCTTCCAGCATTTACCTTCTCTTGCCCCGTGGCGCAGTGGTTAAATGCCTGTACTGCAGATAAAACTGTGCTCACAACCTGGGGTTCAATCCCAGGTAGCAGGCTTATGGTTAACTTAGCCTTCCATCCTTCCGAGGTCAGTAAAATGAGTACCCAGTTTGCTGGGTGGGGGGAGGGCAATGTATAACCTGCATACTGTAATTAAACTGTGAACCGTCCAGAGACTACTTAAAGTGGTATGGGGCAGTATATAAGCTGAACACTTTTTGTTATTGCAGATTTTGGTCAATGAGCCAGTTGGCTTAACCAGTCAGTTGAAAAAGCAAGTGCTTAACTAATTTAAATTAAGTACTTACTTATTTAAGTAAGGAATTGGTACCTGAAAAATGAATAATGTCATTGCCACAACATTTACATCTTCAGTAAATATATAATACGGAAACTTGAAAAGGGGGTTATTTCCCCCTCAGTTGGTTAACAACATCTTTGCTTCTAGTGCCTTAAGCCAAATAAATTTTGCTCACTGTTGGAGCAGCACGCAGGAGCCAGCCAAATATATACTCTGTGCTCTTGTGTTTCGCTTTGTCCCCTTGATGGATTCCCTGACAAGACCTTTGATTTTGCGTGTATATATGTGTGTGTGTGTGTGTGTGTGTGTGTGTGCATGCCAGGTGATCTTTGATGAGACGCTCCAGAAATGCCTCAATTCATACCTGTGCCATGCCCCCCGCAAGTTTGATCGAGGAGCCGATGTGCCTCTAGAGGTGAATGACCTGCAGAGACGCATCCATCGGAATGTTTTCCTCACCTTCCTCCGAATGTCCACTCACAAGGAGTCCAAAGTAAATACCACATATTTATTTATTCTGCATGCTTTTGACTTGTGTATATACTGGGTTTTTTTTTATTTGATTTCTTTTGCATGAGGTGTTGGTGTTGGTTGGCCAGCATGAATAGTGGGGCTTCTGTTTGTGTTTCCTAATGGCCTTCCTTCCATAGCCTCCACTTCAATTTTGTTTTTCATCCAAACAGCATTTTTAAGTCATCAGTGAATAGTCACATAGTATAATCTCGTGTGTTTAAAAGCACTGGGGAAAATATTAATGTGTTTCTTGGGATGTATAGCCCATTCTGTCCCTAATGCTGTTCTGGGAAAGGACTTGTGTTTCAGTAATCATGACAGATACCCTGTGTCAGGCTGGGGGAGCTGTTTTTTCTCCCCTCAAGGGTGCGTGCCTGTAGTTGGCAAGAACTACAACATAGAACATAAGAACATAAGAAGAGCCATGCTGGATCAGGCTAATGGCACATGTAATCCAGCTTCCTGTATCTCACAGTTGGCCCACCAGATGCGTCTGGGAGTGCACGAAACTAGATATCTGTCTCCTGCTACCACTCCCCTGCATCTGGCCCTTGAAGTACCCTGGTTGTAAGCCTGGAGATTACACATCTCCATCATGGTTTGTCACCTGTGATGGAGTTTTCCTCCAGGAATCTGTCCAATCCCCTTTTGAAGGCATCCAGGCCAGATGCCATCACCACCTCCTGTGGCAGGGAGTTCCACAGATTAACAACGTGCTGGGTGAAAAAAATTGTCTGTTCTTACTCTCCCAGCCCTCAATTTGAGTGGATGTCCCCTAGTTCTGGTATTTTGTGAGAGGGAGAAGAGCGTTCCTCTGTCCAATTGACTCATGCCCTGCATTATTTTGTACGTCTCAATCATATCCCCCCTCAGGCGCCTTTTTTTCCAGACTAAAGAGCCCCAAATGTTTTAGCCTTTCCTCATAAGGGAGGTGCCCCAGCCCAGTAATCATTTTAGTCGCTCTCTTTTGCACCTTTTCTAGTTCCACTATGTCTTTTTTGAGATGCGGTGACCAGAATTGTACACAATACTCCAGGTGCGGCCTTACTATTGTACAGAGAGGGCCAGACTTTTGTTTCTCGCTAGAGCCTTCTCTTGTTCCCTGCCTTCCTGTCTGCCAGGGAGGGTCGGGTCCCTTTTGACAGAGCTGTGAGCACATCCCCCCCCCAAAGTACTTCTGAAGATAGGCCATGGGCTGCAGGCCTACAGGTTGCCAACCTGCAGCCATAGAGCCACATATCACCAACCCTGCCACGTGCAATGAGTGGCTGTGATATCTTTTTAATGGAAGGGAAGTAGAATCTGAACCTAAGTTTCCTTCACCACGTTCTGAGCTCTGGAGTGGCAGCTTCATTCATTTCATTGCTTGGAGGGTTATGACGATGTGAATCCTTCACATAAATGGAATTATACGGAACTTATTCGTTTGACCCATGTAAAACATGAATAAACAGCAAAATTCGCCCAAGGCATGTTAGTCATTGGAATCGTCTTTCCTATGATCCTATAGGTTCCACAGTTTACAGAAGTATTTGTTTGCAATACAACTTCCTGAATCCAGAGGTCCTGTTGGTTGGTGCAGTTGTAATTTGCAGAGTAAATTTCCCAAACTCTGGATTTCTGTGCAAGAATTCTATTGCCCCTTCCCTCTGCAGCTGTCAGCCATCTTAGCTCAGTTGACCTATGGCTTTGTGACCCTTATGAAGGACTGCCAAGATGGGTGTACCCCAGAATAAAGCAATGGAGCCCAAGAAGTGAGATTTCTCGTGACAGTGTGTCAGTGCAATGTAACATCAGCAGTTTGGGGACTGTTGTGCTGCAGCCTGTAGAGAGATTTTAAAGAAGCTTTGACACCCAGAAGCCCCAATAAAAGGATCACTGTGGAATATATGTGATCTTACAGTATCTTATTGTTTGCATAGTTTTAAGATTTTGTTTTGTGGAATTAGGATGGTGAATTCCTGCATTTTTCTGTTGATCTTTGTTTTAAATTTGCATTGTGCTGTCAGCTGCCCTGAGAATTTCTAAAGGCATGTGGCAGCTTATGAATTTTAATTATATGGGTATGTTGTGTTTAAAAAAATGATCTGTAGATACTATAGCCCTTGAGATTTGCTGCTTAAGACAATATTTGTTAGTCCTCCAGATCTGCCCCTTAGTAAAGGACTTGTGCTCTTCATGCATTTTGTTGTACTGTACCTCTCTAAACTCCTCCTGGTATGATATCCTTCCATTTCCTTTGCCTTAACAATCAATGTTGCATCATGTATTAGTAAATATTTTCCCATGCCTTTCCCTTGATAGGATCATTTCATCACACCATCTGTTTTTGGTGAAATCCTGTACAACAACTTCTTGTTTGATATTCCCAAGATCCTGGACCTGTGTGTGCTCTTCGGAAAAGGCAACGGTGCTCTACTTCACAAGATGATTGGTTAGTGGAATGGGGTTGCATGCATGATGTGTTTCTAGGAGGGGCTCCCTCTGAAAGTCAGGGTTTTGATTGGATCTCTCACATCTCACTTCAGTTGCCTTTACCAATTTAGGGGTATGGGGAGTGCTCTCTTTCTGCATTTAACAGTTTGTTTCAGTGTTGTTCTCTTGGGCTGCTTTCACACGACCCCTAAAATCTGCTGCAAAATGCTCGCAGATGCGGAACATAAAATTGTTTTCCCAACAGCAGCAGATTTTTTAAAAAATAAAGTACGACCACGCCCACTTAAACGCACCCCAGTGCATTTTACAAGTACCTGGTCTCGAGGAGGTAAAATCCTTGTTGCTCTTTCAAAGCATTGCATGTCTGACCCTTGTCCGCTTTTTGATTGTTTTTGTTGAGTCTCTTCCTCCCTTTTAACAGACAGGAATCTTAAGGACGGCAGGCGGAGGTGAGCCTGCATTTTTTCCCTCCCTCCCCTCACCGCAGACAGAAGCAATAGAATCAGAGTGTGGGAGGGTGGGAACACAGGAACGAGGACAAAAACCACGTTGGGGGGATCTGCATTGAAGTTGCCAGCGGATTTTAGGGGTCGTGTGAAAGCAGCCTTGGTGGTGAAGAGGAAGCCAGTTAGGAAGTATAATTGGCTTGGTAAATAATAATTATATGCCATCAAATCAGTTCAGACTTACGGCAGCATTTTTGGGGGGTGTTCCTGGTGAAAGATACTCAGAAGTGGTTTTCCCCTCCCTTCTCCTGTGGTGTGTATGTGTATGTGTGCCCTGGGACTGTGCAGCATGCCTAATGTGTCCCAGGTGGGTTTTTCTCCCAGGAGGCCCAGCGGGGAATTCAACCCCCAACCTCTGGCTGGGAATACCTAAACCACTGAGCTCTCCGGCCAGTTGTAGGTTATTCCAGCACAGCTTCTTGCTATGTGGCTTTGAAACCTTAGGTGACATTCACATGGAATAAGAAGCTGGACATTTGAGGCACAGATGGTTGTCTTGACAGCCCCCTCCCAAGAGTTTGAGAATTCCTTTTACCAGGCTAATAGAGGTGCCGATGGGGCTTTACAAGGAGAATGTGAGGTACGAGTGGGGAAGAGTTATTAAACTCTCCTGCAGCTGTTAATTGCTCCTCAAAGCAGTTTCCATCTCATATAGGTCTACTTTTGGCATCACAACACAAGCGGAGTTGTGGGAAATATAAAATGCCTGGGAAGGATTATTGGGAATAGATATTATTTTTTAAATCCTAAAACCAAGTTTTTTTTCTTTACTTTTCTCTTTCCTTCCCACCATCTCCTCCCCTTCAGAAAACATCTTCACTCAGCAGCCGAACTACTTCCATGACTTGGATGATACCATGCCTACCATCCTTCAGGTTCTACTCCTTTTTGTGTGTGGGGGGGGTGGGGGAGGCATTTTTGGAGCATCTTTATGGCTTCGGAGGTTGCTAAGATCCCATCTAGGGGAAGAAAATGTTATATGGCAGCCACATGGGCAGCTGTGTGTCTTAGTATTGTGTGAGGCAGGTGCACGACAAGATGACACAGTGGTTGCTTCCACCCTGGTAGCACTTCACATGAGGGTTGTGGCTGCAGTGAGGAGTCAGAAGCAGTGGTGCAGAAACAAGAGGCTGCTTGCCACTTCCAGCTACACTGCCAGGAGTCCTTTGGCCACTTCACAGAGACAGGGGTTTTCAGCAGTTTAAAGTATTTGCAGCAATACATGCATAATCGGCAAAACTGTTGTCTTTTTAAGACCCTGGACTAAGAATCTGCATTCTCCAGTCTGGACTGAAAATAGCACTCCCTGCAGTTTTGACATTCTTTCCTCTGGTATGGTTCAAAAGAAAAGAAAGAAAACATCTTTGTTGGTTTTAATTGAGCTGGGTGTGTGTGCTGTGGAAGCAGCAGAAATGCTTGGTTAAAGACAGACCATGAGGGTCCCGATCCATATTCGATGGTGTGTGCTTCATCAGAAATTGAAGAAGGCTCCCCAGAGATACACAGCGCATGCTTCATGTATCATATGGATTGACTTTGAACTAGGCTGAAGAATTTGTCCATGTGGCAGCTCTGGAACAGGACAGTTCTGCATCTAAACCCTACAAAGCTATTAGGGCAGACCTCTCAGTATCAATGCTCTTAACGTTTGAGGAGTGCTTATAAAATGCCACATGCTTTATAAGTCTTGATGATGGTGGTTATCATTAACAGAATAGTTGTGTGACAAGCGGCAAGAGTTAGAATATGAAGCGATCACTGCCACTGGACCACCACCACCCCTCTCTGTGTAGCCACTATCTCCTCATCAAACCCATCCCATGAGACTGTGGCAAGGCTGAAATGGGAAAACATCCTTGTTTGTTGCCCTGAATTTATTGAAGGATATAATACAGAAATAGTGCCCCTGGGTGCACACCTGTGGCCCCTCACTTACTGCCTTTTGTAGGAAATGGAGAAGCACTTTTATCCCACCATTATGTGCCCTCTGCATTGAGGATTCTAAGCATTATAATTTGGGGCATGTGGTCTTCCTGTTCTGCTCATATCTGAGTGCAAAAGTTACAGCTTTGTAAAACAGGCACAGCCAGGACAAAAAAGAAAGTGCATGTGGGTGAGGCTTGGGGTGGTGGTGGTGGAGGTAGGAGCCCTGATGACATCTATCTTTGCTTTTTGGAGCAGGCAGCTTTCTTCTTTGGAGAGCAGATAATGGCCACCAATAAAAGTGAAATGTGCCCGGCTGCATTCCACTCCCGGACATATTTGTCCTTCTGCCATTTGCCTTCTAGGTATTCAGCAACATCCTGCATACCTGCGGTTTGCAAAGTGAAGGGGCCGCAGATGCACCGCAGAGGTTGGAGGAGAGAAGCAGGATGACCCCAGGAGATCTTCCGCTGCAGGTGAGGGTCCTCACTGTGCCTGCCTGTTAGCACCAGCCCTCTTAATCGGCCATAGCCTCAAGCCTTGGCCCAGCTGCCCTCTCTCCTCCTCCGAGATTTATGTCTCACCCTGCCCATGTTACCAGGAATAGTTTCTCTTTCCTGTCCTATGACTGGGTGAGGCAGCCTTCCCCATCACATGGATTTGACTGTAAATGTTACATTCCCCTCCTCCAAAGTAGTTAGCATTGTGGGTCCTTTAAAAACTCACTAAACACTTCATTTCCTTGTGCTTTTTTAGCAACAGAATGCAGGCATGTGCACCAATACTCATAGGAATGATGACTAAAGAGGTAGAAAAGACCGCATTAGGGAAGAGGCTTTCTCTTGTTCTAGCAGGCTAAAGTGTTCCCAAAACTGGGGTCTGCAGAAGGGAGAGGACAGGTACAGTCTTAAGAGTTCCCATGGTAACAAGCCAAGAAGAAGGTGGAGTGGAACCAGAGAATCCAAATGGTAGGAAGTGGATTAAACCTGTTTTACTGTACAGAAAAACTGATGTAGTTTTTGTTGCGTGCAAAAGTTGGAAAAAGTCCGTTTTTTTGGACACAAGATTCCAGGATCCATAGCCTGCATCGAGGCCTATTGGAATTTTAATTGAGAAGAGTTAACTTTCCTAAATTCTGATTCCTGCAACCCTAAGACTCATCTCAAAGGTCTGGATCTGTTTTGGTGTTCACCGAAGTCCTGGGGTCCACCCACCGCATTCGGTTGCAAAATAGTGGTTCAAGGGGATGTAGGATTACAGCATAAGAAGCTTCTGAGTGGTGCTGTTTTGAGTTCTAGAATGGAAGGCTGCAGATGAAACCTTGGACAGGAATCTACTCCTTCTCCATCGTGGCCTTTGTGAAGCCACACAGATGAGTTTCCCAAGCGCCCTTGCGCGGAGGTCTGCCTTCCCTAGCAATAAGAAAGCTCGTTAGTCTCCTCCCACTCGCACTGCGCATGTGCGAGCGGGCTCCCGGCCAAACACCTCAGTTCCCTCCTACCGCCGTGCTAAGAGGTCGCATTTTCGTTAGTCTCCTCATTCGTCGTTCTAGAAATTTCTCTACAGTTACTGACTGGGTTTTTGGACTTTCGACTACTCCTTTGGATCTTCCTTCGGCTTTGGCTTTGCAGACTGTTGTTTATGGCACAAGGACCCCCCTTCAAGTGCTGCATTGGATGTAATGTGAAGATTCCTCACACAGACAGTCATCTTAAGTGCCTGTATTGCTTGGGTGAATCCCATCAGCCTGAATCCTGCCTTATTTGTAGGAACTTTGGGTCTCAAACGCTCAAAAACCGTCGTTTTCGTCTTAACGCTTATTTGCTTGAGAAGGCTCTTCGCCCCGCTTCGATGGAATCTCGTGAGTCTCCCGCTGCTTCTCCTGCCAAAACTTTGACTTCGAAGAAGCAAGCGAAACTCCCCTCTCTCTCCAAGAAGGACACTAAAAAAGACCTTCCTGTGTTTGAGCGCCACCGAAAATCAAAGCTGGAATCGAAAACGGCAGTTTCGAAACATGATTCTTCTTCTTCAACTTCGAAACCAACGCTGCCTCAGTCTTCAACTTCTTCGGAGGTCATCCTCGTGGAGTCGGAGCACCCGTCGATTTCGCCTCGGCCACGGCCTGGGTATGAACCTCTCTTTACCTCAGATTCTTCTTCTGACTCTGAGGCAGAGCACCCTCCGGACATTTCTCTCATGTCCGCACAATTCCATTCTGCTCCTTCGCTGCCTGAGCTGCTCCAACAGGCCCTTTCGGTTTCCATGCTGTTATCGGCCTCTGCTCCGTTGCCCGACGCTCAATCGGGACCCACTCAGATGCCTTCTGTTGGGTCTTTCCCAATGTCAGAGGGGACTTCTCTTCAGTCCGATTCGGCTGAATTCGTCCCTCAGCCAATACTGGAAAAATTGGCTTGAAGAAGCTCAAGCTTCATTCCCATCAAAAACGGGATGCTGCTACCGAGCAGTCTCTGCCGACTTCAGTTTCGGCTTCGACAGATCTTCGAGCGTCCGCTCCACCTCTCCTTACCGAGAGCCGCTCGACTCCGATTTGCACACCTGCCTCATCGACTCCCTGCCACAGGATGTGGTGATGGCATCTGGCCTGGATGCCTTCAAAAGGGGATTGGACAGATTCCTAGAGGAAAAGTCCATCACGGGTTACAAACCATGATGGAGATGTGTAATCTCTAGGCTTTAAACCAGGGTAGTTCAAGGGCCAGATACAGGGGAGTGGTATCAGGAGACAGATATCTAGTCTCATGCGCTCCCAAACGCATCTGGTGGGGCCGCTGTGAGATACAGGAAGCTGGACTAGATGGGCCTTTGGCCTGATCCAGCATGGCTCTTCTTATGTTCTTATGTTCTTATGTTCTTATGATGCCTCTCGGCCTTTCTATGCTGAACCTTATGCCGGTTGGCCCTTCCCTTCCGACTCCTCAACTTCAGGTTTCTTTCTTTCCACTCTGACGCCTTACCTGCCACGGCTATGCCTCCTGTTACATCTTTTCCATCTCTGGCTTCGGTTTTTCCCACGTGGTCTCACACTCTCTTCCAACAAGTAATGGCGGCTAGTCAACCTCCTTCACAACCGTCGACATTACCAGTCTCCACTCCGTCACTGCCTTCTACTACGTTCGACCCACCCTCGGCTTCGACTTCTCAGCCTGCTTTTGCCACCGGCGTTCCGATGCCGGTCTCGGCACCCTCACTGCAACCTTTGCTGCCTAAGAAGAAGAAGTGTAAGCTGGCCACAGCTCATTCGACGGATCAGGAGGCCCTTACCACGGTTCCGACTCAACCTCCCAAGTCTCGTTCGGCTTCGATGACATTACCTCCGTTGCCTAAGTTTTCGCTGAAATTTGACGGCTCTCGATGGCTTCTGCAGTCTGACTCACCTCCACCTCCTCAGCGGCCTCAAACCACCACCTCACCAGCTTCGGAGTATCATACCTCCTTGCTTTCCAACTACGACAATGATGCTGACTCTTTACATTATGCCACCTCCCCTGACTCTGATGTGGAGGAGAAGTCACCTCCTTCGTCATCTGAGGCTATGAGAAATTACTCTGACTTTGTTCTCCGCATGGCAAGGTCCATCGATTTGCCCACCCACCATCCAAATCCTCTGTTCACCGACCACATTTTTGGTAAAATCTCTTCGGATGATGCTTCTCCAATCCATCTGGCTGTTTTTCCTTCCTTCTTGGCTATGATTGATGAGTCCTTCAAGAATATCGCTTCCTTCTCTGTTTCTAGGAAGATTGAAAACCTTTATTGTGTGCATGACGAGAAGGTTCCTTACCTTTCCAAACATCCCGTGGCGAACTCTGTGGTTGTTGTTTCATCTCAAACACAATCTCGTTCTAAGCAACTCCCGATTCCCCCCTCCAGAGAAGGGCGTAAGCTTGATAATTTGAGAAGAAACATCTACAGTTTTGCTTCTCTTCTTCTGAAGATTGCCAACTATCAAGGCACCATGGGCACGTATCAGCGTGAGCTGTTGGCTCATTTACATCCTCTTCTTGAACTTCTCCCTGAGGACAAGAGATCTGATGCTACTGTGCTTTTGGACGAGGCTATGGCACCTGCAGCTCAACAAATGCGCTCCTCATGTCATGCTTTTGATTGCACCTCTAAAGTCTTGGGTGCTGCTGTTACCCTCTGTCGCCATTCTTGCCTTCGCTCTACTGGTCTCTCTGAGGACCACAAAGCCTATATTGAGAGATTGCCGTTTGAGGGCGAGAGCTTGTTTCACCCCTCTACGGATACAGTTATGGAAGATCACCACAAAAAGCAAAACGCTGCTAAAAAGTTAAATGTGGTACCCCAACGTTCTCAACGTCCTTTTTGTTTTCAATCCAGACATTACTCCTACCACTTTGGATCCCAGTCCTCCTTTGGTCGACACCAAGCCAGAGACCGTTCTTCCCGTACCTCCAGCTTTTCTGCCTTCACCCCCAGGAAAGGTAAAAAGCCCAAGTCTTCCTCTCCTCGATTCCCCAAGCCACGGGACCGCAAGCTTAAAGAGGAGTTCTGACCATCCTACTCCAATCCGTTTAGCTCCTTTCTTTCCTCGCTGGCATTCCATAACATCAGACAAACTGGTGCTCTCCATCGTTGCCAGCGGCTACCGCTTGGAATTTACAGAGCTTCCACAACTGGGACACGTCTTACAAACTGCTCCAAGTCCCTTCCTTCTTCAAGAACTTGCCTCCCTTCTCGACAAAGGTGCCATCGAACCCGTCCATCCAGAGCTTTTCCACACAGGGTTCTTCTTGAGATACTTCACCGTGCCCAAAAAAGATGGAGGGCTCCGCCCCATCATGGACTTGCATGCTCTCAACCAACATCTGCACGTTCCCAAGTTTTGTATGGTTACCCTCGAGAAGGTGATCCCATTTCTTCGAAAAGGGGATTGGTTTGGCGTGGTGGACCTCAAAGACGCTTCCTTCCACATCACCATCCATCCTCAGCATCGTCGGTTTCTCATATTTGCCATAGGCGATCTAGTTTACCAATACACCACCCTCCCATTTGGTTTGGCCACCGCTCCAAGAATTTTCACCAAGTGCATCGCGCCGGTGGCGGCCTACCTTCGCACTCGAGGAGTGGTGGTTTTCCCTTATTTAGACAACTGGCTAGTCGTGGCGGACTTTCAACATCGAGCCACCAGAGACATTCGTTTTGTCCTCAAAACGTTGTCCAGTCTGGGACTTCAAATCAGCAGGGAGAAGTCCATCCTCACTCCCTGTCAAGTCGTTCCTTACATAGGCGCAATTTTGGATTCCATCCATGCCAAAGCATTCCCTCCTCAAGACCGTGTCTCAGCCATTCGCTCCCTCCTCCCCCGCTTTCAACCGGATGCCTTGGTTTCAGCGTTAATGGTGCAGCAGCTTCTGGGCTTCGTGGCGTCGATGACTTCTGTCCTGCCACTAGCGAGACTCAAGCTTCGACATCTTCAGACTTGGTTCCTGTCTCAGTTCAATCCCATGAAGGACCCTCCGGACAAGCCACTCTGTGTCCCCTCCCTCCTGCCTTATTCATTGGCCTGGTGGAATTCTTCCACCAATTTGCTCGTGGGCTGCCCATTCCGGTCTCCCATCCCAACCATCCAAGTCAACACGGATGCCAGCAACCTGGGATGGGGTGCGGTTTGCCTGGATATGACCATTCACGACCTTTGGTCTCCTCAAGAGAAACTTCTTCACATCAATATCCTAGAGCTCCTTGCCATTTTCAAGGCCTGCCGTGCTTTCCTTCCTCATCTTTCCGGGAATGTGGTGCTTCTGGTAACGGACAACTCCACTGCAATGCACTATATCAACAAGCAGGGAGGAACACACTCTCAACCTCTACTGCAGTTGACTTTGGACTTTTGGGAACGGTGCATCGACCACAACATTTGGCCCATTGCCATGCATCTCCCGGGAGAGGACAATGTCACAGCAGATTCTCTCAGCAGGCTTCAATCAGGTTCTCACGAGTGGGAGCTTCATCGTCCCACATCTACAGCTATGCCACCGTTGGGGATCTCCTCATGTGGATCTCTTCGCCACCCGGGAGAACGCCAAATGTTCCCGTTTTTGTTCCAGGGCAGGGATCGGCACTGGATCCATGGGGGATGCTCTCTCGCTTCCATGGTCTTCCCTACTCCTTTATGCTTTCCCTCCTATTCCGCTTCTAAACAAAGTGATCAGCAAAATCTTCCAAGAGGAAGCGAATGTCATTCTGGTAGCTCCCTGGTGGCCTCGCCAACCATGGTTCGCACCTCTTCTTCGGATGGCCAGCTCTTATCGGCGCCTGCCTCTTCTGCCCAACCTCCTCTCCAGAGATCATGGCCGGATCTTTCACCCGGATCTCCATCGGCTCCAGCTGATGGCTTGGAGGATCACATTGACATTAGACTCCATCTTCGCTTCTGCTATGAAGCCATCCACTTTACGTCTTCACCATTACAAGTGGAAGAGGTTTGTCTCCTTTGCCAATCAACACCATTTCTCACCTTTGGACCCCCCCCCCTTGCAAGGTGTCCTTCAGTATCTCCTATCTCTGAAAAAACCCGGTCTCACTCTGTCTTCTCTGCAGGTGTACCTCTCTGCTATTGTTGCTCATCAACCAGAATCCTCTCCTCCTGCTGCATTCTTCCGTCACCCTCGTCTAAAAGCTTTCCTCAAAGGTCTCCATAACACTTATCCGGATAGAAAGCCCGTTCCACCTCAGTGGTCACTTTCTTTGGTCCTGCAAAAACTCATGCGTCCACCCTTTGAGCCTTTGGCTACCTGTGACCTTAGGCTTCTCTCCTTCAAAACTGCATTCCTCTTGCCTATCACCTCTGCCAGACGGGTTAGCGAACTCTGTGCCCTGAGGTGCGATGCTCCTTACCTACAGTTCTATAAGGACCGTGTCCTAGCTTACCCTGATATCTCTTTCCTGCCTAAGGTGGTTACGCCGTTTCACCTCTCTCAACCTCTTTCACTGCCAACCTTTTTTCCTAACCCTTCAACTCCTCTGGAGAAAGACTTGCATACGCTGGATGTGAGACATGCTCTGGCTTTTTACGTCTCTCGGACAGCTTCTTTCAGGAAAACTCCACGTTTATTTGTTTGTTATGATCCTAGTTCCAAAGGATCCCAAGTTTCACTCCAGCGATTTTCTCACTGGGTTTCATCTACCATTGAGTTGGCTTATCAGCTCGCCAAGTTGCCTGTGCCGGCGCCTATTCATGCCCATTCCACCAGGGCGATGTCCTCGTCTGCTGCTTCTCCGAAAGGCGTTCCTTTGGAGGACATCTGTAACTCAGCGACGTGGTCTACCCCGTCCACCTTCGTGAAGCACTACCGGTTGGATGCCCGAGTGCGGTCTACTACTTCCTTCGGTAGAGCTGTTTTTTCAGTGGTGCTGGCGTGACGCCTTCCATCCTGTGAGTAGTGCTTGCAGTCACCTATCTGTGTGGCTTCACGAAGGGCCACGATGGAGAAGAACCAGTTACTTACCTGTAAAGGTGGTTCTTTGAGGGGACCTTCGTGAAGCCACACAGCACCCGCCCGCCTCCCCTCATGCCGTCACGCCTTGGCTGGTATTTACCTGTCAAGCCGGCGGTTCGAGGGAACTGAGATTGTTTGGGCGGAAGCCCACTCGCACATGCACAGTGCGAGTGGGAGGAGACGAACGAGCTTTCCTATTGCTAGCAAAGGCCGACCTCCGCGCAAGGGCGCTTGGGAAACCCATCCGTGTGGCTTCACGAAGGTCCACTCGAACCACCTCTACAGGTAAGTAAATGGTTCTTTCTCCCTCCCCATAGGTTTCTTGATCTCAGCAGCCTTATATGGAAAGACACTAGTTAAGGCTGTTTTGGGATGTTGCAAACTTGGTACCTAGTGTGGTGTAGTCATGTGGATAGGTGATAGACTAAGGATACCTGGGTTCAGTTCCCTGGCTCTGCCATGGAAACTCACAATCTCTCTCTGTGTGTAACTGGTAAAATAATTATTTAAATACCTCACCTACCTTAAAAAGCATATTAGGGTCGTTATAAGTCAGTTCTGACTTGGCAGCACATAGCAACAATTATGAAGCCATCAGGAATTGGGAAACCCAGATACACCAGTTCATCCTTATCTGTCTTTTGTCTGCATAGTGTAGAAGTGTGGTCTTGTAATGAAGAAAGTGCTGTTGTAAAATGTGGTACATGCAACAGAGCTGGTGGGTGTTCTTCCCCCTAAAGCTAGACCTGATTGTCTTGGGTAGGGGTTCTCGGCCTTGGGCAATCCAGGGGTTCTTGGATGGCAGTTCCCAGAAGCTTTCACCACTAGTTCTGCTGGCCAGGGCTTCTTGGAATTGCAGTCCAAGAACAGCTGGGTCATCCAAGGTTGGGAACTGCTAGTCTAGGACTTTCCTGGTTCACTCTTACTCACAAGGTGAAAGCGGAGGGCAACGAAAAAGCAAGCCTGGAAAATAGATTGGAAAATAGTTTTGGTTGTGGGTTGTCATTGTCTCTATCAGTAAATAAATTTCTGCTATAAGTATGACTTTTAACAAAAAAGGAATATTTCCCACCTTAGGAGTTGAAAGATATTGTGTTCTACCTTTGTGACACGTGCATCACTCTTTGGGCCTTTCTGGATATCTTTCCGTTGGCTTGTGAGACATTCCAAAAACACGACTTCTGTTACAGGTATGTTTTCAGTCTCTCTCTCTCTCTCTCTCTCTCTCTCTTAATTTCCTGTAGAGAATGGTCATAGCATCTTAGAGTTTTAAAATTGGAAGCGACTTTAAGGATTGACTATTCCAACCTTCTGCAAATGTAAGGAATGCACCGTTACAGCATCCTTGGTAGATAAGCATGCAACCTCTGTGTACCCAGCAGTGAAAGATAATCCACCATCCCTTGGGATAGTGTGTTCCACTATCAAACTGAGCTTAACATTAGAAAGTTCTTCCTGGTGTTTAGTGAGAATGTCTCCTCCCCCCCCCTTTGAACCCATTGGCTTGGTTCCTACCCTTCTGTTGCAGCAGCCCCTACTCCCAACTTGCTCTGCCTTCTGCTTATGTCAGAATCAGTTATCCAGGTTGTAGCTTCCATGATTTGGGCTTCAGGTCTTGTGAACTGAATGTGGGTACAGTAGTACCCGTCTAAGGGCAGACCTTTATTTGAGGCAGTCAGTTCTGGCTGCTGGTAATGGTAGCTTAAGCAGGGAGGAAGGAACGTGATGACCCACAAGTGAGACATTCTTGGCTTGCTTCCCTGTAGTTCATAGCCAAGGGGTAAGATTGGTACCGTGCGTGAAAAGTATTCTCTGCTTTAGGTATTGAAATATCTTGGATAAGCCCAGTGAAACTATCTCTGTGTCATGTACCCACATTAACCCCCGTTTGTTGGGGAATTCTGGGAATTGTAGTCCAAAAATAAGGAACACTTCCAAACCTTCCTAGACTTTTAAACAGAAGCAACCATCTAGTTCAGTACATGAGAGAGTGGTTGGAGGGGAGGGATTGACGCTTCCTACATGTGCAGCGATATACACGTGAAGCTCTTTTGCCATCTGAGATTCCTCTCAAGGAGATACCAGAGTTGGAACGCTATTTCTGTATACTTTTGTGCTTTATTCAAGAGCTATACACCTTCCCTCTAACAGCAGCCTCTGTATTATCTGCACTGGTATTTTTTATCTCTCTTATTTTCCTGTTTTGATTTGTCTTTGGGGGAGCACAGGAAGGCCTCATTAACAATGTGCTTTGTTACCTGTGTTCATTAGGTTGGCTGCATTTTATGAGTTGGTCATACCTGAGCTGGAAACTGCAATCAAGAAGCGATGCCATGAGGACAGCAGGTGCGTTTCATGAGCAGATGTTTTTGCATCTCCAGAGTAAATAAAATATATAAACAAATAATAAATAAATACGTTCAGGTCCAGGCATATCCCTTGAGGTATCTACTCTGCATATTTTTTCTGCCAAGATTATATTGCTTTCCTTCCGAAGCTCCCTCATTGGTTTTGTTATTTCTTTATCACAATTTTTACTCTTAGGAATTAAGGTAGATGACCTCCTACCACAAACTCCACCATAACCTTGTGAAGTAGTTTAAATGAAGGTTGTCTGACCCACGAGCACTGGTGAGCTTCATAGCTCAGTGTGAATTTGATTTGGTTGGCATCACGGTTATCATTGAATTTCTGTGCCAGCATGTGTAAGGTGGAATCCACGCCCCGCCCCCCCGCCTATGCCTTACACAGCTCTTCTGCTGGAGAGTTCAGGCAGCGCTGAAGGGGACATGAAGGGGACATGCCACATACAGGATGTGAGTCGTGTTTTGGCACCTCATTTCTTCTGTATGGGGTAGATCAGGCTCATGTGATGTTAGACGTGAGGTTTTCCTAGCCTAGTTAGTTTATGGTAAGGGAAAGCAATCCGGAGAAAAACCAATGATGGTCAGGAAAGCGACCTCAATAGTAATAATAGTAAGATAATTGGTAGGAGTTATAATTTGAGTCATGTTTTGTCTTGAGCATCTGTTGACTCATGACAGAATAATTTGGGACATTGCCTCAAATGTGATTTGTGATGTGAGAGTTTTTAACGGCTACTCTTGAGGTCTTCTTTGGGGGGGGGGTCATCCAATAGTACAGTAGGACCCTAGTATCCACTGGGGATTGGTTCCAAGCCTTCCCGTGGATAATGAAAACCGTGGATAAGAGAGAACGCCAAAATGTCCCCAAAACTGCTGTTTTGTGATATTAACTTGCTTTACAGCTGTTGTTTTGCAGCAGTAGCTTGCTTTACAGCTGCTGTTTGTGATGGTAGCGTGCTTTACGGCTCCTCTTTTATGACAGTAGCTTGCTTTACAGCTGCTCTTTGTGACAGTAGATTGCTTTGCGGCTGCTGAATTTATTTATTTATTTTTTTCCTCTGCCAACCGTGGATAACTAAATCAGTGGATAATGAATCAGTGGATACAGGGGTCCTACTGTATAGTATACTAAATGCATTCTACATAATTTACATACACTGAGAGCTCAGCAGTTCAGGTTTCTGGCTGTGGAGGTAGAGGTTGGGAGTTTGATTCTCCACTGTGCCTCCTGTGTGCAGAGCCAGCCTGTGTGGCCTTGGGCAAGCTGCAGAGTCCCAGGGCACCTGAAGAGGAGAGGACTTAATAAACTCCTTCCAAGTACTCTTTACCTAGAAAACCTGGGAACAGGCAGCCTTAAGGCAGAATTGACTTGACAGTGCAGTACACAGTTGTTTTTGTCATTGTTCTTTAAGGGAAGATGAGTATATAACAATAACCATCCTTAGGTGGTGCCTCCAGATGTGGACTTCTTCTAAATGAAGGCCTGTATTACATCTTATGCCAGAGTTTGGATCTGTTAGTTTTAGGGATGGTGCAACCTCTGATACCAGCTGACTTCTGCGAGTGAATGTAACAAAAGGTGGAAGGTGTCTCGTGTATATTAAAGTATAGCAAACTGGATAGCCAATAGAATGGGCTGAAGGCGGAGCTAAGGAAGTATAAAAGCAAAGCGTCTGTTAGAATAGCTGTTAGATAGGGTCCAGAGAGGGACAGGTTAGGGCCGGATTAGGAATTACTTAACATCTTGTATAGGAAGTATCAAGAATCAGAGAATCAGAGAATCAGAGAGTTGGAAGAGACCTCAAGAGCCATCTAGTCCAACCCCCTGCCCTGCAGGAACCCCCATCACAATATTTCAGACAGATGGCCATCCAGCCTCTGCTTAAAAACCTCCACAGAAGGAGACTCCACCACCCTCCGTGGCAGCATATTCCAGTGCCGAACAGCTCTGTCATGAAGTTCTTTCTAATGTTCAAATGGAATCTCTTTTCCTGTAGTTTGAAACCATTGCCCCGAGTTCCTAGTCTCTGAAGCCATGGAAAACAAACCTGTTCCCTCTTCAGGAGAATGTTGTGAACTTGTTAAAAGTCACGTCTTCAATGATTACTGTGTTTTTCTTATTTGTCAACAATAAACCAAACCACA
Source organism: Phrynocephalus forsythii (assembly GCA_029282475.1). Classification (NCBI taxonomy): domain Eukaryota; kingdom Metazoa; phylum Chordata; class Lepidosauria; order Squamata; family Agamidae; genus Phrynocephalus; species Phrynocephalus forsythii. Next base: position 3,533,036 of record JAPFRF010000016.1, on the reverse strand, counting down.
TTATTTTGAACTCTAAAACCACCTGTCAGTTTCCATTCTTGCTAGTGTGAACATGACTATTACAGCAATGCACGACACTGTAAGCATTCAAAAAAAATGGGTGGCCGTTTGTCATCTGTTGCTGTTATTTGGATGCAGCTCTTGGGTTCAGTTTGAGGCATGCTTTTTTGAAACGCAGACTTCATTTCTCCTGGAGGCAGATGTGTTCCCCTAGAGGGCTTAGTGCTAAATCCAAATGGCTGTTTGACTGACCATTGTATCTGTCTCAAAAACAAATGGCAGGCCCACGTGGAATCTTCTCTCTCCTCCTTTTAGCTTGATGTTGGATTTATGGAGGAGGTTATCTCATTCGAGCAAGAAAGCGGTGCACCTTTTCCATATCGTGGTGAACCAGTTGTGCCTCCAGCCCATTTTGGAAAGCAGGTACCTATCTTTGTATAAGTTAGGGCAAAAACAGGGGCACACACACCCTGTTGCACTGCCTTTGAAGAAATCTGCATGGGGGCTGCAGCCAAAGGTGAAGCAAGCAAAACATGGCACCACCATCTTTCTTTCTTGCATACATTGGTCCACCATTACGCCTCCTCTCCAAGCTTGGCTCTCCACCTTGTTTCCACACCCTGCCCAGACTGCAGTTATTGCTTCACTACATCAGGGTTGTGAGAATTACAATCTAAGTAGTAGTAGTAGTAGTAGTAGTAGTAGTAGTAGTAGTAGTAGTAGTAGTAGTAGCAGCAGCAGCAGCAGCAGCAGCAACAGCAGCAACAGTAGTAGTAGTAGTAGTAGTCATAGTAGTTGTAGTAGCAGCAGCAGCAGCAGCAATAGTAGTAACAGTAGTTACCAGTGTTTTTGAAACAATTTCTAGTTTTTAAAAAAGGTATAAGAACCTAACAGTCAGCATATTGTGAAAAATATCACCTAATAACATAAACTGCGTCCATAAATATATTCAGAAGCAAAATATGTAATATCTGTTAGCTATAGTAAATGTTTATATGCATTCTGTGACAGATATATGCTTAAATGACTGCAGTGTTTGAACTGTAGATTCCGTTGCCAATGCATGAGTAGACAGAATAGGTATAATTAGCCAGGGTCCTTTTGCAGGTGTGATTTGCCACACCCAGTTGTAACTAATTGGTGAGGTGCTAGGGTGTGACTCAGTTGTGTATATGGTCACACATCCAGTGGTGCAATTGAGATGCAGTCAGAACTGCTGGGTAGCTCCATGGTTTAGGTATTTGGCTGTGGAGCCAGGGGCTGCCCTCAATGATCAATAGCGTCCCTCCCAGCTGTGCAGTTCAGTTGTTCAAAGGATGCAGTTAGAGGCAGCATAAACCTTGTGTGAACACACATATGCCATCCTATTTTCTCACTTTTCCTGCATGTGATCAGTATCTTTATTTTTTAAGGGAATGGGGAAAGCAAATTATGATTAATTATTGAGGGAAACAAGCAATTGTCTTCCTAATATTTTATGCTGCTTTTCCAAACAACTAGATGTTATAAGTTGGTTCCCAAGCACATGTGTAAACTAACTACAACAGTAATATGGAACATATTTCACTCCAAAAATACAGTCCACATTACACAGTTTAACCCAGTTTAAAGCAGAGAATAGTAAGTGAAATGCATTAAACACTCTGCCGAGTATTCAGTGCCTGAAGGATGCGGCTCCTTGTCTGGAAAGTATGTTCTTGTGTCAGGATTCAATCTGAGATTTCTTTGCACACAAAAAAGCCCCAAGAGGAGCGTATTTAGTCTGTGCTTGTTGGGGTTAAGTTATTAACGTGGTCATTTTATTACAGCTGTGATAACATACAGCCTTATATTGAAGAGTTTCTGCAGGTCTTCACCTCAGTTCTCCAGGAGAGGAGGTAAGAGTCCTGAATTTTGGGGGGGGGGCAGCGGGAAGGTATAGTCCTTTAGTGACCTTTGGGAAAAAAAAGACATTTGTCATGCTTGCCAGAGTTTGGGAAAGTTCCCCCCGTTTTTTTTGGAACTTTTTGTACATTCCAAAATTGTGGGGGCCGTAGTCCAGGAAAGAAGCTTTTCCAGTTCCATGCCATGTTGGAAGGGAATGGGATGTAACAGGAGCATCTCCCTCTGTGGAAGGGGTGGAGAACCATTTGCCCTTTCAGGATCGAGTTCGAGTTGCCTCTTTCTCATGTCTTACCAGGGGGTTGCTAACAAAGGAACCGTGATTCTCCCATATATTTTTTTCTGTTATGTTCTGCATTATGAGTTGGAATAGCTCGGTGGTTTAGGCATCTGGTTGAGAAGCCAGAGGTTAAATTCCCCAAGGTGTCTCCTTGACAGGAGTTCGACTGGATGATCTGTAGCAGTGGTGGCGATCTTTCGGCCCACCAGACGTTTTGGACCACAACTCCCAGAATTCCGAGCCTCGATTGCCAGTGACAAAGGACTGTGGGAGCTGCGGTCCAAAACACCGGGAGCACCGAAGATTTGCCGCCACTGATCTATAGGGTTTCAGCTCTGTCGTTCTAAGAGGCTCAGGATAAGGGTGGCAGCAGAGAGGTCATGGTGCTGGTGAATATGGAAATAGTGTCCTGTAGAAGGAAAAGGTCAAGACAGGAAACTCCCGTTTGCATCATGTTTTTCATGCTTTCTAGCTGGAATGTGGAACTTTGAACCTTTCAGACCAACCTGGAGATTACAGGAATAGTTAAGACCAAAAATACCTGGAGGGCAAGGGTTCCCCTCCTGGGAGGGGAGGCGCTGTTCTGACACGAGGGTAGCTGTCAGGGCCCAGTGAAGTCAGAAGTGTGAAGAGCCCGCCTGGGAACTTGTTCATGATGGGACAGGCAGGAACGTCTGACGAAGGACCTGTCCACGTCTAGATTCAGTCCTGGCTGATGTCCAGGTTGCTTGTGGTAGATCTTTTGGGGAGTTTGGAAATGCACATTTTCCCATGGAAAAACATGTTTTCTTGGGTGAGGCTAAGCTTGTGGAGCTGCAAAAACAAGCAAGCCAACTCTGATCCGAGACCAGAAGGGAGCCCAAGAAAAGCTACTGGCATTGCAGGGCAAAGGCTAGATCCCTTCTATTCATTTACATAATCTTCAAGAAGTCCACCACCCTCGTGAGAGACTCCTCTTGTCCGAGTCCACATCCTTTTTTTGGTTGGGTGTGTTCCCGCAATGTGCCACCCTGAGTCACCAATTTCCCGCCAAGCCAATTCCACCAGACCTCTGGTCTCCTTGGCGAGTCCACTTAGGACTGAAACTTTGTCCTTCCAGGTTTCTCCGTGATTACGATGAGTTGTTTCCGGTAGCCGACGACGTGAGCCTCCTGCAGCAGGCCTCTTCTGCTTTGTATCCTTCTCTGGGTTAACGCTGGCGCACACCTCCCACCCCCCACCCCCCCCCTCATACCTGTAGGCTGGCTGGCTGGTCCAGGACGGAGTTGCTTTTGTTCTTCAGTCCTGACCTTAGAGGGAGAGTTTCTGCATCGCTTGTATTCCCAGGGTGGTGATTCATTGCCTAACAAAGGAGGAGGGGGTCAAGAAAAGAGCAGCTTCTGCACCTCTGCCACCTCTCTTCTGTGGTGAGGTGGGGCTCGTGCCGCTGATGCTACTCCCCTCGCACAGGCACCCGCCTCTGATGCCCTTGGGTTGCCACTTATTTATTTGGAGTATTTTTACCCCACCTTTCTCCTTGGAAACGGACCCAAGGCGGCTTATAGTAATGGAGGACCATATGCAGTCCAGTGCACTTAAGTCATATTCAGGTTTGAGAACATGACATTTAGGGACAACATTAAGGCTACAAGATAACGTGACCAGTTAAAGAGAGATTAAAAATTCCATGTAAAATTTATGAGCGATGGAAACTGAACATTGAAAACATAGTATTAATGCAATCACACAAGGTTATAAATGGTTATAAACACAGACTCTATTTGATTATGTACGGTAGATTCATATAAAAGGCACATAATAGGTAGGCCATCATTCAGGGAAAGTTTGCCTGAAGAGAAAGATCTTTGCCTGTTTCTGGAAAGACAACGCCATGCCCTGCTTGAAGGAAGGAAAGCCATTGGGCTGAGGAAGTAAACAAGGCTGTTATGGCTCTTCTCTGCCTGTTTGAGGTCCTGCCATTCAAATATTGGCTCTTCAGTTTATTTAAAATATTTTTAAGCCGCCTTTCTCCTTTGAACGTACCCAAGGTGGCAGCATCATTAAAAGACAGCATTTAAAATTAAAAGCAGTTGACATACAAACACTAAAAAAGCACAAAACAAATGCCAGACTAAAAGAGGGTAGATAAAGGCAAGAGAAGCACATTCCAAGCAGTAAGGCACAATCATCAGTTTAAAAATCCCACTCGGGCAGACAGGCACTAAGGGAAAGTTTACTTGAAGCGAAAGGTCTCTGCCTGTTTGCGGAAGGAGAACAAAGATGGGGACAGCCTGGCCTCCAGTGGGAGGGAGTTTCAAAGACTGGGAGGAGCAACAGAGAAGGCCCTTTCATGCTTCCCCTCCCCCCAAACGCCCCCCCCCCGTGAAGCTGGTGGGACTGAGAGAAAGGCCTTCCCTGATGACAACAGGAAATGAGGAGTCTCTGTTTGACCTCCCCTCTCCTCTTAACTCCTGCAGTGTTACCTGATCTGATGTACAGTAGGACCCCCATATCCACGGATTCATTATCCACTGATTCAGTTATCCACGGTTGGCAGAGGAAAATAATAATTCAGTAGCCACAAAGCAAGCTGTAAAGCAAGCTGTTGTCACAAACAGCAGCTGTAAAGCAAGCTATTGTCACAAATAGGTCTGTAAAGCAAGCTACTGTCACAAACAGTGGCCATAGAGCAAGCTACTGTCTCAAAACAGCAGTCATAAAGCAAGCTACTGTCAGGAAACAGTAGTTTGAGGGTGGGTGGGCAGGCGTTCTCTCTTATCCACGGGTTTCATTATCCACGGGAAGGCCTGGAACTAATCCCAGCAGATACCGGGGTCCTACTGTATATGGCGTTTGGGGCAGTCAGCCATAGGCATTGGGGAGGTTCAGCCACTTGCATAATCAGCTGCAGAAGTTTCACAAAAGCCAATGCAAACCTCTGATGTCACGCTGGCATGCGAAACAATGACACATCTGCTGTGGAAATACAGCGCACCCGCTGATCAAAGCCATGCCCTTAACACTGTTTGGCAGGGACGAGACGCGGACAACTTACATTTTGGAAGCCGTCAAAAGTGCCTGGGAGGGAGTGGACAGGAGGGGGAGACCAGCTCAAGGCCTTTCCCTGACGGAAGCTGGACCTGGAGCGTCAGCCACCCTGGTGCCCAGGAACACGGAGGAGCTGGAGAGGTTCCAGGAGGAAGATCCCGCAGAAGTGAGTGTTTGGAGTGTGTCGTTAGCCTTAACAGGCTATGAACTGGGCAGCAAGGGCGATGGCCATGGTTGGGAGTCTGTGGGCCGCAAACATAGTTGTGCATAGAGGCCTTTTGCTGAAATTATTTGCGCCCTTAATGAAAAAAAAAAAAGTATCTTGTTCTTACACAAGATGATAAATGCTTTGGGGGGGTGTTACAAGCTCTCGACAGGTGGTGTTGAATATAAGAACAGCCTTGCTGGAACAGGCCACAGCCCATCCAGCTCAGCTTCCTGTCTCACACAGCAGCTCACCATTTGCTTCAGGGTCTTCCCAAGCAGAGGTCTTCACCTGCTTGAAGCAGATTGCCTGAAGCGTCCAGGCAATCTGCCGTGTGACAGGTCAGTAATTTAGCAAGATCCCAAATCATGGACCCCGTGAGGGTAATGTTGCCTGTTGCATTTGTCACCATTCTAGTGTGCCGGAGCAGCGGCGGCGCCCGTCGCCACGGTCTCTGGGGTGGAGTTGGATTCTCTGGTCTCCCAAGTGAAGGACCTTCTGCCTGACCTGGGCGAAGGCTTCATTTTGGCCTGCCTGGAAGAGTATAACTACAGCGCCGAGCAGGTCATCAACAACCTTCTGGAGGGCAAACTGGTGGCATCCCTGGAGAAGCTGGACCGAGCCATGCCCAGGTAAAGCAGAGTAGCTTCTCCTGATACCGTGACACTTCCATCAAAGCAAAAAGGGGGTTGAGCCGCGTGGCCATCACAAAACACAATGGCAAAAAAGAGGTTACAGGTGATGCCTTTATAGGTCTCTTTTACCATGTCTGAACTTCTGGGATCTTCTTTGAAGAAGAGTGATTTACACTCAAAAGCTTGCAGTGTTCTTTTTTATTTTTATTAGTGGCCTATAAAGGTATCGCCTGTAACCTCTTTTTGCAATTCTGATATCTTGATTAATCCTTGATAGAGGAAAACCACGCATGGGCATCTGACCTATGGAGGACAGCTCTCACTCCCACCCTTTCCTGGGCTGAGCCATGTTGCCTGGGTAAGAGAAAGATGTTTGGAGGGAGCTTGAATGTTGTGGGGACAAGAGAATCACACTTGAGGGGGTCTGAGCATGGTGCGAAGGCGAGGGGAACGGTCAGTCAAGCCCAGAGATCATTTAAAATAGGTACAGGCCCAACAGTCGGTGACTGTTGGCAGACCTCAAACTCATCATGGCTCATTCACTTGTTCTGGAATTCTGAAGGGGGATTTCAGCTTTCATGTTCATTCGTACGTAAGCCTTTTTGGTTTGGGTATCTGTTCATTCCTGTCGACTTACCGTGAAACCTGGAAAACACAGACAGCTGTTTCTTTGGTGGTATTTCCTTCATTGGGAACAGCCAGCGGTAGTTCTGAAGCAGAAAAATGAATTGAAACAAAAGATCCCATGAAAGTAAGAACTAATTAATAATAATAATAATAATAATAATAATAATAATAATAATAATAATAATAATAATAATAATAATAATAATAATAATAATAATAATAATAATAATCAGAAGCCACCAGAAGTGGTGGTGAGAATTCAGCCCATGCCACTGTATAGATTTTACAGCCAGGTTTCCCAGTGCCAGCTGCAGGGGAGCATGAGCTCTTGCCCTTATGGCCTGTTTGTGGCCTTCCTGTAGCCCCCTGTTTGGCCATCATACACATAAAATGCCAAGTGAGAGAGCAGAGCTTAGGGGGAAAATTGGCAGTAGGGGGACAAAAATACCTCCTTGATTTTCTGTGTCAGCATGGCCATAGGCTGTGGTGGCAGGAGGATTCTAGGAGTGTTCCTAAGAAGGCAACCCTTTTCTATGAGGCATTTGCCTAGGCACCAGAAAGTTGGTAGCTGAGCTATTGCAGAAACTTGACATTCTCGGGTAGTGGCCTTTGATATTAGCCTGTTTTAAAAAGTTCCATCACAAATCTATACATGCTTTCAAAAACAAAAAGCTCCATTGAATTCCAGGAGACAGGCATTGGACGGCAGGTATACAACCTCAGGTCATGTTTTTCCCCTCCCGTTTTGTTTTTTGGAGTAATTTGTGTGTTGTACGTCTCAAAAGGTGCTGAGTTTTTGTCTTGTTTGTAAAAAAAAATTATTTTCCAGGCCAGTAAAACCAGATCCAACCCCTCTAGTCACTTCGCGGTACAATGTTTTCCAGAATGATGAGTTTGACGTTTTCAGCAGAGACTCGGTGGATCTGTCCCGGGTGCAGAAAGGCAAGAGGTAAGTTAATCTGTGTTCAGGTCAGTCCATTTGTATCATCTGTGTTCAGTAATGGTAGAACCACTGGAATATTTTCGGCACGCCAAAGTCAGGACCGTGTGTAATTCTAAAGAGGCTGCGGGGCTGAAATCCTGTTTACTTTTTACCCAGGCAGAAGGCTGCTGATGGGACTTTTGCTTGCTTCTAGCTGGCAATTAAAGAGTCGCCACTGCAGTTCTCAGGGTGTGCCTGCCTGCTTGCCTGAGAATCCCAGTTTTGCTGCACGGCCAGCCTTCAGCCCTTGTGCGATAAGAGCTAAGCTAAGGAGAGGAGCATCTGTGGTACGTGCAGAGAGGCACAGATACCATTCTGGCATTTCTAGATAGGGTTGGGAAAGAATTCTCTCCGAAGCCATGAGGAATCCCTGCTTGCCGTCAAACAGTACTGAACTAGATGAATTGTGCAAAAACGGCTGGATTAGTTTTCCAGATACTGGGAAGACTGTTCCTATCCCCTCTTGATGCAGCTCTGATTTCCAGTGTTCTGGAATTCAATCTTAAACTACTGCAGTAAAAAGGAGTTTTGAGCCATGCAGCCATTAAAACAAACAAAATTAAAACTAGACTATGAGTGATACCTTCATAGGCTGCTGGTAGAAAAATAAAAAAAAAGTTTGCTGAGCTTTCGAGAGCACAAGCTCTCTTTTTCAAAGCAGGTATAAAAGTCCATACATGGCAAGGGATAATGTAATTGGCCAGGAGAGAGTTCTTAAAAGTTCACTTGGCAGAGATGGAGGCCAGGCATCTTCTTGGAAGGTTCAGAGCAGCATGGTCCGATGGGCTGGACTTCACAGGATTCAGACAAAGAGCTGCATGGTGTGAGCACCTCCCTTCTGCTTACAACCATCATCTCTATTGGCTCTTCGAAGCACAAGGCTCCTGATTGGCCAGAGACAGGTTAGAGGTAGGACAAAAACACAGATCTCCACTGGGGGGGGGAGGGGGGAGAATTTAAAAATGTCCCACTAGGTAGATCCAGTTAAGACCCCATTAGAAGGGAAAATGATATCACAGTACCGAGTGTCCATGTCCTGTTGCTGCAGATGTTTCTTTTGCTTTCTTTTTGGTGGAAGCGGCTCCTTCGTGGTCTCTTGTTCTCTTAAACTACTATACAGTGGAACCTTGACTTACATGCTGCTTGACTTGCATCATATTTGACTTGCAGCAAGAAGGGGCCTGTTTGACTTGAGTCGCAGGCTTTGACTTACATCTCGGGCCCCGGCGCAGAATTGGGCGGCAGCCACAACCCAAAAACTGTCCTGCCTTCTTCCTCTCCTCCGGCACTAGGCTAGAGCACCTGGAGCTGGTCCTCAGCCTCACCGATGCCGCCGCTAGAGGAGAAGAAGGGCCCAGCTCGGGAATGGCCTCGCTGGTTAGAAGTCTTGTAAAAATCTGGCTGCATCTGGTCCACAATGGAAGCATTTTAGTTGGGGAGCTGTAAAGTTGTGGGACTCTAATGGTAAGTCTTGGAACATCAGGTTAAAAATCAGTAAAACTTAAATGTTAGACATTGTTGCCATGAACATTAAAAAGTGGAGGCATATAACTTGTGGACTATAATTCCACTGATGTTTCTTTTGAAGAGACATTTCATTTACATCCCCAGAAGGAATCTCCTATCCCAGTCAAATTTGTGTTAAATTGCTGTTTTCGGGGTCTTTTTCATCATCTAGAACGGATTAATCTCTTACTTTCTAAAACTACTAGTCATGTTTGACTTTCTAAAGGTTAATGACGTAAGTCAAGGTTCCACTGTACTTTAAAGGTTAGATTAGCTGGTCTATGTCTAAAAACCAAAAGTCCAAACAAGATTATTTTGTGTGTGTGTGTGTGTGTGTGTGTGTGTGTGTGTGTGTGTGTGTGTGTGTGTGTGTGTGTGTGTGTGTGTGTGTGAACTACTGCTGGATAGCTCAGTGGTGTAGGTCTCTGGCTGTGGAGCGCAAGATTTGGAGTTCAGTAATTCCCCCCCTGGGCCTCCTTGCTAGGGGCTGGACTCCGTGGCCCAGAGAGCCCCTTCCAGCTCAGTGGCGGCACTGTCTGCGTACGTTTGTATTTATCAGAGAGAGAAAATGTACACCTGAAGTCTTTGGCTGCATGGAGGTCAAAGGTGCTTCCTTGCCCTTGAGCTTTTTGAAATCTTAATCTTCAGTGGTGGATCATGAATTCCTAGCATGCCTTCAACTGCCTTGCTGAGGAGCTTCGGTCCATGGGAGGAGATAGATTCAGCCAAAGAGAAGAGCGCCCATGGCTGGTTTAGGGGTCTGAACCAGCATTGCAGCGAAAGGAGTTGCAAGCTCCGGCAGTCAAACCTCATACTAGTCTGGAAAAAAAGCGCCTGAGGGGGCATATGATTGAGATGTACAAAATAATGCAGGGCATGAGTCAAGTGGATAGAGGGAAGCTCTTCTCCCTCTCCCAAAATCCCAGAACTAGGGGACATCCACTCAAATTGAGGGCTGGGAGAGTGAGAACAGACAAAAGAAAATATTTTTTCACCCAGCGCGTTGTTAGGCTGTGGAACTCCCTGCCACAGGATGTGGTGACGGCATCTAACTTGAAGGGTACTTCAAGGGCCAGATGCAGGGGAGTGGTATCAGGAGTCATGATATCTAGTTTCATGTGCTCCCAGACACATTTGGTGGTGCCACTGTGTGATACAGGAAGCTGGACTCGATGGGCCTTTGGCCTGATCCAGCAGGGCTCTTATGTTCTTATGTTCTTATCAACCAGGTGGAGCCTCTTGTGTTTTTGAGGCCTCTTTTTGAGCCCCAGGTTGTGAGCACAGTTATACCTGCAGTACAGGCATTTAACCACTGAGTCTGCTTTTACAAAAGTGATTTAAAAAGTAATAAAAACCAATGAAGGGGTGCGGGGGTGGGGAGGAACCCAAGAAAAATTAACATCAATAAATCCGTCAACTGTTACACTCCTTCCTATAAATTGAGCACTGCTGTAAACCAGTTTTGAAAGGTGCTTCTTCGTAGACTCCCTAAAAGAAAGAGAAGAAATGGTAGGTGTGAAACGAGTGCATTTTACTGCATTGAGATAAAGCAGGGGATGCTTCTGCAGTGGTTGCTGTCCTCAAGAGGGCCTCTCCTAAAGATCTTAACCTGGCCACAGGTTCCTGGAGAAAGAGCTGGCCCCTTAGACAGGCAGGATCCCTGGCATGCAGGTAGCATGCACCAGTTAACACCTTAGCTGCAACATGCTGCACCAACGGAAGATCCTGGGGGATCTTCGAGGGTAGGGCATGTTGCAGCCATCAAGGCATGAGACAATTCGGGCCGGGGTAGCTGTTGGCAAGACAGATTAGACTCAGGAAAAGTGCACTAAGTGGAATCGTGGAAAGGGCCTCCTTGCCTCTTTTGCTACCTGGGAATCCAAGGACAGAGCCGAATCAAGGAGGACCCCACAGACTATGACACTGCTTAGTCAAATGGAGCCCCATCTCTTCTCAGCAGGTTAAAACCCATTCCCAAGTCACGCTTTGCATTGATCAGCAGCGCCTCCGGCTTGTCTGGAATTTATTTCACCTTTAGGAGAATTTGGTCCTAGTTATATAGTTCTTTAAAAGTTTTAGCTGCTAGTTATATAGTTCTTTAAAAGTTTTAGCTGCTAGTTATATAGTTCTTTAAAAGTTTTAGACAATGGAGCTGGGATAGCATATCAGATATTTTTTTTTTTTATTTTTAAATAAGGAAGTCAGAAAGGCTGTGGTACTTAAAAGACGGACTGCTATATTTTAATGTGAGCTTTCATGGATCGGTCCACTTCCTCAGACAGAAAGGAGGTGGACTCGTCCGCATCCATATCTTCTCTGAAGAAGTTGACATGCACACAAGCTCACATTAAAATATAGCAAAGGCAAAGGTTTCCCCTACAGTAAAATCCAGATGTTTCTGATTCTAGGGGCTGGTGCTCATCTTTGTTTCTAAGCTGAAGAGCCAGCGTTTGTCTGTGGACGTGTGGCCAGCATGGCTATACACGCAAACACATTGAATGCAGTTACCAAAGTAGTACCTATTTATCTACTTTGATACACTGATGACACGCAGCTCTATCTCTCCTTTTCCACCTCTGCAGTGGAAGCTGTCCGGTCCCCGACCAGTGCTTGGAGGCGGTCATGGCTTGGATCAGGGCCAACAGGCTCAAACTCAACCCCGAGAAGACCGAGGTGATGTTCTTTGGGAGTTCGCCATCCGGCTATGGAGGCCCTCTCCCCAGCTTAGAGGGTGTTTCTCTCCAGCTGGCGGAGAGGGTTCAGAATCTGGGCGTGGTCCTGGATCTGGCACTATCTTTGGATGCCCAGGTAGCTGCCGTGTCCTGGGCCACGTTTTACCATCTTCGTCAGATTGCCCAGATCCGTCCCTACCTGGACGGTGACTCCCTGAGAACAGTGGTTCAAGCTCTGGTGATCTCGAGGTTGGATTACTGCAATGCCCTCTATATGGGGTTGCCCTTGACTCTCCTCCGGCGTCTGCAGCGGGTGCAGAATGCGGCGGCCAGACTGGTGGTGGGCGCGCGTTGCTATGACCACATCACCCCAGTTCTGGCTCGACTGCATTGGCTGCCCGTTGCATCCCGGATCAGATTCAAGGTCCTGGTTTTAGTTTATAAAACCCTCCATGGCTTGGGCCCGGACTACCTGGCAGAGCGGATCGCCCAGCGATCAACTTCGGCCCGACCAGTTCGGCAGTCGCGAGTGCACTCGCTTCGGGTTGTTCCACCCCGAGAAGCCAGAAGAACTTCCACCCGAAACCGTGCTTTCTCGGTGGCTGTGCCACTGTTGTGGAACAGCCTACCCAGCGAAGTGTGTTCTGCAGAGTCCCTGCTGGCCTTCCGCAGAGCGGTGAAAACCATCCTATTCCGCGAGGCCTTTGGTGACCTAGCTTAGTTTTTTTTCTCTTCCCCCCGCCTTCTGCCCACCAGTTCGTTCTCCCTACCGCTCGAGGTCACGAGTGATGAATGCTATTGTAAGGGTGTTTGTAATTTTATGCTTGCATTTTATCATTTTAATTTTGCTATTTAACCTTGTGAATTGTATTCTGGTGCACTATTAGTTTTGTAAGCCACCCAGAGTTCCCGTAGGGAAGATGGGCGGGGTATAAATTTAATAAATAAATAATAAATAAATACTCACACATTTATAGGCTTTCAAACTGTGAGGTTGGCAGGAGCTAGGACAAGTATCCGTTGCACAGATTCAGACTGCCCACCATTCGGTCGACAAATCAGCAGCTCCACGGTTTAACCTGCATTGCTTCCTGCATCCCTTAAAACAGTGGTGGCCAACCTTCGGCATCCGAGATGTTTTGGACCACAACTCCCAGAATTCTAAGCCTGTATTGCCAATGACAAAGGACTGTGGGAGATGTGGTCCAAAACATCTGGAGTGCCAAAAGCTTGCCACCATTGCCTTAAAAGATAGCCATTAGTCTTTAAGGTGCCACAACATTTTTGTTTTCTATATTTTGTTGTTTTTCTTTAGTTTCTGCCTGGGTTCTTTAAAATAATGTTCTCTTGAAGCTCTGAAAAGTGATTGCTTGTTAACAAAAACAGTCTGCTTGTGTCCTGCCCATAATAACATCACCCCACCGGCTGTTGTTCTCCCAGAGCGTGTCTCTGGGGAAAAGGAAATGGAACTTACTAGCTGACCTCTGTCAAAAGGAACTTTTCTGTCTCTGTAAACTGTATAGACCGTCACAAATAGCAAAGGAAAAGAAAGGGTAAGTTGTTTCCACGAAGAGTAGTGGGTCTCCTTTCTCCCCACAAAATGCTTTCAAAAATGGTTGCTCCCCCTTCGAAATCAAGGCAAACTTATTATCAGTTGAAACATGTTCATTCTGATATGGTGCATTCCTATCGGGGACTGTAATGACTCTGCTTCGTATTTGACCCGATGTCAAAAGCCGAGGGAGAGCTTTTTGCAGAGATTCTAAATAAGGTACGGCCCTTTCCTGTCCAAGGTGGAAGATCTACATAGAAAGTTCTTTCATCCACTCCTAATTAACTGTTAGGTTGCCCTGCACAAGGCTTGACCTTCACAGCAATTGGACTCCGTTGTTGATCATGTCTGGCATCTGCGCAGTAGCAGGGCTTGTGCACATTCATTGTGCTTTCTAGGCACAAGTTATGACTGCAGATGTCATGACCAAATAGGGCTGTTATCTACGTGCAGCCAGTTTGCTACACTTCCCATTTATCAAGATCGCTTCGGGCAGGCGTGAGCCAAGGACATGGAAAGAAAAGTTTGTTGTAAGCAAACAAAAAAGGAAAGACAGTAGTTCTTCATGTAGTTAAAAATCAGAACATTATTGTAATAAGGATACCCAGACTCCCACACCCCAGTGGACAGAGGGATGGGCTAGGACTCTGGAGACAGGGTTCAAATCCCCACCTGGCCCTGGAAACTCATGTGTGTGTGTGTGTGTGCGTGTGTGTGTGTGTGTCTGTTTCTGTGTCTGTGTGTCTGTGTGTGCGCGCACGGGTGCGCATGCTATAGCCTGCATACTGTAATTAAACTGTAAACCACCCAGAGACTACTTGAAGTGGTATGTGTGTGTGTGTGTGTGTGTGTGTCATTACAGAACACTTTGCTTTGCTTTGCTTTAGATGTCTGTCTTGCCTTTAAATCCCTATAAGGGTTGCTATAGGTTAGCTCTGAATCGATGGCACATCACTAACTAACTAAACATAGTATCTAAAACACTGCAGTGGTCTTATCAGGACTAAACACTGTGGCTGTGACAAAATTCACACACAGGGGCACACAAATGATTCCATGGGCTGAAATCCCATTGGGAATTTGCTCCTGAAGAAGTGAAATAGTGCAAGTTGTGGCAGCAAGCTACATTTAATGAAAGGAGTGCCGGTTGCATGTGGTAGTCGTGTGTCTAGATGTGCCAGCAGGCACACCAGTGGCACCTTCTTAACTAGGTGCAATTGGCTGCTGTAGCTTACCTGATTTCACTTTTTTGGGAGTAAAACCTCAATAGATTTAGGTTCTGAAACCCTAATGTCCTGCCCAGATGTCTTTTGCATCGTAGAGGTGGTACATGGGCTGCTGGTTGAGAACCATGTGTCTGGAAGGCTCTTCAGTCTCTTTCTGAAAGCAAGGGATGCTTAGGCCACAGCCCTCTGAGGGAGTCATTAGGCTGCTTTGACAGAAAACAATTAGCTCCTGCTGTTAACCTTGCTGCTAAGCACAGCCTCCCTGTTAATCCCACACGTGTGAGCGATGCCTCGTTCCTTCAGAGAGATGGTGGAGCTAATTGCAAAGCAAGGCCCAGTCCCCTCTGGATGACAAGGCTTCAATTAACAAAAGCGACAGGCGTGTGGACCTTAATCTTCCATGTTCCTGATAATTCTAGGGCACTGATTAAAGGAAGATGAAGGTGAAACTTTGCAGCAAGCTTCCCGTAGGTCTAATGAAGGCTCTCATTAGGGGGATCCGTCCTGCTCAGGGAAGCTGGTTGTTCCCGTTACACTTGCTCCTCCGTCCGTGACCTTCCATGTGTGGTATGAAGGGAATGCAGCGCAAAAAGTCCAGGCACAAAAGCTGCCTACATTTCTGGGAGCCGAGGATTTCTGGCTATGTAATTAGAATGGGGGAAAGGACTTCTAAATTGCTTTCCCAGAAACACGGTGATGTAGGCCTCGTTGTCAGGCAGGTGACTCAGGATCGATCAATAGAGGTGGGGTTCAGGCATTGCCACCTGGTGAGCAGCTGTGGCCAGTCCAGACTTGAGCGTCTGTGCCCATGAGAACCCGGGCGGCTTGGCAGCTTTAAGTCATATTGAAAAAAGGTGCAAGCTATTCTGCAGAAACAACTGTCTGATATGCTGCTCAGAGCCCCTAGGCATGAATGCAGAGGGAGTGAGAAGTGAGGGGTAGTAGTGGCTGATGGGCAGGTAAGCAGGCAGGGGGTGGCCCAGGGTGGGGGCAGAAGAAGGAGGGTGTCCTATGCAACAACAAAAGGCTGCCCAGATCAAGACCAGCGCCTGCTCTGGAACCACTGATAGCCTGATCAGCAAGAGCCCAGAGGCTGATTGGATTACTGTACAGCAGGAAAGCCAGGAGGGCGAACCGTAGCCCTCCCCAGGGTCACAATCTGGTCATCGCCCAGGTAGTCATGCCACCTTCCCCATGAGAACCTTGTTCATTGGTTTTCCTGCTGGTGTATATCCCCCCTAGTCCGTTCTATAATGTTGAAATGCCTCTTGAGAAGCTGGGATGCTGTCAATAAAACCTTAAATTGATAATATGGGGGTATCTCCATTTGTGTAGCCTGAGACCTGAGGAGGTTCCCCACACAGTAGTGAGCAACGTTGGTCAGCCCAGGAGACAGTCTTTAGTTGCAGCACCTATGAGGGGTCCACACCAGGTCCTGGAATGTAAAAAAGAAATAATCTTATCATAAAATTGAACTCTGGGGCCTGGATCTATATCTTGTTTTGCTATTTTGATGTTAGCACAGTTCACTCCTACTTTCCTTCTGCTGTACTTGAAAACCAATGTGCCTGGAACCCCTCAGAAGGAATAAATACATATTTTTTTAAAAAAAACAACTGTAGACTATCAGTGGGACAAGGAACACCTCTGTAAAGGCCTCCAAGGCTGCAGAGTCATGGGCTGTTTCCCTTGTGGCACAAGAGTTAAACCGCAGTGCTGCAGCCAAAACTGCTCACAACCTGGGTTCAATCCTAGGTAGTCCACTCAAGGTTCAATCAGTCTTCCGTCCTTCCAAGGTCAGTAAATTGAGTACCCAGCAATGTGTAGACTGTATATTTAAACTGTCACCCACCTAGAAGGTTCTTTAAGGACTCTGGGGGGCAATATATAAGCAGCATGCTTTGCATTTGCTTTTCCCATCCTTGGTTGACCCCTAGGTGTTCTTGGACTGCAGCGCCCAGAAGCCTTCAGCGCTGGCTGTGCTAGCCTAGGTTTCTGGGTGTTGCAGCTTTGGGCCCACTAGCATAGAGGACAGCCTAGTGTTCATTTCCCCCTCTGTGTGCAACCTAGGGTATAAGGACTATAAAGGTTGTCTTTGTGCTGACCTGGAAGACCAGGCAAGGCCTTCAGCCTCCAGGCTGGTGAACCACTGGTCATTAATGCTGATAGTTCTGCTACTGATAAACAACTGATCTGGTCACTTCCACTGCCTTGTTTGCTCAGAGACATCAGTGGCATAACAGAACAGTGCTGTGGGGTAACTGCATCTCCTGGGATGCTTAGTCTTGTTTCTAAACAATCTTGCAACCCCCTGCTGGGTGTCTGTGAAGATTCTCAGTCGTCCAGGTCAGTTTATCTGGAAGCTGAGTCATGACAACTGGACTTCTTTTTCTTGAGAGATCGAAATGTTTTGCTACTCTTCCAGTCTGCTTGGTCTTTTTCTTTCACTTATCTTGCCGACTGCTGCATCCATTTTGGCCAGTAGACCAAGCAGCAGTCTGGAGAAAGTCTTAGCCCACCCAGCATTGTAATGGCAGCGGCATTTGCAGTGCCCTGATGTCTGGAATCTCTGGACACTTTTGGATCTTATCTCTGAAACCTGTTGCAGAGGAAACCTTTCACAGCTGCAGCTCAGTGGGTTCCGGGGACAAGCAGAAGTAAGGATTAGTAAATAGTAACTCTAACTTAGAGCAGAAGGAATACAATTTTTTTTACAGAAGTCTTTTCAGCAGCCCATGGCGAGCTGGAATAGTTTCAGTGTTAAGAAAAGATACGTCTGGATATTTGGCATTACATCTGGGGTCATGGGTTTCATATGTTTAAGATGTATTAACAAAGTGCAGCCAATATCACTTTCAGTTCCATGATATAGACACAAACATAAAAATACTGTATATTTTTACATGTGATCTCCATAGGATGATATACATGAGGTTCTGGTCATGTATCCTCCTGCCTTTTCCTCCACGTTTGTATGTTTTACTTGGCTTTCTTTATATAATTCAAAAATTGAATTTATAGAATTCAAGCTTGTTATTAATGTAAAAAAGTTTTTTAAAACCATGTTTCTCAAGTAGTATACACTGCAGCAATCATGGCAAATATGTTTCTATTGCTAATAATAATTGTGCCTTTACATTTTGAACTGCAGGAGTGACAAAACCACAACCAAAAGCTTGCTGAATGACAAGAGCCTTGTGACTGAGCAGAGAGAGCGGTACAACCAGTATTCCGTCGTGGTTGATGAGATTCCAGAGCCCAGTGGAGCAGCAGGCCCCGCCTACTCTGTGGACTACGAGGATGAATATGACGACACGTACGATGGCAACCAAGTGGGAGCAAATGACGCTGACTCAGATGATGAGCTGATCAGTCGGAGGTGAGTTCTGAACCCTTATCATTGCTCGTAGGTGCCCTTCTTGCAGCAAAACCAGATTAGCCTTTAAGATGCACCATCCTGCTTACTATCCTGATCCTCTGGTTCCTTCAGCACTCATACGTACTATCCCTGCAGCCAGTTTTGAAAGCTTCATCCCAAGCATTTCAGTGTGTGTCAAGACTTGAACAGCAGGCAAATTGGGAAAGTGTGTGCGTGGGCGACAGACAGGCAGTGGGAAGCGGCTAATTAATTGTGGCTAATTGATCAGGGTCTGGAAGTACGATTGGGCACACGAGCAAGCATGTGATCAACATGTGAAAAGCACCTCATCAGTTAGCTTCTCTGATGTTTCTTCTGGACATGGGGAAAACAATCCAACAGGATTCTGGCCAAAGTAGAATTAAATATTTATATAAGGGGTTATCTATTCCTAATGCCTTAGAGACCAAGAGTTTTTACCTTTTGTGAAATGAAGCTTACTTTATCAGATGCATACAAAAAAAGACAGAAACAGAATTCAGAGTGATCTAGAAAGGCTTGAGCACTGAGCAAAAACAACAGAATAAAATTGAACAGGGATACACACAGAGTACTGCACCTAGGAAAAAGGAGAACAACTTCAACATTAGTAAGTGCAGAGTGATGCATGTTGGGGGGGAAAATATCCAGTTATGTTTATAAACTGATGAGGTCTGAACTCTCTGCAACAAACCAGGAAAGGGACCTTGGTGTCCTGGTGGATAGCTCAAGGAAGGTGTCAACCCAGTGTGCCGCAGCAGTGAAAAAAGCCAACTCAATGCTAGGGATCATTAGGAATGGTATAGAAAATAAGTCAGCAAGTGTCATTTTGCCTCTTTATAAACCTATAGTGAGGCCCCACCTGGAGTACTGTGTACAGTTCTGGTCACCATACCTCCAGAAGGATATTATGGAAATGGGAAAAGTGCAGAGGAAGGCAACCAGAATGATGTGGGGACTGGAACACCTTCCTTACCATCTGAGGCTGCAATGGCTGGGCCTCTTCACTCTTGAATGACGGCGCTTAAGAGGTGACCTGATTGAAGATTATAAAATCATACATGGTGTGGACAAAGTAGATAAGGAAAAGCTGTTTTCCCTGTTGCACAACATTAGAACTAGGGGGCACTCCATGAAACTTTTGGGTGCTAGATCTCAAACAAATCAGAGAAAGTCCTTTTTTCACCCAGAGGATCACTGGTCTGTGGAACTCCCTGCCAGAAGAAGTGGTGACTGCTGTCAGCCTTGACAGCTTTAAGAAAAGATTAGACAAGTTCATTGAGAACAAGGGTATCAATGGCTATCATGATGGATGCCTAAGGACAGAAATAGGCAGGAGATCTCTCAATGCCATTTGCGGGGAATCGTAATCAAGTGAAGACCTCTGCTTTGGAATACCCTGAAGGAAATGGTGAGCCACCGCTGTGTGAGACAGAATGCTGGACTGGATGGGCTGTGGTGGCCTGTTCCAGCAAGGCTGTTCTTAGGTTCTTATAACACACAGTTACAAGATGGGGGACACCTGGCTCAGCAATACTCAAGTCAGAAAGATCTTGGAACTGTTGTATACCACAAGCTGAACACGAGCCAATAGTGTGATGTAGCTTTGCTAGTCTTGAAGCTGCAGTTCTTTTATTCCACAGGCAACCAGGAAAGCCTGTGGAGTGTGGAGAAACGGGGGGGGGGGAAATGTTTGACTGGCTCCGGGATCGGGAACCGAGTTCAGCCTTTCACAGGTCTGCACAAAAGCTTCCTGTGTAGACATGGGGCCATTGGGGTTTGATTCCCAGCCTGAGAGGGGCAACAGACGTGTCCCCGAGGCAGCTGGTGGTTCCTTCCTTGCTGCACCCTCTCCTGGTTAGAAAGGCATTGCATTTAGGGCTGTGCCAACTGGAGCTGGTTTGGACAGCATCAGGAAAGGAGGGTAAGACCCTGGTCTGCATCGAATTGGGCATGCCCCTGCAGCAGTACAGATATAAAACTAAAAGCGACTTGCCTCATTCAGGCAGAATTGAGCCATCTCGTCGGAATGGGGGAAAGTGGAACCAGCCGACCCGTCTGCTGTGGCTGGAGAAATTTTGGGTTCCTGCTTGGCTTTCCTGTGGGTCTTCCCGTTTAAATTTGATTTGGAACACACAGCTCTTCAAAGAGAGGGTACCCCCAAAAAGAGAATCATCCCCTGGCAGCCCTTCAGAGAGAAGCCTGTTCTCTGCCAAAGAGGCCGCGTCACCATCCTTTCATCCTGGCTGCCTTCTGTGTCTCTTGGGGTGCTTGGCTTTACAGCTACTGAAATGGTCACCGCTGTCCCTTTTCTCTGCAGGCCGTTTACCATCCCTCAGGTCCTGAGATCGAAAGAGCAGGAAGAGGAGGATGGCGAGGAGGAAGATGAAGAGGAGGAGGAGGAGGAGGAAAAGGAGGCCACAAAGGTGACTGGCCTAGGGACGCGGCCCGGCGTGATGCGCGGTGGGGGCAGGAAGGGCTTGTCAACCGTTTACATTGCTCTTCTTTGGGGGAGGAGGAGGAGGAGAAGGCAACTCTTCAGGGGTCTTGCCTATAGGACAGGGTCCAGGCCTTGCAGCCTCTGCAGTGGCTTAAAAAAAACTCCTCTGCTCTTTCATCAGGGAAGGATCGTAGGCATGGCATTACATGGTGCCATCGGAGTGGGAAACCCTGCTCTTGTGTTGTTCGGGAGAGAGAAGGACAAAGGGTTTGTGTGTGGGGGGGGAGACATGGGTGAAGGCAAACAAAGGGAAAGAGGGTGTCCTGTTGACCTCGTGTCCCTTGGAGATGACAAGATTAGAGAGGGCCACATCTGGCAGTTCAGGCCTACTGGTGTTGTGGTGCGGGGCTCCCCGGATCCCGCGCCTCGTCTCCTTCCTCTCCAGGCGCCCCGTCAGGAGCGGAGAGACAGGTTTCTCTACCCCGACTCATCCTCTGAATGGGCGCTTGTGGGAGGAGGGGGAACAGTCTCTGAGGCACCCAGGCAGCAGCACCTGTGAGCTTGGAAGGTCTAACACATGCCACTATCGGGCCGCTTCATGATATCATCCTGAGAATGAGTTGCCAAACGGCCGTAAGCGCCTGTCTCTAGACAAGAGGCACAAAACGGTAGGAAGGAACGAAAGGGCAGGAGACGGCTGGGCAGAAGTGAGTCTGGAACGGTGCCATGGGTGGCCCTCTGTCTCCCTGGGGGCTGTCACCTCCTCAGGGTCTGTGCAGGGCGAGGAAGTGTGTTTGTGTGTGTGTGTGTGTGTGCATGTGTGTGTGTGTGTGGGAGGACACAACTTTTCCTTCATCCGCAAAGCTCCACCACCTCCATGGCAAGCTGTGCCACGTTCAAAGCCAGCTCGATGATGCCAAGCTAGCACCCGGTTCTGGCTGCCCAAATCACGGACCTTCCCAGGCAGCTGCTGGACTGGGCACGTTTTGGGCAGCTGTTGGCGTTCTTAGGCCACATTAATATTTTAAAGGCCCTGCAGGAAGGGCTCCCTCTTGAGAGACCAGAGCCTCCCATCACAGTGGCTTTTTTCCCATCATCTCCTAATCCTCTTAGAACTGACAAGCTGGAAGGGACCCTGAGGATCACGGAGCCCAAGGAGGCCCCGCAGGGGAATTGAACTCCCGACCTCTGGCTCTGCTGCCTATGCCACTAGGGCAGGCATCTCCAAAGTCAGGCCCAGGGGGCCAAATGCAGCCCGACTTCAAATTCTGAGTGGCCCGCAGCATCTTCTCCCTGCCGGCTCAGCCTGTCACGCATCCCCGCCGGCTGCCCCCTCCCCATACCAGATGGAGAGGTCAGCTTGCAGTTTTACGGTTTGCCTGCCCCCCCACCTCTGTCCATCCCCCCACCTGCCCAGCCTACCCACCCCCAGTTCCATTGCTGCAGCGTCCTCCCCGCCTCCTTGCATGTTACAGAGGCTTGTCCAAAGGTTGGCCTCCAGATGTTTGAGACTAAAGGTCTTATCATCCCCAGTAGCAAAGTGAGGAAAGCTGTCATCCACAATTTTTAAAATGAATTTGTCCTTTAAGGATGCCAACGTACATTAAAAACAAGTGCACCTTCGCTGAAAGGACATGTTATATTAAACTGCCTTTTATGCGGCCAAAGATAAACAGAAGATGCCTATTCCATTTATAACGCTGACACTGTGAGCAGCACCTTCGCCTGAGGTTCATACTCTTAACCAAGTGTCAACACTTGCAGGTCCTTGGGAAACCCTGTCAGGTCTTTGAAATCTTCCCTATCTGAATTTTAATGAGGGCAGTTAACCCCCCCCCCAATAATTGTAATGCCTCAGATTTCTGAAAGCTGTTTCGTCTTGGTTTCCTGGCACTGTCCTGGGGTTCTTTTTCTTGTTTTTAACGGGACGCTTATTAACAGCTAGCAAATGGCCTGGTGCCTTCTTTGCTCACCACTTTGTTGAGATTGGGCTCGGTTGTGGGCCAGGCAGGCTCCAGCCGTTAGCATTGGCTCCACCAGCTGCCTCTTCTTTTGGCCTCTCTCCTTGTGCAAGTAGCAAGGGGTTAGTTAGAGAGGGTGGGAGAACCATGTTCTCATTTGCACCGAGCCTAGAAATTCAGTGTGTGCCCTTGGGCTGGTCGCCCACTCTCCGACCTGGTCTGCCTCGCAGGGTTGTTCAGAAGGTGCAGTGGAGAGGAGCCATTAGTGGCACCTTGAGTTCACTGGAGGAAAAACAGGATGTAAAAACCACAAAGGAATCCGCAGAGGCGCCGTCCATCTCCCCTTGCCTTCCCTCTGGTTGCTGCTGCCCATTGGACCTAGTGGGAATGGGCCAAACTGGGAAGGGGGAGTGGTGGTACTGGGAAGGAGGAGGAGGGGGGACCTATGGCCCAAAACAGAGAGGAGGGAAGGGAAACGGAAGGGAGCAAAGACCACTTCAGGGCCAGCTGTACCTAGCTTCTCTCCGCCCACCGTAAGGCTGTTTGCTGCTGCCTTCCGACAGCAGGGCTCCCTAAGAGCGGCCAGCAAGAATACATGGGCTTGTTCCCGATGCACTGTCCCCTCATCCCACCTGGCCTCCAACAAAATGTCCTGTGGAAGGATTTGGAAGAACATTTTACAGGAGCGGGAGCAGGCACAGAAGAATTTTGTGAACGAGCGCAGTAAGGAACAGCTTGGCTCTTGTGAACGGGGCTGTCTCCATCTAACTAGACAGTTGTGGACTAGATACACTTGCTGGATCTGGCAGGGATAAGCATCACGGGTCTCTCTCCAGTAGAAATACTTCAAAGGAGGCAGCTGGGGATAATTTTCTGCAATGGAAATTTCCCCCAATAAGTACCAATTAAGAAATTGTAGGCAGTGCCACATGGGCTGTGATGTGGATGCAGTTGATGGCTCATGCTATTACAGCCCCTTTCTGTGCTGCTGTTGGATCTTGGTACATCTGCAGTGTGTTTTATTATTATCCCAGTTGCCTCTGGGCACCCGTTGATTGTTACGATTTCCAGTGGAGTGAGGGAGCTGTACAGGAAAAACAACCAAGCCTGCACATTGAAAACTAACAAATTAATTGTGGTGCCAACTTCTGCCAACTGCCTTAGAATTTTCTGAGGCCTGACATTTGTATTCACAAACCAAATTGTTTGTTTCACAGGCCCCCTTCTAGTAATCTGCCTTGGGTTCTTTTCCAAGGAGAAAAGTGGAGTAAAAATACACTAAATAAATAAATAAATGTCTATGTTTATTTACTTATCACTTAACGAGAGCCTCGTGGTGCAGTGATTCAACTGCTGTACTGCAGCCAAAACTCTGCTCACGACCGAGGGTTCAATCCCAGGTAGCTGGCTCAAGGTTCGCTCAGCCTTCCATCCTTCCAAGGTCTGTAAAATGAGTTCCCAGCTCATTGCGGGGGTATGGCAATGTGCAGCCTGCACAGTTAAGTTGTAAAGTACTATAGGGCAGTATATAAACAGTGCACTTGGCTTTTAAAACAAAGCACTCAAGATATTCTTCTCTTTCTGTTCCCTGGTAGGACCACTTTGTGCAGGACCCTGCTGTGCTTCGGGAGAGGGCTGAGGCCAGGCGGATGGCCTTCCTTGCAAGGAAAGGGTAGGACACAACTCCTTCTTTGTGTTTGTGGCAATAGCATTCTGAGATACTTGATGGGAATATAAATATTGGCTTATACCAATCTAATCTACAAGGAGGAGAAACCAAAATTCTTCTATCCTTGCTTTGTAACATTTACATTTTTTCTAAAGGTACAGAAGAGATTTTAGTGTCATTGGTATAAATTCCATAGGTAACTTATGACAACTGCTGTTTTGTTGCATGGACTTTAAAAATGCAAAGCACAAGATTGGTTGTGAAGATTCTCAGTCATCCAGGTGAGTTTATCTGGAAGTTGAGTAATGGCTACTGAACTCCTTTTTTTGAAGTCCAGTAGCCATGACTCAACTTTTGAAATCCAGTAGCCATGACTCAACTTCCAGACACAGGATTGGTTGTGTGTCTTTCTTGGTCAACCAGGTATAACTGCTTTTGTGCGGGCTTTGCTTCTTAAAGGCAAAAGCCCTAGATTTGCACAGGCAGTTTATTATACAAATCGTGGAACCGTCAGTGAAAAACTTTCTTCTCATGCGGAAGGTAAAGACTCTTACAGGGATCAGTGGTGTCTGAATAGGCTGTTTCAGCATGTCAAGGCATCTCCTATTGAGAGTTAGTTGTTTTGCTCAAATTTTCTCCGTGCCTCACAATAGAGGATGAGGGTTAAAAATCAGCTGATCTCACTCCATTAGGCCTTGATGCCCAGTGTATGAAATTAGCTTCAAAAATAAATACTGTAAATAAATCCTCCATGTGTACAATATCCCATATGCATGCCATTGCATTTGGCAAGTGGTGCCACTGCTATAGGTGTGTGTGTATTTATGTGTGTGTGTGTGTGTGTGTGTGTGTGTGTGTGTGTGTGTGTGTGTGTGTGTGTGTGTGTGTGTGTGTGCGTCTGTCTGTCTGTCTGTCTGTCTGCCTGTGTGTCTCTCTGTGTAACTTAACAGTGATTAGTGGCAGAAACAACAGATCATTCATGCATAATTAAAGGAGTGAGTCTTGGCTGGTGTGGAAATGCCAGTGAAATTGGAACCATGGCATCTGGAGGGTATTTCACACTTAGGGTTCTGTCAGCTGTACCCTGTCAGCCCTCACCCTGATCTAAGGATATGGGAAGGGCAGTACTTGGAGAGCTGTGCCACCGTATAACTAACCCCCTTGGTATTTTAGGATTTTGTCTGTCAACCCTAGTATCTTGAATAGGACACAGAAGCCAAGAGGCAAGCAATTCAGCTCTTTCTGGACAGGCATTATATGTTTGCTGGCCACTGTCCCTGACAGCATCCCATTTTGCTCCGCTTATAATTTTGGGCTAGTTTCCAGGGCCACCCTATGTTTAATACAGTGCAATACTGTAATCCTAATGAAAGATAACCAAATTGTGGGTCACTGTGTCTAAATGACCTCTGCTCAGGAATGGCCATGACATAAAGGTGTTCTTTATGTGACTTCCTCAGCCCCCAGTAACAAGCTGGTCTCACACTGGAACTAATCCTTCCAGGGATAAATGCCAGCTGTAAGGAACACAAAGTTCCGTTTTGTTTTTTTAAATAAGTTTAGAGGGCTCTTAAGAAGTTTTATGAGCACCCGACTTTCTGACCTGACAAGACCAGAAGCATAACAAAAGAGAGAGCTCACAGGAAATGAGGAAATGCCTAAAATATTACCCTTTGCTAATAATGCCACAGGATGCTTCCTAGTTTCTGTTAAGGATGATGCACCAATTTGAATCCATCCGTGGCCAGTTTCACATGTTTCTAAGTCCATTGCCCTCAATTTATATCAGGCTGTGAAAGAAAAGTGACAGAGAGAGAGAGAGAGATCACATATATCGATTACATATTACACTACTTTGTAGGCCACCTCATGTAATGCACACTGCAGATACTGCAGTGCTCCTGTATATGTTGTGCCAACCTCCTCAGAACAATCCCCCCCCCCCTTTCCTGTTTTTTGCAGGTACAAACCGGACAATTCAGCCACAGTCCTGGGTGGAGCCAAAGGCCATGGTCAGAGCAGAGAAACTGTGCAGGAGCGCAGGAAGAAAGAGGCCAGCAAAGGGAGCCGGGCAAATCATAATCGGCGCACCATGGCTGACAGGAAGCGCAGCAAGGGAATGATCCCTTCTTGAGGGAGGAGAGGCACCAGGAAACCATCCTCTTTTTTGACTGGAGGGAGGTGGACGGTGCCATGTCCCATTCCCAAGAGACACCACATAACCTGCTCAAGGATGGTTTTCCACTGATTAAAGTCAGAATCTGCTGTAGCTGACGGGGAGCTAATTACAAAGAAGGCCAGCCAATTGTGTGTTGTGTTACTTAAAGGGTTTGCTCATAGCCCTTAAAATGTTTGCTCAAGACTCGTCGCTTTGCACCCTTATCTCATCGCAACTGGCACAGCATCCGAGTCTGGGCTGCCCACAAGGGCCAGGTCACTGGAGGTCCACAAGCAAAGTGCAAAAGGGATGTGGTCATCTCCTGGTGCAGATTCCTCCATCCTGGGACTAGGGGGATGGTAATTTGAACACCCCTGGAATGCCCCAAGTGGTTTGTTCATCTGTGCCACCTGGTATTCAGCACAACTGCCTCCAGCCCTGCAGGTTCTGCTGACTGGTGGCCCCATCTCTCACCACTAGGGCATTTTCTCTACTATCTGTCCTTTTAAAGAAATCCAAACTATGCACCTTCCTCCCCTCTCATATTAGTGAATTTAACCACTCAAGGATGTATACACAGTATGCAGGATAAATCTTTTTGTCAAGGATAATGTCTTTACAGTCAATGTTTTGGCATCTGGAGCAATGGACATACCTTACCTTTTCCTGGTTATTCAACTCCCATCTTTCAAAGCATGTTACTTCATTTTCAGGGAGGGTTTGAAGCTTTTTAGTTGGGTGGTACAGATATCCAATGATCCAAAATCAGAGGTAGGCAACATGGGACAACCCCCTCCATTGCACCTTCCTGAATTTTAATTTTCACTTTTTAAAAATTTTAATTTAATTTTTCCTCCAGGATCATCCTGTTTAGAGGATACGCCAGCATCCTTTGGCCTCTGCCCACTTTTGTAGTTGTTGTTAACTGGCTGCTAGAAGGCACCAGTAGTAGCTTTTTAAGATTTTAAAAAAATCTGAAGTCCTCAAAGTTTCAGGAATGGATGTGTGGAGTTAAATGGAGGGTCTCTCTACTCCTATAGAAAAACAAACAAACCAACAAACTTCCCAGCCAATAAGAGGGTTAACAGTAGAAGATCAGAAAGAGTCAGTTCAGAAATGGACCATGGGTTGTGATGAATAGCGTTTGTCTCCTCCCTTCGATAAGACAGCGGTCTTGGAAGAGACCCTTTCTCCCTATCAGGCAAAACTAAAAAAAAAATCCAAAATAAAGACAAAAACCTTGTGGCACCTTAAACTGTTATACTTTATTTTAACATTAGCATTTCTGTACTAGTCCAAGTCTCCATAGTCCTGCTTCACTGCCTCTGTTTTCATCCTCCTGAACAATCCAGGCTTCAGGCATTTTTCTATAGAAACTCTCATTACAGGCGGGGATAGGCCCTCGGGCCCACCAATCATTTCTTTCCTTCTTTGCTGCTGCAGTAAGTTGCTCTGCTATCTGCTCAAATCCATCCAACGCTGGTCTCTTAAGATACCAGACAGACACATACCAAGAATGTGCCAGCTGGCAGGTGCAGGACAGCTCCTAGAGAGAGCATCAGGGCTAGTGACAGGATAAGCATCCTTTTTAAAAAAATTAACCAGTGCCATTAAACCATTGAGGTGTTGAGTTTTTGTACTGAAGTTCAGTCTTAAGGAATCAAACGGGGGTCCTTAATCCAATTTATTGTGCGACACCCAACCTAACAGAATCTCCCAAGATTTGTGCAGTTTTGAGGCAGTTCCGTGAAGTGTACTGGCTCGCCAGAAAACGCAGACACTCGAAATCTGGTAACATGGCATTTTAGTTCAAGTACTGCAGTATGGAAAGCAGCCAAGGGAACGGCACAAGGGCAGATTCTGCCTATTTGGTCAGAACTTCTAAATCGCTTTTGCCTTCTCAGTAGTCACAAGCTGTTAAAAAATGTAAGAGAATTTCAACGTTTCTTGTTTCTTTGCTGAGGGAGCTGCAAATGCAGAACAAAAAGCTGAATCTCGCCACAAGTATTCATGCAGATATGATAGTACAGCACAGTCTACTTCCCTGGTACACCATTCATCCTATATATACTGTGTACACCCAATATTGGGACAGATTCTTCTCCATTTGCAACAACAGTATTGTGATCCAGCAGCAGCTGGGTCAATATCAGCACTCCAGCCTTTCTCCCAGGGCCTTGGTGGCTGGCCAGGGAGGGAGCTGAACAGCTCCTGTCCATCCAGTTCGGGAAGGCCAGAGTAGTTTTTGCTTCTGGAAACACAAACCAACTGAGATTGTGGCCGATTTAAGTGCCCAGCAGGAATGGTACTGATCCTCATGGATGATTCTTCACCAAAGCTCCATTTACTCTTTATGGAATATTTTGTCCTCTTTTACATTGGTCTAGCTCAGTCCTTTGGGTATCTGGCTGCGGGGCCACAGGTTAGGAGTTTGGATTCCCTGCTGGGCCTCCCAGAACAGCCAGCCTGGGTGGTGGTCTCAGGCCAACCACGACATGTGGTTATTAAAGAAAAGCTGGAAATTTTGCAATTTGAGCCATTTTAAAAACCACTTATTGATACTATGCCATCCCTACATGTCTTCCAACTTGATCCCTCCATACCCATCATATTTCGGAAACATGGTACTAAAACAGCGATAGATGCCTAGTTGGCAGTTGAAACTGCCCTATTAAATATGTTCCATAAAATCTGAGACTCGGCAATATAGTTCTCAAAAGCTGGGAATTGGAAACCAGACAAGGGGTTGGGAATGCTCTGTCCAAGTTTCATCAGAGTTTACAAAAGCATGGTACAGAGCATGGCTGTCTGTTATTTTTTTATTTATTAGATTTATATGCTGTCCATCTAGCTGCTAGACTAATCTGGGTGATGATGTATGATACCACAAAAATAACATAAAAAACAGTAGCAAATGGAATAACATGATAAAGTAATTATAAGAGAATAAGCATCCTGAGAAGCAAGAATGCACTGCAAAACTGGGTTGCAGATCCTGCTTGTTGCACCCTATGAATACTGGTTAGACCCTCCAGATGTTTTAGAAACAACCACATTTCTTTTACCATGCCTGATAGGAATGATTTAAGTTATAGGCCAAAGGGTCATCATCCCTCATTTGAAATAAATCCAAGAATTTTCCAAGCAAATGCTAGAGTAGGTGGAAGCTTCCAGACGCCTCCAGGTTTCTTCTACTACACATAGTATGTTTTGCATGGAAGTAAACACTGCCCCAAGGATTTCACAAGGCCAAGCTCAGAAGTAAAGAGAAGACACAAGGCAAAGAATGTTCACATTTTAGAATGCCATTTATTAAGTGACATTTCAGAACGGGATGGCCATGAGTCCAGGTAGTTTTTGTTTCACACGTGAGAGGATGCCGCCCAGCTCCATCTGTTACAGGTGATCATTTGCCCCAGTTAACGCCTCATGATCAGGACGAAGAGCTCATACTGAAGATCGCAAAAAGTCTGTCAGGAATTCAGCTTCTCTTCGCTTCATTCTTTGGAGGTCTCATACTTATGCTTGATGTGCTTCCACAGTTTCTGCACAAGAGACACAAAAACAATGGTTCTTATGCAACAGCCTCAAGAATGCCTGCTTGTCATGGAACAGGATATTGCAAGCCAGCTGGGCCAAGTTCTACAAAGCAGAGCAATACTGTTCAAATATAATAACAACATAAGTCATATTACTTCATGGTAGGTGGGCATATCACTCTTCATAGTAGAAAGTTCTATTTATTTAGCAATAAGCCCCCATTGAACCAAATGGGATTTGCTCAATTGTGTGCATAGTCCAACCATGATCAGCACATTCTTATCTTGCTCAAGGAACTACCCAGCCTGTTTCCCAAGGGACTCCTTATTTCATTTTTCCGCCAGCATTGTTTTTGCCTTAAATGATTTCTTTGGCTTCAGCAATTCCCCGGAAGAGGACAAGCCCTAGGTACACAGCAGAAACACGAGTTTTACCACAGTCTGATTCTGACTAGAAAAAGGGTATCATTTCAAATGCATCTTATCCTCTAAAAACTTGGGACAGTACAGAGGCAAGATAGGATAAGATGGTCCAGTCAGATTGCAATGCCTGATTGCCCAGATAGTATTCAAGATCTCTGTAGAAGAGGAGTTTGACAGAGTGTTCTGAAATAAGCAGGGATGCAGCAGAGTCAAAGGATTAGAGAACAAAAGTTTACCAGTGGTCATGTAGTCCAGCTCCTGTCAAGGCAGACATAACATTTTATGTATTGCTAATTTCTATATCACCAGGCCAGCTGCCTAGATTTCCTAAGCACATCCGATCTCGCCTGATTTCGGAAGCTAAACAGGGTCGGCCCTGATTAGTATTTGGATGGGAGACCACCAGGGAATACCAGGTGCTGTAGGCGCCTGGAGTAGGAACTGGCAAAACCACTCCAGTGGACATGGGGTCACAAAGGGTCAGTCACGACTGTAATGACGCAACACACACACACACACACATATCACCAGGCCATAAAAGGTCCTTAGAACAGGTGACTAGAGAAATAGCTATGTATCATTTTAGAAAGCAGGGTCTAACATAGCCATTTACATATGGTTTTTCCTGTCCTGCCCTTCCTCAAGAATGGTAGGTGTTTATGTATTTGCAGTATTTATTGGACTTTTATACTACCCATCTGGTAGCAAGGTCACTCTGGGAGGTTAATGATACCCAAAATGTTATCCGCCTCAACCCACCAGGAAAATAAGGTAGCCTGGATTTTCTAAGGTGGGAAAAAATCTTATAAAGCTGAATGAGCAACGGTGCAAGAACTGGTGGTATCCTAAGGATGACAAGACATATTCTTCTGCCAAAAGCTTGATCTCTTTTTATTATATTAAAGCCAAGCAAAAAGCAAAATGTTCAAGTTTCTATACCCCCCCATACCGCTTCAAGTAGTCTCTGGGCAGTTTACAGTTTAATTACAGCATGCAGGCTACACACTGCGCCACCCCCGCCCCTGGAAGCTAGTATTTTACCCAACTCAGAAGGATGGAAGGCTGAGCCAACCGTGAGTCTGCTACCCCCAGGTCGTGAGCACAGTTTTAGGTGCAGTACAGCTAAACTCGTGAAGGTTTTTTGGTCATTCTGGTCTGTAGACTGGCATTGGTCTACCCCTTTTTAGTGTAAAGAACTGACATACAGAACAGCAGAAGGCCCTTCTCTACCAGGATGCTTGTTTTTCGCCAGAGCAGACTATCAATTAAGCTTCTACAATATACTTTGGATAGTAATTAAAACCTTGCTGTATATGTAATCATAGTCCAGGTGTTGTTGAAAACTGTTACTTTAAAGCTGAAATTCTTCAATTTAATTCATAAACGAATTGTCAGTACAAAAACTAGGACCAAGTAAACACATGCCCTCATACAGATCATCACTTATGGAACAGCAGTGATATATCCAAAGACTATACAGTGGCACCCCAACTTAAGAGCAGCTTGACTTAAGAGCAATTCGACTTAAGAGCAGGAAACTGTTCGCATTTTAACTGCCGCCTTACAAATTTTAGATATGGTCTGTTCGACTTACAAATATTTTTTCCCATTTTTTATTTTTTTAACTTATTTTTCCAGTTTTTAAGACGGATACCCCGACTTATGAGTAGTTCCACTTAAGAGCATGCATTCGGAATGGATTAAATTCATAGGTTGAGGTACCACTGTAATTCTATATGTGAACTTCCATGAATGTTAGTCTCCTTGCTCCACTTGTCACAGCATAATCAAGGGGTGGGGGGAGGAAGCTTAACATACATCAGGGCTAAAGATATTTCATTTACTATAGGAACTTGTGACCCACAACTCTGTTTTGATGCTGCATCTGACATTGGTCAGAAGTTGGATTAACTGTTACATTTCTGGCAATTGTGAAGCTAAAGAAAGAAGTTATTTTCAGCTTTTACCCTCTAAAGCAAAGTGTTCTGCTTATATACCACCCCATACCACTTCAAGTAGTCTCTGGGTGGTTTACAGTATGCAGGCTACACATTGCCCCCCCCCCCCAGCAAGCTGGGTACTCATTTTACTGACCTTGGAAGGATGCAAGGCTGAGTCAACCATGAGCCGGCTACCTGGGATTGAACCCCAGGTTGTGAGCACAGTTTTAGCTGCAGTACAGGCATTTAACCACTGTGCCACGAGTCTCTAATAAAATACTGCTTCAGCAGTAATAAATGCCTCACTTACAATCTGCATAGCATCTAAAATTTTATTCTTTGGGATACCAAATTTCAAAATGTAGAAGCTTTCATTTTACAAGCAAAATATTTCCTGCTGTTGTTGAGTTGCATGTGAGGGTGCTCCGTGTTTCTTACCTTTTGCCATCTGACAGGTAGAAGAAACTAAGATGGAAACCATACAATAATATGTCATATATTTAAAAAGGCCTCCGTGTCCTTTTGGAAGGGAAGACACCTTTTTTCTTTTCATGAAGTTGGTGGGACCTGCCAGCTGTAAAATGCACCTTGGAAGTCGACAGTGTTAGATCTATGCTGTTTGCTGAAACTGCCGTCAACTCATTCTGAAGGCAGTCTTACAGTACAATCTCGACCCTATAGAGCTCCTAGTGCTTCGTGTGAGTACAACCTTGTCTTTAAAAATCCATCTCATTCATTCCACAAGAAGGAATTTCGTGGGAAGTTAGCCCCTTTCCTGCTTTTCCATAAGAAAAATCAAGAATGGAGAGGGGGAGAGAGAAAGCTGGATCCTTCCCCTTATTTTCATAAGAAGAGCCTTGCTGGAACAAACTACAGCCCATCCAGTCCAGCATTCTCTCTCGCACAGGAGCTCACCACTTGCTTCAGGGTGTTCCCAAACAGAGGTCTTCACCTGCTTACGATTCCCTGCAAATGGCATTGAGGGATATCCTGCCTCTCTCTCCAACCCCGAGGTTGTCCTTAGGCATCCATCATGATAGCCATTGGTACCCTTGTTCGCCATGAATGTGTCTAATTCTTTCTTAAAACTGTCAAGGCTGACAGCTGCCACCACTTCTTCTGGGACGGAGTTCCACAGACCAGTGATCCTCTGGGTGAAAAAGGACTTTCTCTTATTTGTTTGAGATATAGCACCCAAAGGTTTCACGGAGTGCCCCCTAGTTCTAGTGTTGTGCATTAGGGAAAACAGCTTTTCCTTATCTACTTTGTCCACACCGTGTGTGATTTTATGCACTTCAGTCAGGTCACCTCTTAAGCGCCGTCATTCAAGAGTTAAGAGGCCCAGGCGTTGCAGCCTCGGATGGTAAGGAAGGTGTTCCAGTCCCCTAATCATTCTGGTTGCCCTCCTCTGCACTTTTCCCATTTCCATAATAGCCTTCTGGAGGTAGGGTGACCAGAATTGTACACAGTACTCCAGATAGGGCCTCACCATAGATTTATAAAGAGGCAAAATGACACTTGCTGACTTATTTTCTATACCCTTTCAAATGAACCCTAGCATTGAGTTGGCTTTTTTCACTGCTGAGGCACACTGGGTTGACACCTTCCTTGAGCTGTCCACCAGGACACCAAGGTCCCTTTCCTGGTTTGTTACATAGGGTTCAGACCCCATCAGTTTTATAAATGTAATTGGATATTTTTTTTTTTTTGCCCCAATGTGAATCGCTCTGTGCTTACTAATGTTGGAGCTTATTTGCCACTGGTTTGCCCACTCCCCCAGTTTCAATAGATCCCTCTGGAGCTCCTCACAATCTCTCTCAGTTTTTACTACCCTGTATAATTTAGTGTCATCGGCAACTTTGGCTACCTTGCTATTTACTGGGTTGGCACCTTCCATGAGCTGTCCACCAGAACACCAAGTTCCCTTTTCCTGGTTTGCTGCAAGAGATCGGACCCCACCCGTTTATAAATGTAACTGTACGAAAAGCAACTCCTAATTAAAGAAAATAAATAAATGAATCGTCTGAATTCCACCCCCGTGTCCCAAAACTAAAGGCAAAGCTCTCGGAGCTCTTTCTCTGGGCTGCAAACGAATCTCTCTTCTTCGCTAGCCCGTCCTCGTTTTGGGGCCGCGATCCAAGCCCGAGGCGGCCCAAAAGTGCACAGAGGAAGGCCGAGGTTTGATTCGGTTCCGGCTGGCCAGCGTGGTAGGCCGAAGCCGGGGCCTCGCGTAGAAGGCCAGCCGCCTGACCTTCACCCGGCCGCCGCCCCCAACGGTCACGCGAGGCCGCGGCTTCGGCCCTGTTGCCCGCTCGCGCCAGCCGCCCCCACCCCCCACCTCCCCAAACTCACCCCTTCGTTGAGACGCTCGAAAAGGGCATCCGTCGCCTGGTCGAAGCCCCGCTCGAAGACCAAGGCAGCCACGACGATCGTGAGGGCGAAGGTGGAGGTGCGGCGGAAAAGAAAACGGTACGCCTGCCTCACCAGCGCCATTTTCCTTTCTCTCTCTCCCCTCCACTCACTCCTCGGCCCGCAACACGCATGCGCAGCTCTCCCGGCGGCGCCAAGCATCATGGGCCTGGGCCTGGGCCTTGGCCGTCCAACGGCGCAGTCTCACTTCACTCCCGGGGAAAAGGGGAGGACTACATTTCCCAGGAAGCATTGCGCTGCTGCTGCTGCTGCTGCTGCTGCTGCTGCTGCTGCTTGCTGCTGCTGCTGCTGCTTCTTCTTCTTCTTCCCCTGTTCGCGTTGTATCTGGGATTGGAAGTCTTTTTAATTTTTTGTCCCCCTGGTATTATTCTCATCCCCCCCCGCCACACACACACACAACCCCTTTCTATTTATTCCAAACTACAGCTTCTGGCTGGTGGAGAGGAAGAGGTTGTATTTATTGGGGTCGCCAGGCTGCCAGGCTTCCCCCCCCCCCCCAAGCATGCAAGGCGAGTGATGGAGCTTTTGTAAAAGAGAAGGTAAGTGGTGCGTTTCATGGTGCCTTGGATTGTTCTTTTGTAAAGAGGGTGTTTCCCCCCACACACACACACAGACTTGGTGTATAGCTTTAGTCTGGTCTCTGCACCATCCCCTGGAAAGATTTCCTTTCTAGACAGCCTCCCGATGCCCACCTTCCTTGCCACTGCGTGTCTATATATTTATTATTTATTTATTCGTTTTAGAGTATTTTTACCCCAAGAGCACAGAGAGAACTCCTAGTTCTCCCTGAGCTCCTTGCCCTCCGAAGAGGCCGGCCGCAGAGTCTGGCGAAACGTCAGGAAGAAAAACTTCCAGAACACGGCCCAACAGCCCTGAAAACCCATACATAAGAACATAAGAAGAGCCCCTGCTGGATCAGGCCAAAGGCCCATCTAGTCCAGCTTCCTGCATCTCACAGTGGCCCCACCAGATGCCTCTGGGAGTGCATGAGACTAGATCCCTGTCCACTGATACCACTCCCCTGCATCTGGCTCTTGAAGGACCCTGGTTTTAAGCCTGGAGATGACACATCTCCATCATGGCTTGTCACCTGTGATGGACTTTTCCTCCAGGAATCTGTCCAATCCCCATTGGAAGGCATCCAGGCCAGATGCCATCACCACATCCTGTGGCAGGGAGTTCCACAGACTAACAACACGCTGGGTAATCAAATATTTTCTTTTGCCTGTTCTCACTTTCCCAGCCCTCAATTTGAAATGATTGCAGGTGAAACGGAGAGAAGCATTATGTCTTGAGGTTATTAGAACAATGTGGATAAATTGTATTGGACCATCCTCCTTTCTGTCTCTCTCTTTCTCTTGCCAAAGGCGTTGGAATGGGGAAGCGCTATTTCTGCGACTACTGCGACCGTTCTTTCCACGACAACCTCCACAACAGGAAGAAGCATCT
This sequence comes from Phrynocephalus forsythii, assembly GCA_029282475.1. Taxonomy (NCBI): domain Eukaryota; kingdom Metazoa; phylum Chordata; class Lepidosauria; order Squamata; family Agamidae; genus Phrynocephalus; species Phrynocephalus forsythii. The sequence goes on along the minus strand of JAPFRF010000016.1, from coordinate 3,497,037 downwards.
GAATGGGTTTCAGCACCTCCGGACCAAGAAGGTCTGGTATGACCTCTTTCGAGGTAGGGAGACTGTTTCATCCCCTTGGATCCGGATGTGGCCCTGTGCATATGGAGGGTTTTTGCTTGGTTTCTGAAGGAGAGACAAGGTATGAGGCTGGTTTTCCCCATCAGATGTGCTTCCCAGCCTTGGCTCTCCAGGTGTTCTTGGATTACAACTCCCAGCAATCCTGTCCAGCCAGAACAGCTAGTACTGGAGGCTTCTGGGAGTTGTAGTCCGAGCACATCTAGGGACCCAACTTTGGGGACCATTGCCAGAGGGATGTTGCCAAAGAATGGAATGGTTACTTCTTAGCACCATAGTCCCCAGAATCCTATAGGTTTTGATGGCTGTGGGAACCATGGTTCCCATTGAAAAATAGTCAGTGATTTGCAGTGCGTAAAGAGGAGTTGATAGTGCTAAGCAAGAATGTGAGGGTTAGCTAAACTCTCCAGCAAGACTCAATGTCTCCCTTCCACACTCCCAACCACTGAGATGCCAGGAAAAGATCAGAAGGAGGTCACTGCTTGGGAGACCGTGGTCTTCTGGAGGTTCTTGGAGTGCCTCTCCCACCATCCCTACCCACTGTAGCTGTTGGGTGGACAATGATGGGTGTTGTTGCCCAGCAAGGCAGTATTTAACCTGCCTCCTGTGTGGCTCTTAATCTGTATCCTTTGTGATGTTAATGGCTTAGAATGTATTTCACTTAATTTCAATGGTTTTACAGTGGGGTGGCTTGTATCAGTATCAATGCAATGGCCAACGGTGATTTTATTTGTTTTTATTCTTTTGGAAGTCATCTTAAAGCGTTGTCTTTTAATGGAAATGTAAGTAAAAATGTAATAAACAGAATGGATGGATGGATAGATAGTTAGATGGGATGGTGGGATATATGGATGGATAGATAAGGAAGGGATGGATGGATGGACATAAGAACATAAAAACATAAGAAGAGCCTTGCTGGATCAGGCCAAAGGCCATCTAGTCCGGCTCCCTGGATCTCACAGTGGCCCCACCAGATGCGCCTGGGAGCGCACAAGACTAAGATATCTGTCTCCTGATACCACTCCCCTGCCTCTGGCCCTTGAAGTACCCTGGTTTTAAGCCTGGAGATGACACATCTCCATCATGGTTTGTCACCTGTGATGGACTTTTCCTCCAGGAATTTGTCCAATCCCCTTTTGAAGGCATCCCGGCCAGATGCCATCACCACCTCCTGTGGCAGGGAGTTCCACAGACTAACAACATGCTGGGTAAAAAATAATTTTCTTTGGTCTGTTCTCACTGTCCCAGCGCTCAGTTTGAGTGGATGTCCCCTAGTTTTGGTATTTTGTGAGAGGGAGAAGAGCGTCCCTCTATCCACTTTACTCATTCCCTGCATTATTTTGTACGTCTCAATCATATCCCCCCTTTCCTTTTTAACCTTTCCTCATAAGGGAGGTCCTCCAGCCCAGTAATCATTTTAGTTGCTCTCTTCTGCACCTTTTTAGATAGATAGATAGATAGATAGATAGATAGATAGATAGATAGGTAGATAGATCTGAAATGCAGCAAGCAAAGTTGTTTTACTCTTTTATTATGTACAGCAGCAGTTTAGAAAACAGTCTGCTCTTAGAAATGCAAAAGTGTTGTGCAAACATTATGACACCTACCATAGAAGCAAAGATATGACGTCTACGTCTACATTATTCAGAAAGTTTGCCAAAAGAACAGAAGTTTCTCTTGTATGCCCCCAAACAAGGATTATTAAGGCAAGAGGAATTTATTCCCCATAGGCGTTGCTGTCACCGTGGGGCACATCTCAGGAGCATGTGGCAGTGCCCGGGGGGGGGGGCACTTCTAATGATCTCAGTCCACCCGCAGTGAAGAAAGTGGCTTTTCAGGTGACCTTACCCCAACCTGTCCAGAGTGGGTGGTATGAAAATCTAACACACACGCTGTTTAGGGCTATTGAAACTTACAGCCAAGCCTCATACAGGACATGCTCTGGTCTCATACAGGACGTGCTCTGGTCTCATACAGGACGTGCTCCTCATACAGGAGGTGCTCCTCATACAGGACCTGGCCAGTGCAATGCCTCCCGCAGTGAAATGGGACCCTTTGTTGCTTGCCCTACTTAGAGGTGCTGCTGAAGGACCCTTCACCAGCTGCAGCTTCTGCACCAGCCTGAAAGGCAGCCCCGCACACAGCCCATTGCAGTAGTCCAGCATTGAGGCGACAACAGTGTCCGGTCCTTGAGGGCCAAGCTGCAAAACTGGTAGCATGATTTCCCCTCCCCTTTCAGCGTTCAGTCCTGCCAAGGCAAAGGCGCCGGGGTAATTGTTCCTCATAAGACCCTTGCTCTCAGGTTTTTGTTTTTTTTTTAACTTTAGCTCAGATTGGAATCGTCTGCAAACTTGTTTGTCCGAGCCGGGCAGATGCTAGGGGAGTAAGCCTTTTTTCCTTTTCCGCAGATGCTGCCACCATCTTGCAGGAGGAGCAGAGCAAGAAAGCCTGTCGGAAATTCCTGCAAACGGGTAGGCCTTTCTCTGCAGGGACCATCCGGTGCTTTTCCCCCCCGCCCCCCAGTGTGATGCTGGAGGCAATTGTGACAACACCCTGGAAGCAGGAGAAATGCATATGTAAATCATCAGCCAATCCCAGTAGGAGGATGGGGGATTGTATGGTATAAAAAGGGTGGAGCCTGGTCTGTGAAGTTAGTTGTTGAGAGTTGGGAGCTGAGAGTGCTGAGAGATCACAGCTCTGTTAGAGTTCAGTCAGGCAGGTTAGGTGTGAGGGCTTTACTAATTACTGTTTATTAAAGACAGGGAGGCTTGAAGAGTTGATTTATTCTATTCTATGTTTAAGGCAACGCATACCAACTTCAGTCATTGTTGTATTTATTTATTTTCTCAATAAACTTCATTATTATTTTTATGTTATACATCTGAGTCTGTCCCAGTTCATAAGGTGACGATTTAAAAGGTGGCAGCATTACCAAGTGGATCCTGTGAAGAATCATAATTTGGTTCCCTACCCTTCACATTTTCATCACAATCACACGTTTAAAAGGGAGGTGTCGTCCCAGCGATCCATTGGGTTTCAGAGCACGGCAGGGCAACTGAGGAACAGGCACAAAGGGCGTCATCCCCGTGGCTATGAAAAGAGCCCCGCTCTTCTAGATCCACTTAGTTTTTTTCCAGCACTAGGCAGAAGCCGTTCCTGTATTCCTCTCCTTGCTCCTTGCTCCTTGCTCTGATGTCTTGGTGGGAATCAGGACTCTGCAGGCTGTAGGGAACGCCTCCCAGAGGTCTGCCGCCCTCCCAATGGGTGCAAATCTTCTTCCCCAGACCCAAAAGGGTGGGGAATCAATCTTGTCAAGGCCATAATTCTGTTAAACAACTGTATTCTGCTCCTTGCTCTGATCCTTGCTTTACATCCATGAGGCCTAGAAACTTGATGTCTTGGTGGGAATCAGGACTCTGCAGGCTGTAGGGAACACCTCCCAGAGGTCTGCCGCCCTCCCAATGGGTGCAAATCTTCTTCCCCAGACCCAAAAGAGGGGGGGGAATCAATCTTGTCAAGGCCATAATTCTGTTAAACAACTGCATGCCCCCCCCGACTGCTGTCTGGTAGCCAAAAATGTGTAATATTACAAGCTATCTATATCTATATCTATACATACACATACATATACATACATACACAGGTACCTCTAGATACGAAATTAATTAGTTCCTTGAGATGCTTCGTATCGTGAAAATTTTCGCATTACGGATCTGAATGGGGTGCAGTGCTCGCTGGGAATGGAAGTCTTCTGCAAAATGTTCGTGTCTTGAGTCTTCCCATAGGGAGTTTTCGTATCTTGAGTTTTTGCATAAGTTTTTCAGAAGACTTCCATTCCCAGGGTGCATTGCACCTTGGACAGACTTCTCAAATTTTCTGAGAATTTTTTGATCTTGCATCTCAATTTTTTTTTGTTTCTAGGGGCATTTGTTATCTAGAGATACCACTTTTTAAAGGAGAAATATATATTTTAAAGGAGAAATATTGATTGATTGCCTCTTTCATGGCCTCTCATGCCTTCCTCCACTGACAGTCCCTCCTCTCCTTGCAGGTCAATGTGACTTTGGCCCTAACTGCAGGTTTTCTCATATGACAGAGGAGGATTTGGAGAAGCTGAAGGCACAGGTGCAAGGTAAGCAACGGCTGGAGCTATGAGGGCAACCGGAGCCTGGAAATGATGCCATTTTGGAAACCGGACCCAGAGCATGTCATGCCCTGGTGACCACGCAGACGAATGTTTGGATGAGAATGTCGTGACACACTTGGGGAAGCCATTCTGGAGGGCGTTGCATTCATAAGAACATAAGAAGGGCCCTGCTGGATCAGGCCAAAGGCCCATCTAGTCCAGCTTCCTGCATCTCACAGTGGCCCCACCAGATGCCTCTGGGAGCGCACGAGACTAGATCTCTGTCTCCTGCTACCACTCCCCTGCATCTGGCCCTTGAAGGACCCTGGTTTTAAGCCTGGAGATGACACATCTCCATCATGGTTTGTAACCTGTGATGGACTTTTCCTCCAGGAATCTGTCCAATCCCCTTTGGAAGGCATCCAGGCCAGATGCCATCACCACCTCCTGTGGCAGGGAGTTCCATAGACTAACAACACGCTGGGTAAAAAAAAATTCTTTTGCCTTTTCTTACTCTCCCAGCCCTCAATTTGAGTGGATGTCCCCTAGTTCTGGTATTTTGTGAGACGGAGAAGAGCATCCCTCTATCCACTTTACTCATACCTTGCATTATTCTGTATGTCTCAATCATATCCCCCCTCATGGGCCTTTTTTCCAGACTAAAGAGCCCCAAATGTTTTATCCTTTCTTCATAAGGGAGGTGTCCCAGCCCGGTAATCATTTTAGTCGCTCTCTTCTGCACCTTTTCCAGTTCCACTATGTTTTTTTTTTAGATGCAGTGACCAGAATTGTATACAATACGCCAGGTGCGGTGTTGCTATCGTTTTGTATAATGGCAGTATAATTTTGGCTGTTTTATTTTCAGTCCCCTTTTTGATAATCCCTTGCAACCACGGGTTCTGGCAGGGAGTTCTCCCCCTACGCCCAAATGAACATTTCTAAGCTGTGTCCTACTCCCACCGTGGGCACCAGCAGGCACCCTCAGGCTTCTGTGCTCTTGCTCTGGTTTGGCAGTGCGGTGTTCTTCGCATACCTCCAGGAAAGGAGAAAATCAGCAGCCACGGCCTGAGATTTTGGAACCATTAAGCGCTGAGTGCTGGAACGTGGACCACACCAGTGTGCCCACGGATCTTCACTCTAGTGTGAAGGAGGGTCACATAGGCCTGTGGATTTGCATGACAAGGCTGTGGAAAACCTCGAGCGGGTGCAGAGGAGGGCGACCAGGGTGGCTGAAGGTCTGGAAGAAATGTCTTACGAGGAACAGCTTAGGGAACTGGGAATGTTTAGCCTTTCAAAAAGAAGACTGAGAGGGGATATGATAGCTATGTTTAAATATTGGAAAGGATGTCATATTGAAGAGGGAACAGGTTTGTTTTCCATGGCTTCAGAGACTAGGACTCGGGGCAATGGTTTCAAACTAGAGGAAAAGAGATTCCATTTGAACCTTAGGAAGAACTTCATGATGGTTGGAGCTGTTCGGCAGTGGAAGAGGCTGCCACAAAGGAGGGTGGTGGAGTCTCCTTCTTTGGAGGTTTTTAAGCAGAGGCTGAATGGCCATCTGTCAGGAGTCCTGTGATGGAGGTTCCTGCATGGCAGGGGGTTGGACTGGATGGCCCTTGAGGTCTCTTCCAACTCTAGGATTCTAGGATTCTATGACTTTCTTGCCTCTGATCCACTTGAGACTGAAGTTTAATAGATAGGACGCAGTGAACACCATGCGTTGGCTCTCCTGCATTCTTTGTTTTGCTAATTTGAAAACCCTGGGCCTGCTTGTGAAAATCAAGCAAGCTTTACCCCACCATGGCCTGTTAACCCCCTTGTTTTGCATGTCTCTCCTGCTCTAAATGCTTCCCCATTACCTGTGCATGCACAGGTCGACATGCGGAGGCCCAGCCTGCTGTCGGGTATTGGTTTGGAAGTCAGAGTTTGGCTGACTAAGTTGTGTCCTATTCTCACCAGATAGTAATGTCTTAACTGTTTGAGCAGTATGACAGCAGAATCCATGTCCTTAGGCCAGTGATGGTGAACCTTTCAGAGAAAGGGTGCCCAAACTGCAATTCAAAACCCACTAATTTTTCGCAAAGTACCAATACAGCCATTTAACCCGAACCCAGGTGGCTGTGGAGGGTTGATGTTGGGTGCCCACAGAAAGGGCTCCGGGGTGCCACCTTTGGCACCCATGCCATAGGTTCGCCAACGCTGGACTATAGGATCGGAAGGGATCGTCTTGACCTGCAGAGAGCCAAAATGGCCAGCATCTCCAAAGCAGCAGCTGGAGATGAGGACTCGGAGCAATCTGAATTGGCTTGGGCCAGACCGGTCGACTGCTAAAGAACAGTGGGGAAGATGATGGCAATGGAGTGTAATGGGGTGGAAGTATTGCAGGATCACTTATTTACTCCTGTCCATTTTCCCACCCCCACCCCCACCCCTGAAAAAACAGAGGAGAAGAGAGCTCAGGAGCAGCTGCACGAGGGGATTGGGCTCCCACCAGGGACCATTGAAGACTGGTTGGAGAAGCGGGCGAAGAGGCAGGGCACAGCCAAGGCTGACAGGTAGGCTGATTGTGTGTGTTTGTGTGTGTGTGTGTGTGTGTGTGTGTGTGTGTTGTGTGTTTGTGTTTGTGTGTTTGTTGCCAGGAATAGAGGAACGCTTTATCCACTTGGTATCTTCCCTCCGTGGTGAGGATTTTAGAAGGATCTTGGGCGTCAGAGCCTTGCTCACCTCATGCAAGATTAAAGGCGGGGTGGGTGGGTGGGTGTCTTTATTTGAACCAGTCCTCTCCTCTGAAATGCTGTGCTGTTAATATTAAGATGCCTCCCTAGCCTGGCCTCTCCCTCGCCTGCTCCCTCTGCAGCAACATGGCAAGAAGATTCTGAATGGGGAGGCAACTCATTGTTAAAAAAATAAGGTAAAAAAGAAACACCACTGCCCTTTTTTAAACAGCCCACTGCCATGCCACTGCATCCAAAGCCTTATGTTAATTCGATCAGCAAGTCCTCCTATCAAACTCACGTAAATATTATTTTTAGCTTTAATGTTTAAGCATAAGAACATCACAACTTAAGAAGAGCCCTGCTGGATCAGGCCAAAGGCCCATCTAGTCCAGCTTCCTGTATCTCACAGTGGCCCCACCAGATGCCTCTGGGAGCGCACAAGACTAGATATCTGTCTCCTGATCCCACTCCCCTGCATCTGGCCCTTGAAAGTACCCCAATTTTAAGCCTGGAGATTACACATCTCCGTCATGGTTTGTAACCTGGGATGGACTTTTCCTCCAGGAATCTGTCCAATCCCCTTTTGAAGGCATCCAAAAGTTTGAGGACCATCTTTCAAGGTCCTATCATGAATCTTGATGACCATCTTTCAAGTTCATGTCACAAATCTTGATGACCATCTTTCAAGATCCTATCATGAATCTTGATGACCATCTTTCAAGGTCCTGTCATGAATCTTGATGACCATATTTCAAGGTCCTGTCATGAATCTTGATGACCATATTTCAAGGTCCTATCATGAATATGACCATCTTTCAAAGTCCTGTCATGAGTCTTGATGACTATCTTTCAAGGTCCTATCACGAATCTTGATGGCCATCTTTGAAGGTCCTATCATGAGCATGTGCCATCCAGTCCATTCTGACTGATGGTGACTCTTTTCCGGATTTTCTCGGTAGAGACTAGCTAGAAGTGGTTGGCCATTCTCTTCCTCCTGGGGTGTCCTGGGACTTGGCAGCTTGCCCAAGGCCACCCAGGCTGGCTTTTCCCATGGAAGGGCACAGTGGGGAATCCGACTTCCCAGCCAGAGACGTAGAACACGGAGCCCTCCAGCAGTTCCTTGACCCATGCATCTATGGATGAATGGAAACAGTGTGGAATAGCAGCGCTCTCTTGTTGACCCCCATCCAAAGGAAGAGGCAAGGCTAGGTGCTGCCCCAGAGCCTCTTTCACCGTTTGGGACACGGAGGCAGGAAGAACATGATCTGGGATGGGTTATTTATGTCACCAGCCTGGAAGGCAAAAATATTCCCCAGGACTCTGTTCATTTCAGCCTAGCTCCACAGCTCAAAAACCTTAAAGATCACCTAATACATATTTCAAAAGTGGAACAGGTGATACTTTTGGTCTATTAGAAAAATAACAAAAATGTTGCTAATATTTCGGGGGCGAAACCCCCTTCCTCAGAGCAGTATCAATAGGTTATAACATGGCAAAAGATGGATTTGCCAGGAGTTATTTCTTAGATGTAAGAGTCAGGCACTTTCTTAGTTGTGGCTCGGAGCTTGGATGTTCTTAGGCTGCATCCGGAACGAAGGGAGGGAGGTGTTTTTATTGCCCCAGTCCTTACAAAGACATGTCACAGCTCTCATGTACATACATTCACACCTCTCCTCAATGGGGCTCATCGAGGCTAATGGCCCCTGCCTTGCCAGCGAAGGGGCAGCCGGGGGGGGGTGCGGAAGGCCCATGCATTTCATTTGAGGAATGGGATAAAATTTGGAAAAGTCCACTGGGTGTAGCTGTTCCACTTTTGTAATTTGGTTTTTGTGATGGCAACACAGCTCCTCAACTTGTTTTGCTCCAGTACGGATTGTATAGTTCACATTTGCATGGTGTCAAGTCAGTTCTGACTTACGGCGACCCTTTTCCAGTTTCCTCGGTAGGGAATCCTGAGAAGTGGCTGACCATTCCCCTTCTCTTATAGACATACTTGGACTGTGCAGCTTACCCAAAGCCACCCAGGCTGGCTATTTTCCCTGAAGGCCCTGCGGGGAATCGAACTTCCAACTTCTGGCCTGGCGGTCAGAGCCCCGACTGCCCAGCCAGCTTCTCAAGGCCTTATGGAGCTGGTAAATTCATACAGTGGCAGAGGATGCCCACACCATTCTGTCCAGCCCTCCGCCAGCCGAGAAATCCCCACCTGAAGCATGCCTGGCAGGTGGCTGTCAGGCCTCCGTTTAAAAGCCTCCCATGAAAGAGAAGATAGTTATAGTATTTTGGTCACATAATGTACAGTAACAAATACCATCTGCTGCAGGTTATCCTTCAAAGACAAATAGATGGGAAGCATGTCCTGAAAGGTAGAAGAACATTTTGGCTTAAGAATTTAAGCCCATGGTTCATTGTGGGCATAGCTTCTCTTATTTAGGTAAAGGTAAAGGTGACCCCCACACATGCGTGCTAGTCGTGTCCGACTCTAGGGGCTGTGCTCATCTCCGTATTCAAGCCAAAGAGCCAGTGTTGTGCAAGTTGTGGCCATGTGGCGGCATGGCTGCACGGAAACACTGTTTTACTTTCTCGCTTTTTACAGCGGTACCTATTTATTTGTTTGTTTGTTTCTTTTATTTATTGCATTTCTAGACAACCCGATTTCCCAAATAGGGACTCTAGGTGGTTTACACGGAAGCAAATGAATCAACAATTAAAAGCAAACAATAATAAACAAATATAAGAACATTTATCTGCTTGCATTGACATGCTTTCAAACTGCTAGGTTGACAGGAGCTGGGGTTAACAGCAGGAGCTCGCTCCACTGCACGGCACCCGGGATTCAAACCACTGAGCTGCAGACTTTGCAGCTGACAGTTTTCAGCGCTCTAGCCCGCTGAGCCACCATGCCACTTTTCCTCTTCCTTAGAATAGCTTTAATTAAAAACAGATCATGCTACAGATCGCCAACGTTCTACAAGGACAGGGCACCTAAAGAAGAAAAAAGAGAGCCTTCTGGACTTTCAGTGTTGGCCAGCTCTAGCTAATGCTTGTTCCATCTGCCATTTTGCAGTACAGTAATATCTCGGATAAAGAATGCCTCTGATAACAAATGTTTCGGATAACAAATGGAAATTTCTGGTATAGGGCTGCCTCGGATAACAAATGTTTCATAATGCCTTGCAAAAAAAGTGTACCCAGGATGTATTGCAACCCCTGTAGTTTGTGGAGGGGTGGGAGGAGTTAGAGTGGGTTTTTTTCATGGAATTTTGAGCCGTTCTGGATGTGTTCTGCTGAGGGATTTGGACCGTTTGAACTTGGAAAGTTAGGGAGCTAGCTTTTATTAATCTTTGCACTGCTTTTCTTTGCATTTTTGGCAGGAAAAGGCTGGGGTAGTCAGGCTGCTTTCTTCTGCCCATGTTTACATTCTTTTCCATTGCTCTGCAGGCAAGAACAGGCTGGATTTCTCTTGCTGCTTCTGTTGGTCTGTTTGCATTTTCCCCCATTGCACCTTGGGTAGGAATAGGCTGGGCTAGTCTTGCTCGTTTATCTTGTCCATGTTTGCATGGCACTGCAGGGGAGGTGTTCTGGAGGGGGTGTTCCAGCACTGCAGGCCTTTATAAAGAGGTCTGGAAAAAACACACCAGCTTTTTTGCCTTTTCTCTGACCTCTGGAACAATTAATTGCTTTCCCATTCATTTCAATGGGGAACCACGTTTTGGATAACAGATTTTTCGGATAACAAATTGCCTCTGAGAACGAATTACATTCGTTATCAGAGGCATCACTGTACTTTGGATAGCGTTGCTGATGGAACGTGTGGAGTTGGCCCTCATTTAGCTGCTGTTACGTGTCATTCTGTGCCCCATGGTGCCATAAAAAGTGGTGTTTTCCTTTCTTTTTGACAGTATTCTCCCTGAGGAAGAGTTGGTTTTCCAATATCCGCCTGGCTGGCCCCCCATTCAGGAGCTCCCACCTTCCTTGCGGGCCCCTCCTCCTGGCGGATGGCCGGTCCTGCCCAATCTCCAGTGGGGATGACGAACGACGCAACGGAGCATCTGGCTCCACGGGCGAGATGGCCAGAATAGCATCAAGGACTTTACTGTTGTCTCAGGCGTGGGAGTTTTCCAGCCCTCCCGCTGTCCTGGACTTCATCTCCCAGAAGCCTGAGCCCAGGTGATGGCAATGGCTTGTGGGAGGTGTAGCCTGCAGCCGGGGGTTCTCGGCCTTGGAGCTGTTTTGGACTTCAGTTCCCACACACACACACAAAAATCACCTGGTGAATGGGTTTGGGGAAATCAAGTTCAAATGCTGAAGAAGTCTAAAACAAAGGCTGGGCCGTATATAAGCATTAGGAGAGGCAGGGCTAACCCCCTGTCTCTATTGTATCCTGACCATAAATGCCATGGAAGGGATATTCAAGTGGGGTGGGGATAAAAAAATAATATTTTCACAGGCATTACCAGACTTTACTATCAAGAATTCACAGAAGGGTCTCCGGGTCCTTCTGTTGGCTGCTTCTGGTAATACATGTGAAAATGGTTTTTCTATGTGTTTTTTTTTTCATTTATTTTAATATTTTAAATATAACCTGGATAAATGAAACTGTGGATACTGATCCCGTGGATACAGAGTTCACCTGCACAATAGGACCCCCTTATGCTCAGGATCAGTATCTGTGGTTTTACTTATCCACAGGTAATCAACTGCTTTATTGTGGGGGTTAGGGATCCGACCCGACCCGTGAGAAAGGAAAATCCACGATCTGCAGATGCTGGGTCGGGTCTGGACGGGGGGACCTGCCTGGGGCCTCCTACACTTACCTGAGCCCTGGCGCCATCCCGAACGGGCTCCCGACTGGCTTCCTGGGCCCAGTCAGAGGCCCTGGAAGCCCGTCAGAAGCCCATTTGGACCAGCGCCAGGCCTAGGGTAAGTGCAGGAGGCCTCAAACAGGCCCACGCAGCTTGCCCCAGGGACCCTTGCCTTCAATTACTGTGGTCCTGCAATATACCAGGACCACAGTATATGAACCGTGAAACAGCGGGGGACAACGGTATACAGAACACCACCGGCCTATCATGGGGGTTAGGGACCCACCTGACCCGCGATGGCTGAAAATCCGCGATATACGGATGTGGGTCAGGTGGGGGTGGTGGGCAATCAGATCCCCCTGCTGCCCCCCGAGACTTCTCAGAGCAGTGCGCGCCGGCGGCATTGGGGGATCTTTCCCGGGGGGGGGGAGCGGCGTTCGGGGCCATCTCCATTGAAATGCATTTCCAGTCCCAGGCCATCTCCTTTGAAATGCCTCGACGCAGCTCGGGCAAGCGGCGGCGGCGGAGCCGATCCGCCTCCGTGACTGGAAATGGTTTTAAAATGGGCACGCCTCCTCCCCTCCCCCCGTGGGCGCTCTGGAGAAACGGCGCGTCCATTTAAAAATCCCTTCCAGTCCCGGGCCATCTCCATTGAAATGTATTGGCTCAATGCATTTCAGCTAAGATCCCCCCCCATTGGAATGCATTGAGCATGGGGAAAAATTCTCCATTGAAATGCGTTGAGCCAATACATTTCAATGGAGATTGCTGGCTTCCAGCTGATTGGCGCTGGCTGGGGGGAGGGATGGCGCCTGCAGCAAGGGCAGGGGTGCCTTTGCACAGGCTGCTGGAAGGCTTTTTAAAAAGTCTCCCAGCAGCCCGGGAAGCGGCAGTGACGTGCTCCAACTGATTGGTGCTGGGGTGGGAAAATACCCAAGCACTAATCAGCTGGAGCCCCAGCATGTACTCTGGTCCCGCTATATAGCGGGACCACAGTACATGAACCGCGAAATGGTGGGGGGGGGGTTACTGTATTTAAAGTACTGTATTGCATATGTATTTCCAGGGCGTGTATACCAGAACTTACCACTCAGGGGAGCCAAATAGCAGTGAATAGCATCTGCTATTTCCTTGTTTTCCATCAGCTGCGGGCTGGAGGGACTGAATGTATGCCGTTGTCCTACTCTACAAAGACTTTAACATGAAGGAAGGAGTGCCAGTGCAAAAAAATAAAGCACTGAAGGTTGTTAACATGAGTTGTTTAATCCATTTTTAAGGAAAATATTTCTAGGGAAACAGCCGCTGTTTTGCAGACATTGTTTTATTCTTGCACTTTTCAACATATCTGTTGTCAGGTGAATAAAGATATCTAGGCTTTTAGTGCATGCAAAATAAACTTGTGTTCTTCTCTGAGAATGTGCGTTTGCAGAGTTTGAATGAGCCAATGTAAATTGGGCCTGGGCAAAGACACACACACAGACATAATACAATGTGATACAGTTATTGTGTGCATCTAACCCTCCATAGAGGTTTTTTGATCAACCTCTTCTGGGTGGGTGCATGTGAAGCAGAAAAGCACCAAGTAGCCTGGATTTTGTCGTTCAAACGGTTAAGCTTTATTGCATTTTAGAGAAAAAAATATGAGTTTAACACATTCTTTAAGAAAGAGAGCCTGCTGAGACAACAGGAGAACACAGGGCTCTTTCCCCTGGACACAAATTGCATAAAGAAAACATGTGCACGTACTCTTGATTGACCAATACAGTAATAAAACAACACAACATCATCTCACACAACTTTCTCTTCAGTTCCAAAGTTGCTCACAACTTGAGGCCTGGAGAGCAGTGTCAAGACTACAGTTCCCATGCCTAGGGAATTCTGGGGATTGCAGTTCAAAAACAACAGCAAGACAAAGCAGGACCGTTCTTAAAATTGTGAGGTTTGCTCGCTTCCTTTTCTGCTGCAATTATTGCCTTAAGTGCCCCTTGATGTGAGCTGGTAGGGGTGCCTATTTCCTGCTTTGTTTTCAGGCAGGAGACCACCCGCTCTCGGGAGGAACAGCCCTTTCTGCTGATGAGGGGGGAAATGCACTCTCGTAGCATCCTAGAATCATGGAGTTGCAAAGGGCCCTCATGAGGCCACTGAGTCCAAACCTCAGCTTGAGGCAGGAATCTTAACTCAACTGTAGATCTGACAGAGGGCTGTCTAGCTTTCTCTTAAATGCCTCCGCCACCTCCTGTAGTTATTGGTTCTGTTGTCGCACTGCTCCAACAGTTCAGAAGTTTTTCCTGATATTCAGCCTAAATCTGGCTTCTGGTAGCTTGAGCCCATTATTTCGTGTCCTGCATCCTGTGATGAGGGAGAAGATGGACTCCCTAACCCTAACCCTAACCCTAACCCTGACCCTGACCCTGACCCTCCTCTGTAGGACTACCGTTCAAGTATTTTAAAAGAACCATGACATCTCTCCTCAGTTGTCTATTCTCCAGGCTAAACATTCCCAGTTTCTTTCAGTCTGTCCTCACAGGGCTTGGTTTCCAGCCCCCTGGCTCTCCTCCTTGCCCTCCTCCAAACTGATTCCCAGTTTGTCAGCATCCTTCTTGAAGTGCCATACCTGGAACTTGGGCACAAGACTTGAGATGAGGCTTAACCAGCGGCAAATAGAGGGGGACAAGTACCTCTCTGAACGTGCACAGAAGATCTTTTCCCCGCTTTGGCCGCTAGCCTGTCTCCTGAAGGTGGCTGGGCCCGAGGGAGCTCTCCCTTTCCCAGACCCCCCCCCTCCGACCTGCTCATTCGTTTGATTACTGGCCATCTTGGTGAAGGATAGAAGAGCTGCTCTCGTGCCGTACAGAAATTCTAGGGGTGGGGGTGGTCACAGTGTTGGGAATTGGCAGCATGGGAGGCAGGAGAAAAGCCGGTCTCCTTGTTTATGGAAAGCTCTCCTAGCCGTCTCAGAAAATGTCTGTTTCTAGGGCATTAAAATCAATGCAACTATTTACAGGTTGCCAACTAGAGATTTTTTTAAAATTATTGCAAACTGACATATTGGAAACTGAAGTATTGTAAACTCTTTCTTTCTTTCTTTTTTTTCTTTCTTTCTTTCTTTCTTTCTTTCTTTCTTTCTTTCTTTCTTTCTTTCTTTCTTTCTTTCTTTCTTTTTGGAGAATAACAGTAACCAATTTGCCATCTCAGAGAAAAGACCGCCTGGCAAAAGCCCACCTTACTCTGAGCTGCTGGATTTAACATCCAACAGCCATTTGCCTGGCAAGGCACAGGCATTGTTCCCGTGAATAGGTCATTAAGCGAATGGGTTGTTAAGTGAGGAGCTGAAGGCAGAGGCCTTGTGGTGTGTCTAGGCTGCCCTCCTTGCAGGCTCTCCAGGAGGCCAGGAGGCCACAGAAGAAGCAGAATGAAAAGGAATAGAAAATAGAGAGGGAGGTGGCTAGCGCTGTACCCCTGTTGGGTCATTCTCCCCGGTGGAGGCACTGGGATGCTCGCAACCAGGGCTGGTGCTAGTTTTTTTGTGTGTGCCCTAGGTGAGGGGCGGGGGTGGGGCAGGTGGCAGGTGGGAGGGGCAGGGGGCGGCGGGCAGGCGGGGGGTGGGCAGGGTGGTGGGCGGGCGGACGGCGGGCGGGCAGCGGTGGGCGGACGGCGACGGGCGGCTGGTGGGCGGGGGACGGGCGGCGGTGGCCAGCGCCAGGGGGGGAGGTGGGGGGGCGGCAGGCTGTCCAGCTCCCTCTCTCCATTTTGGCGCCCTAGGCAACTGCCTAGTTCGCCTTAATGGAAGCGCCGGCCCTGCTCGCAGCAACACCCGCCCCTTGGAAGCAGCAGAGGTGGAGGAAAGCAGGGGTAGGGATGCTGTAGCCTTCCTCCCTCCCCTCTGAGCTCCTGACAAGGTCAGTGCAGGCAAGCAGAAGAAGGCTGGAAGCTGTGTCCCCGACTCCGTGGACTGGAACAGCAGCTTCCACTTTTCAGGCAGCAATTAGACAGCAACTGTGGCTTTGGCAATGTGGTGGTACATCTGAGTGGTCATTAAACAAATAGGTTGTTAAGTGAGGAGTGGCTGTCCATATACATGTTGTATGAATTTAATTAATTGGAAGCTTGCTGCTAAAACCAACTTGCAATCACGACGTTCCATTCAATCAATCAATCAATCAATCAGCCTTTATTGGCATACATAATTTAACAACACAAGATCAATATAGGTTCCATTCAAAACGCCAAACCAGGTCATTCTCCTCCCTGGCAGAGGCACTGTGATGCTTGCATCAACACTCGTCCCTTGGAAGCAACAGAGGAGGAGGAAAGCAGAGGTATGGATGCTGTAGCCTCCCTCCCTCCCCTCTGAGCTCCTGACAAGGTCAGTGCAGGCAAGCAGAAGAAGGCTGGAGATTTTGGCCTAGAGCGCCCCCGTGGGATGGAACTGCACCTTCCTCCTCTCAGACAGCAATTAGGGGGTAGCCATGGCTTTGGCCATTGCTGCTGGTGGTAAGTCATTAAGCAGGTTGGTTGTTCAGTGAGAAGTGGCTGCATTTCTTTCCTGTCCCATAGGGGGAAAGGAACACTTGTGTGTTCGCTGCCTTCAAATCCCAAAGATTCCCCCACCCATGGCTCAGCTTGTTCAGTACCCCCCCCCAAAGGTTGGAACTGACTTGTAACAACAGTGGTACCTTGTCTAAAGGAATTGAATTGTTCCAAATGAAATTATGTTAAGCAAATTTTCCTTTATACCAATTTCCCATAGGAATGCATTGAAAACAGAGTAATCCCTAATCATGACCATTTTTATGTTGTATGGATTCGCCCCATAGGCGATTCTGTTAAGCAAGTTTCCCCTATCTCTGGAATTTTTTATGTTGTACAGATTTTATGTTATACAAACCGTTTGTTATACGAGGGTCCACTGTATGAATTTTATCTTTTGAAGTATTCAGAAACGCTGCCCCATAGCGCAGTGGTTAAATGCCTGTACTGCAGGTAAAACTCTGCTCATGACCTGGCATTCAGTCCCAGGGAGCAGGCTTATGGTTGACTCAGCCTTCCATCCTTCTGAGGTCGGTAAAATGCGTACCCATCTTGCTGGGGCAGGGGTGGGGGGGATGTGTAGCCTGCATACTGTAATTAAAAACTGTAAACCGCCCAGAGACTACTTGAAGTGGTATGGGGCGGTATATAAACAGAACACTTTTTCTTGTGTATTGGAAATTTTTCCTGACAGAGAGGAAATAACAGAATTGGCCACTAGAGGGAAGCAGAGACCATTTCCCTGCCATTCCTCTTTCTGTTGGTAAGTCCAGTACAAAGTTTATGGAAGAGATCATGCTACAGCTGGCTGCCAAGATGTGATGAGTACCAGAAGCTCATCCTTTAAAAAAACATAATCTTTCAGTCTCTGGGACTATATTAGTTTTTGAAAACTGCTTCTTTCAACTACTCCTATCTGTCACCCATGATATGGTTGTTTGGAGAAGAATCTCCAGCGCCAAGCATATCTGCACAGTTTTGATGTTTGCATTAAGCACCCCATTATTGACAGAATCTCTCCTCCTCCCAGCCTCCCCACCACCCATCACCCGCTGTTGTAAATGGTTGCAGAGCAACAACATTGGACTGGCTCCTCTCCTTCTGTAAATTTGCATGTCATTGGCCCTGTTTGCTACGCTCTGAAGCTCCCCGAACTGCTTGTGAGGGGAAGAAAAGAGAGATAAAAAGACACAGATCTGTATCTGTTACCCTGGCAGGAGGACATTGGAGACTGGCAAAGCAAATTATACATGATAAGACAGAGAAGGGGAGGGGGGAGGGTAGAGGCATGCTGTCAGAGAGCATCAGTTAATCAGATGAAGGGGTCCATAGCTTGAGGAATGTTATATTGGGACTAATAAAAAGCAAGAGCTGAAATTCTGGAGTCAGGTCATCTATCTATCTATCTATCTATCTATCTATCTATCTATCTATCTATCTATCTATCTATCTATCTATCTATCTATCTATCATCTATCTATCTATCCCTTCCTTCCTTCCTTCCATCCTTCCTTCCTTCCTCTATCTATCTATCTATCTATCCTGCCTGCCTGCCTGCCTGCCTGCCTGCCTGCCTGCCCGCCTGCCTAACATTTAGGCCCACCATTCCACTAAAAGCCAACACTTAGGATGGCTTACAAACTTTTAAAAATAGTAAAAAAAAAATAAAACCACCCTGAGCTCTCAAATTAATACTGCTATGCGATACCCCACCGTGAAACCATTGAAATTAAGCAAAACACATTACAAACCATTAAAATGGAAAAGGATAACGATTAAGAAAGACCTAGCAGGGCACGTTAAGTACCATAGATTGATCTAGGCAACACACTGAACCCTGGGCACCTTCAAAATCTGTACCTAGAAGATCTGAAGAAGGGACCAGTTGAACTCTGAATCCCATGCCTTTTTTTCTGTCATTTTTCTGTGACCCAAGCAAGGCATTAATTACTCAGCCTTGCGTTACTGGCTCTGGAGGTGAGGAGAAGGCGGCGGGGGGGCAGGGTAGTTGTGTCCATCAGTTTCAGCAAACACGGCTGCAAGAGAGAGCCCTGTGGCACCTCGAAGGCTATAAATTCTTAGTTGGGATGAGTTGTGGAATTCCACCCACTTGCCTTTGAAAGCATGTGCCGTATATAACCTGTTCTCCTCTAAGGTTCTCCCCTGGGCTTTTGCTGTTGTTTTAACTCTGATTTACGTTCCTAATCGAGAAACCTTTTCCTGCTCCCTTCTTTATCTGGCAAGAAGCCACGGAGAACAAAAAACAACAAATGGATAAGTAGGGCTTCTAGCCAGATGAGGCTCAGGCAGGACCACCTGGAAGACCCTTTAAGAGACTTCAAAGCCAAGTAGGAAAGTGAGAGAATAATCTAAGAAAATGGATCCGCTTGGCTGCAGGGGAAATTATCTGTGACCGTAGAGAAACGCAATCAAGGTGCGTGCAATTAGTGTCCAGGCACATGTGCCAACGATCTAGTAAGTGGCTGAGATAATATTATCGAACTAGCCCACGTCTGCCTAGTTTAACATTTTAATTTGTACTATGTTCTGTACGTCCCATAATTTTAAATTGTGTAACACTCTGCTATGAATAAATGAAAGATGCTCTTAATCCATGTTTTGCTTCTTGGGGCCTCCTTGGTTCAGGGCTGCCTAACTTCTCCCGAGCTTGGGCAAACTTTTTTCTTCTTTTTTTGTACTGCCAGAATCCCCCAGCCAGCAGTCATGCGGGATGAGGATATCTGAAAGATGTGAGGAACCAACTTGTTGAAGTTTCTTCTAATATCTAGTAGGGGCCTGACTCTTCTTTCTTCATAGAATCCTAGAGTTGGAAGAGACCTCAAGGGCCATCTAGTCCAACCCCCTGCCATGCAGGAACCCCCATCACAATATTTCCGACAGACGGCCATCCAGCCTCTGCTTAAAAACCTCCAAAGAAGGAGACTCAACCACTCTCCGTGTTTCAGTTTCTATCTACCTCTTCAAATTTGCTCTCTGTAGTCAGAGGGAAGACACCCTGTCCCATCTTCATTGGGGCAGCCTTTCAAATACAGTGGTACCCTGACTTAAGAGCAGCTCGACTTAAGAGTAGCTCGACTTAAGAGCAGAAAACTGTTGGCATTTTAACTGCCGCCTTACAAATTTTAGATATGGTCTGCCTGTCTTACAATTTTTTTTCCATTTTTTAACTTTCCCCGCTAATTTTTTAGATAGGTACCCCGAATTAAGAGTAGTTCGACTTAAGAGCATGCATTCAGAACGGATTGAATTCGTAAGTTGAGGTACCCCTGTATTGGAAGCCAGTATCCGAAGGTCCAGCAGGCTGCAGGTGGAGATGCAGGGAACGTGTGCAGATGCTCGTGGTGCAATGCTTTTGCTGTTGCTATGTCCTTTCAGGTTACTTCTGATTTATGTCAACCCTATGAATGAACAAGCTCCAAAATGTCTGGTCCTCATCTGCTCTGCTCAGCTCTTGTAAACTCCAGCCCAGGGGCTTCCTTTAGGGAGTTTCTCCATCTCATACTTGGATCTCCTCTCTTTCTGTTGCCTTCCACTTTATCCAAATTTTGTGGCCTTTTCTGGAGGATCCTGCTTTCTCAAGAGGTGTCCAAAATCGCACACCTTCACCTTTGATTTTTCCCCCTCCTTCAGAGAGAGTTAAAGACTCCTTTCGACAAAAGACCCACTTGTTTATTGTTCTGGCAATCTCCTTCCGTGCCACATTTCAAAATGAATCAATTCCCCACCCTTTCCTGGAGCTTATCCTGGCTTTATTTATTATTTTAATCTGTTCCCCATTAAAAATGCATCATTTGGAGAATTAAAAGGAGAATGATCGATTAGGCCTTAGGAGGAGTCTTTTCCTGTCGTATATATTATGCCTGACAGGTCTTTTACATAAACAGCCCATTAAGCTCATTAGTGCTTTTGTCTCCTTGCCTGTTGGTAGACGTGTTCTGCCAAGATTCTCTCTTCTGGGTTACACCAGAGCCATCTTTTACCTTAGTGCAGGTCAGCAATGAAATGAAGAGAGTTAAATCCCTCTGAGGCCCTTGGTGGGTTTCACCAAACAGATCAAGTGCTTATAATTAAGTGCAAATTTAATGTGTGGCTTAATTTGTGCTCTGCAGTTGTGGGACGAGTTCCTTTGACTTTATTTCTTTGCTTTATTCAATCCTGACTTAACGGTGGCCCTTGCCAAGATCTCTCGATAGAAGTGATTTAGCGTTTCTTTCTTCTAGGGGTGTCCTGGGACTGTTCAGCTCAAGGCTACCCAGGCTGGCCTCTTTTCCTCCTTAGGAAGCATCCCTGGAAAATGAATTCCCCACTTCTGGCTCCACAGCCTGATATCTACCTCAGGCTGTGACAAAAGAAATGCGATGTATTGGTTTGATTCCACCCCCTTGATTGCATGATTCAAAGGGACGGACACACGAACCAGCCCAAATCTGTAGTTTTCCCCTCTGTTCCCTGGGGCATCTCTCTTTCTTTCATTCTAAACTACAATTTGCATCGGTTCAAGCATGGGGTTGTTGGGACCGATGCAGAAAAGCTGCCTTCTCTCGGCTCCAGATCAAAAAGAGCGACTTACCTGAACCCAGGCTCGCCAAGCTCTGGGACCCTTGCCTGACTCCAGAAGCAGCCGTAGCAGCCATACTCAGTCTATGGCTTCTGGCGAGAATATAACGAATTTCCTCGGGCAGCAGGTATTTGCTTGGATTTTTCTCTCATTCTTGCACCCCACCACTGCCCTTTCTGGATCCGAGCAGGCAGCAGAGATCAGCAGCTGCTCCCAGCCTGTGGAACTCCCTCCCACTGGAGGCAAGATGGACCCCATCATTATTGTCCTCCCGAAAGCAAGCAAAGACCACTTCTGGCAAGCTTCCCCTCAGTGACCAGCGGCCTCAGTATTTTTTTATAAAATGGACTGGTGTACCCTACTGCTCTCAAAGTGTTTTTGGTATAGCTTACACATTATAGTATAGTATTCATTCAATCTTTTTTAGTATATGGTCTTGTAAACTTTACTGTCTTTTAAATATGTAGGCAGCCTTGCATCTTTTTGAAGATGAAAGGTGGACTAAACATATATTAACTAACTAACTAACTAACTAACTAACTAACTAACTAACTAACTAACTAACTAACTAACTAACTAACTAACTAACTAACTAACTAATTAAAATATGTTTAGTCCACCTTTTCCTTCAAAAAGATCCAAGGCTGCCTACATATTTAAAGACAGTAAAGTTTACAGAGGCAATGACAGAGTTTATTTTCTTGGGCTCCTTGATCACTGCAGATGGCGACTGCAGCAGCGAAATAAAAAGACGCCTGCTTCTTGGGAGGAAAGCAATGGCAAACCTAGATAGCATCCTAAAGAGCAGAGACATCACTTTGCCAACTAAGGTCAGGATAGTCAAAGCTATGGTTTTTCCAGTAGTGATGTATGGAAGTGAGAGCTGGACTATAAAGAAGGTTGATCGCTGCAGAATTGATGCTTTTGAGCTGTGGTGTTAGAGGAGAGTCTTGAGAGTCCCCTGGACTGCAAGGAGATCAAACCTATCCATCCTGAAAGAAATCAACCCTGAATGTTCACTGGAAAGACAGATTTTGAAGCTGAGGCTCCAGTACTTTGGCCACCTCATGAGGAGAGAAGACTCCTTGGAAAAGTCCCTGATGTTGGGAAAGATGGAAGGCAAAAGGAAAAGAGGACGGCAGAGAATGAGATGGTTGGATGGTGTCATCGATGCAACCAACATGGATTTGACAAAACTCCGGGAGGCAGTGGAAGATAGGAAGGCCTGGCGAGCTCTGGTCCATGGGGTCACGAAGAGTCGGACACGACTGAACAACTGAACAACAACAAAAGTTTACAAGACCATATACTAAAAATATATATACTAAAAAAGTTTTCAAAAATTAATTAATTAATTAATTAACAGGATGACAGGGTTTTGGCTCACAGTTTCGTCCACTCTGGGGACGGGCTGGTTTGCTCCTTTCCCCAATGACCCCAAGACATAAGTGCCCACACAAAGCAGCCTGTCTGAAGATCATCCCTTCCTGCCTCTTGTTCGCTCCCTGCCAGAAAGAATTGGGTTTTTTTAGGTGCAGGTAGGATTCCTCCATTTTGGTTTCTTTTCTGTTTGAATAGGTTTGATTACAGAGCTCGAATCAAAGTGTCCGGTGGTGAATCTGCAGGGAGCTTTAACATAAACTTTGCATGAGCTATCCAAGGTGCTGAAATTAAATGTCTCAGGATAAAACATTTTGGAGAACTCCTGCGAAGTGCTGATGGATTAAAACCACAGTGGATTCACTGACCCCATAAAAATCAGACTCGGCACTCCTCAGCTGTTCCCATGCAGCTGGGTCATCATAAGACCCTTGGAACCAGAGCACGGGTGTCAGAGCCTCCTTATATTTCGTCCCATCCCATCTTCTTTTCCTTTTGGGTTCAGCGTCTGACAGAAATCCTCCGGGCGTTGGTGTCACACCTAGTAGAAAACTAGTAGGGCCAGAGTGCATAGGAGTTGTGCAACCCAGCACATGGCCAAACACAAGGCCAGGCAGAGCCCAACAATCGGCCACAGCAAGTTACAAGTTACATCCAGCAGAGGCTGGACGGCCCTCTGTCGGGCACACTGTGATGGGGTTCCTGCATGGCAGGGGTTGGACTGGATGGCCCTGGAGGTCTCTTCCAACTCTAGGATTCTGTGATTCTATTCTATGATTCTAACTTCATGCCTAAGCCAAAACCATACCGGCCTGTGTTGGTGGATGAGGATGGTTACAGAATCATGGAATAAGGTCATATTGGAGGAGAAGGGGGCCTGTCAGGCCATCAAGTGCAACCCCTAATCCCAATCAAAGCAGATCTGGTCCAGTTTTCTCCTGAATGCCTCCAGCCTTGGAGCGCTCACCACCTCCCAAGATAACTGGTTCCATTGTTGCACTGCTCTAACAGTTAAATTTAGAAATTAAGACATACCATATTTTTCACCCTAAAAGATGCACCGGGCCATAAGATGCACATAGTTTTTAGAGGAGAAAAACAAGAAAAAATATTTAGCCTGAGGTTTTGTGGCGGGGGAAGCGGGTAATTGGGGCTGTGGAATCCAAGCTGCAAAGGGGAGGTTCACAAATAAGGTAACTGGGGCTGTGGAATCCAAGCTGCAAAAGGGGAGGTTCACAAATGAGGTAACTGGGGCTGTGGAATCTAAGCTGCAAAAGGGGAGGTTCACAAATAAGGTAACTGGGGCTGTGGAATCCAAGCTGCAAAAGGGGAGGTTCAAAAGGGTAGGGGCTGTCAATCAAATGCAAAAGGGGAGGTTCACAAATGAGGTAACTGGGGCTGTGGAATCTAAGCTGCAAAAGGGGAGGTTCACAAATAAGGTAACTGGGGCTGTGGAATCCAAGCTGCAAAAGGGGAGGTTCACAAATGAGATAACTGGGGCTGTGGAATCCAGGCTTCAGAAGGGGAGGGCAGAGGATCTGTGGAGACCACTTTGCAAACAAGGTGATTTTTGACTGGAGTATCTTGACTGCAGAAGGGGAGGGGTGAGGAGAGGCTCCCTGGAGGAAGCCTCTTTGCAAACCAGATGAGTTGGAACTGCAGAATCCCGGCTGCAGCAGGAGATGGGATTGGCTCTGTGAAGGTATTTTATCTCTAAATGAAAATGTGTGATATACAAGTAGCAGGGACTGCTGTATTCACCTTATAAGATGCACAGACATTTCCCCTTCCTTTTGAGGGTGGGAAAAGTGCATCTTATAGGGCAAAATATACGATATTTATGTTCTTTAACAATGTTAGGTAAGGCTCAAACTCAATGGCAACTTTTGGGTGGTGGGTGGGATTTAAATGAAACCCTGAGTTTGGGAAAGGTCAATTTCTGAGCTGTAACACCCAGAATTCTTCAGCTATCAAAGCCCCCTATGTTATGAAAAGTGCCTTTTCTAAGCAGTGAAAAAAAAATCTAAGAATGAATGGATGTTATGTCGGTTTTTCAAAATAGAAAAGATAAAGTGGAGAAGCTCACAGCTTGGCCTTGACATGGGGACAAAGGAAAAAAATTCCAGTTACCTACTGACACACACCTTCAATAGGTGAGGCTGGGAGGTATCTTTGTGGGCCGGGCTGATTGTCAACTGATCCAGAACTAGCCAATCAATCCTCCCATGCCTCTGAATTCAAAGAGCCCTTCCTCTCTGCTCAGTGCTTTCCCCCTCTCTAAAGTTTGTTGAGGCCTGTTAATGACATTTGTCATTTTGCTATTTGATCTGTTCAATTCAAAGTAAAGAAACCCTTTGTTCTTTCTCCCACTAATGTCTCAGAGTGCATTGATGAGCGTTATCGAGCCTGGAAGTGCCAGTTGATGAAAAGAAGGGGTGGAGTCCTGGAATCTTGAAGCTACTCTGCTCTTTGAATCCTCCTGAATGCCTGCTGTGCAGCTAAAGCAATTTAATCAAGAAATTCAAAATGCTGCAAAAAAACTGTGCAAACCTGTCGACTCCTGGAAAGGGAGCCCTCTGCCCTCCAGTACACATACAGCCTGCCTATCATATTGGTAGGTGTTTGGCAGAAGAGAAACAGCAGAAATTATTACTGCCATCATCTAAAGTTATGGTTAATAATACACAGCGGGCTAAGATGCGTAGTAATTCTTACAAAGCAAGAAAGCCTTTGTGTTTAGAAACAAGCAGTATGATTGATCCCGTGCATTAGAAATGGTGGTGCGTGATTCTCTCTTCTGACTAGAACAATGATGTAAATTGCTCTGTCAGGAACGTTTTGAGTAGAACAAATCAACAGACACACAAACACACACACACACACACACACACACACACACACACACACACACACACACACACACACACACACACACACACACACACATGTCTGGTACAGCTCAGATATAGTTGAGGAATAAAAGGCTGAGGGATAAAATAAAACAGGATATTTTAATTTTATGTTCATTACATGTACTGTATTTTTATGTTTTTTTATTTTATTGTATGAATTATATGTGTTCATTCTGTATTGTATTGTATTGATTAATTGTTGCTCACTGCCCAGAGAGGCCTCGCCACCATATGGGCAGTATAAAAATCCAATAAAGAAAGAAAGAAAGAAAGAAAGAAAGAAAGAAAGAAAGAAAGAAAGAAAGAAAGAAAGAAAGAAAGAAAGAAAGAAAGAAAAAATGGGTATTCCTGGCCTGCTTTTTTTTGGGGGGGGGGATGTGTAGCCTGCATAACTAAATTGTAAACTGCCCAGAGAGTGCTGTAAGCACTATGGGGTGGAATATAAGCATAATACTTTTGCTTTCTTTGCTTTGCTTTTCCAGGATTGATCGGTAGTCCATGGTGGCATCGACCAAGACCTTGGTTTTTGCAAGAGGAGGAAGAAGGGGTTGGTGTTATGTTGGCCAGATGGTGGGCAGCGGTCTGGCAGTTGTCGGACCTCGAAAAAGTTTCATGGTGGATGAGAAAGTGGGTGCAGCCCAGCACTAATGACAGATAGATGGTCAACGGCCACCTTTGGGGAGAGCAGGAGACAGTAACCTGTGTAGACTATCTAGACTGCTGCCATGGGTGCTGTCAAGATTCAGGTCGCTCTTTGCTACATCAAGCTTAGCCTCCTTGTTCCTGCTGGCAGTGCGGGCATGATATTGGGTCATTTCCTGGGTCTTTGAAGTGTGGGTACAGAAGTACAATATCCCATATTCATAGAATCACAGAATCACAGAATCCTAGAGTTGGAAGAGACCTCCAAGGGCCATCCAGTCCAACCCCCTGCCATGCAGGAATCCCCATCACATGGGTGCTCCCGACAGATGCCCATCCAGCCTCCGCTTAAAACCTCCAAAGGAGAAGACTCCACCACCCTCCTTTGTGGCAGCATATTCCACTGCTGAACAGCTCTAACTTGTCAATGAAGTTCTTCCGAATGTTCAAATGGAATGTAGTTTGAAACCATTGCTCCGAGTCCTAGTCTCTGAAGCCATGGAAAACAAGCCAGCCCCTTCTTCGATATGACATCCTTTCAAATATTTAAACAGAGCTATCATATCCCCTCTCAATCTTCTTTTTGAAAGGCTAAACATTCCCAGTTCCCTAAGCCGCTCTTTGTAAGACATTTCTTCCAGACCTTCAACCATCCTGGTCGCCTTCCTCTGGACCCATTCAAGAATAGAGTGGTACCATCACTTCCCTTGATCATTAACTGGATGGTTCTTTTAAAATATTTTTTTGTTATTTTTAAAGAATTGAAGTTAACCCCTGGCTTGAATATAACATTGCAGCTCTCCCCACTTCCCACCTTATCTCGGGAAATGGGGGTGGGGGTGGGGGACAAGGGATGCTCCTGAGGTAAATTCACACCAGACGTGATTGGCCATAAAGGGCAAGTTCACACATGCAAGCTTGGTCTCTCAGGGCTTTTGGACAAGATTACTAGTGTACCCCTTGGGGACCACTAACTGGAAGAGCAAGCTGCCTAGATGCCCTAAGGACATCCGATTTCGCCTGATTTTGGAAGCTAAGCAGGGTCGGCCCTGGTTAGTACTTGGATGGGAGACCACCAGGGAATAGCAGGTGCTGTAGGCGCCTGGAGGAGGAACTGGCAAACCACCCCAGGATTCCTGCCAAGAAAACTCCATGGACATTGGGTCACGAAGAGTTGGTCATGACTGTAACGACACAACACACACACACAAAACTGGAAGAGCAAGTGGGTTTCAAGACACATTGGAATGTATTGGAATTAAGGTACTCAGCCTTGTATTTGAGATGACCCACTGGGATACGCAAGTGTTTCCCTGTCTGTGCAAGCCGTCAATGTATGTGGACAGGATCCGGCCGCAACCATATATCAAGAGGTTGTGCTTTCTTTGCTTTGAACAATTTCGTCCATGGATGAATCTCTCTCCTTATCTTTCTCCATTGTTTACCCAAGCTATCCATTAAAAAAAATCCCCCTCTTTTGCCCACTATTATTCCCAATGTCGAAGCTGTAGTTGCTATTGATTATATAGTTAGAATGGCACAACTTACACACAAGAGGAAGTTTGGATGCATGGCAGCTCTGAAGAAGGACAAGCAATATTTAAATCTGACAATGGTGGGGGCAGGGAATCCGTTCTGGGTTTTAGTATGAATTTCAGCGGCATTTTCTGAAACATGGAAACTGCTTGAGGTACAGGATTGATTCCCCCTTGGGTGCCTCTTCTACAGTTCAGACAAATACCTGGAACGGAGTCACAGCCCCCGAGGAACTGGACTCCCCAGGCTCCTCTGACTGGTGGAGACCTGATGTCTATGAGGCCTGATACTGGCTATTGGAGGAACAGCCGAAAACCTGGAAAGAGCAAGTGCCAATGGGAAAGGAAGGTTGCATTGCACCATCTTTGCAAGGGATGTAAAGCTATGTCTGAAGGATCAGGACCTGGGGCAGAGAAAGTTAGTTCTTGGACTGCAGCTCCCAGAAACCCCCATGTAGACTAAGGATTATGGGAGTCATAGTCCAAAAGACACAAGCACTCCAAGCTCTGATCAACTATAAGACTGAACCATTGTTGTTCTGGGTTGGCTTCCAGAGCAGACCAATGCTCTGGAGTTGATACAGTGGACCCTCGTATAACAAATGGGTTGTATAAACTAAAAGCTGTAAAACATAAAAAAATCCGGAGATAGGGGAAATTTGCTGAACAGAATCGCCTATGGGGCGAATCTGTACAACATAAAAGTGGTCGTGATTAGGGATTACTCTGTTTTCAATGCATTGCTAAGGGAAATTTGTAAAAGGAAAATTTGCTTAACATAATTTCATTTGGAATGAATTAATTCCTTTATACAAGGTACCACTGTATCTCGAAGCCATTCTCTCTGTGTTCCAGTTCCCTACCACCTTTGGCACCACATGCGACTGGATGGTGTTTGGGGAGAGCAGAAATGAAAGAGCAGCCGGTATCATCGAGGGTGGAGCTACGAGCCATCCACCAACCGTGATGCACAGTAGACTCAATGACTTACTATGGTGTTCCTTCATACTTCTGTCCAGCTCTGTGTTGGATCCTGTTTCTATCTCCTGCAACCAATCAATGAACAGACAAAAAGTTAAAACTGCTGGGAGGTTTTGCAGCCGCACATGCTGTCACTAGTAGGTGTGGCTGGCAGGGATCTTTCCCGACTGTCAATTTATTGTTCTTTCCTGCCTCTGAATTGAAAGAGAGCCCCACCTCTCTGCTCAGTGCTTTTCCCTGCTCCGGAGTCTGTGGAAGTTTGCTGAAAGTCAGTCATGCTTGTCAGTTTGCTGTTGGACCTGTTCCAAGTGTAAGCAGTGAAGCCTTTTACTCTTTCTCCTACTATTGAGTGAGTTATTGAGACTGTAAGTGCCAGTTGATAAGAAAAAGCAGTGGACTGTTGTGGGAATTTGAAGATATTCTGCTCTGTGAACCCCTGCATTTTTGCCGCACAGCTCAAAACACTTTAACCGAAAATTAAAAGTTGCCAGCAAAACCAGGCGGGTGTTAGAACCGTCACATGCACCTGACCAAAACAGAGGACACAAAAAGGATGCAGGTTTGCATAAAATTGGCGTATGCTAATTTATAGGCATAGATGCAAATTGAGACAGAATGGCTATAATTTAAATAGAAACACAAGACATTGCACTGTAGCAGAGAAGAGTGTGATGGCTCCATCGGTGGTCCAGCGGCTGCCAAGTGTCGACGGGCAGCTTTAAGGCTCGTGCGCTTTCCCTGCTCCCCGGTGGGTTCTTCAGACTGGCCTCGGACCGGCCAGCCGTTCAAAGAGAGAATGCTCAGAGATGAAACCTGGGAGGGAAACCTTTGGGTCTCCCGGCTATTTTGCTCTGCAGCTCCCACCTGCTTCTACCCACAAGGCCAGCAATTGGGGGGTTATGAAAGTTGGAGTCATCCAGAAGCAAAGCTCTGTGACTTCTCAAACGCAGGGCTGCCTCTCACATGTGACACACGCCTTACTGCATTTTCCAGCCCAAAATCCTGTTCCACAAAGGCAGAGCGGAGGAGCGATCACAGGAGCAATCGTCCTGTCCGACCCAGGTGCCCCCACCCCCAGTTGCATGCCTGGTCTCGTGCTGGTCGTGCAATCGGTTCCACCGCTGGGCAGGCAACAGGGAGCCCCGCTGGGGTAAGACCCGGCTGGAGTAAGAGCACGCAACAGCCTTCCACTCTGTATCTGCTGATTGGCACCGTGGCCTAAACATTTTTTATTCGACCTGCCGATGGTACGAAAGAGCTCTCTCTCTCTCTCTCTCTCTCTCTCTCTCTTTTGGCCTGAAGATGTAAACTTAAACTTTAGAAAACTGTGAAACCCTATCAAAGAAGGAACTCGTTAACAGGGTCAGGAGGTGCCTGTCCCTCTTCCAAGCAGCCCAAAGGTGACCATCACGGACTAAACAATTACTAATCGTGATTGACTCAATGGCTAACAATTCCAGAGGTTGCTCACAATGTCCCAGATCGGCTGTCTGAAGGAGCCCGTTCCCTCTGCTGAACGGGAGGGGCAGCTGCAGAGATGTTTTGTGTGGGTTTGTGGTTGTTATGGAGGTTTTTAAACCCATCCAGCAAAAGGTAAAAGTAAAGGTTCCCCCCTCACTTGCATGCTAGTTGTGTCAAACTCTAGGGGCGGTGCTCATCTCCATTTCTAAGCCAAAGAGCCAGTGTGGTGCAAGTCCGTGGCCATGTGGCCGACGTGGCTGAGTGCATTTCTGTGCATGGAAAACTATTTACTTTCCCACTAGGTTGGCAGGAGCTGGGGGTAAACGTGGGAGCTCGCTCCGCTGTGTGACACCTGGGATTTGGACCGCTGAGCTGCCGAATTTGCAGCCATCTGGACCTCTGATCAAATATCTCTCTCGCACACACACACCTCTAAACTCCGTCTTGTGATCATGAAATGTTGGCAGGGCGTATAGGGACATTGTGTGTGTGTGTGTGTGTGTGTGTGTGTGTGTGTGTGTGTGTGTGTGTGTGTGTGTGGAATTGCTGCCCAGGAAACCTCTGGCCCAATTCTGTAGCAAAAGCGATCTAAAGAAATATTTGAAGATATTAACAAAGGGCTCGCCAAGAGGCAAACAGAAATGATTGCAGCTTTCTGACTAAAATGTTTTCAAATCCACCTGAATCCCTTACTCGTGCACCCTTTTTCAAGAGAAGAAGAAGGAGCCGGGCTATAGACTCACAAATGTTGTTTGCTGAACGTCTTTTCTTTTCTTTTCTTTTTTGCTGCCCCCCCCCAAAAAAAAAAGATTTGACTCTTTGTGGGACAAAATACATTCGCGGAAAGAAAGCAGAGGAATAGCGACAAACAATCACTCCAGCCGCAGTCAAGACGAGAACCAACAGCTTTCAGGTTAAACAGTGGACAAATTCAAATTAGAAATAAGGCACAATTATCATAGTTGCTTTCCCGAGCTTTCCTTTTTAAAACAAGGGGAATGGTTTGCCGTTGGAACAGGTGGTCCAGGAACAGACTTCATTCTCCATCGCTCAGAAGTCTCCACCTTGAGGCTCAAAACTGGGTCGTAAAAGAGATAGTTTAGCCTACCCGAATAACATTCTACTGGGCTTCGCAGCGGGGTTTTTACGAGATGGCAGACTGCATGATTTCAGCGGTGCCCTCTGGCTTTTTATATACATCATGGTGGCATTGTGAGAAGATGGTACAGGGCACCATGGAGATGGAGGTTCTTACATCTCCTGGAACATTCTGGCCCAGCGCCCCTTGGAAGGAGAGTTTGGCCCCACCTGGCGTGGCCTCCACATGCAACTCAGAGGAGAACAGCCACTGAGGCCACGCAAGGGCGGGCTTCTCCCGCACAAGCCAAACTTTTTGCTGCACCTTCCATCTGGACAAGCCCGTGTCCGGGTCCCACAGGTTCCACAAAGCCCCTCCCTCCCTGATCAAAGAGGAGGTGGGGAAGACAGACAGAAAAATGCATAGATGCTGGGAAGAACCTGCCACGGAGGGGGCGTCGGATGGGGGCCACGAAGAGCCACGGGTTTCGCATCCAGCCCTTTTCGTGTGGTTCAAAGTCCATGCAACATCTTGGGTAGAAAATCCCGACGCAGGTGTATTGCTTGACTGATTATTCGGTTTATCATAAATATATATATTATATATATCTCTCTATATATAATCTTTGATATATCTTATAGGATTCTAGTATCGGATTATAAAAGCACACCGTATTGCATCACTCCAATTGGGAGGTGAGGGTGGTGGGAAAGGTCTCCATGCACTGTGACATGCTTGTAAGATTTTAGGTTAAAAGTTCCACCATGCTTTTAAACTTCTCTAGCCAGGCCACTGGGGGGGGACCCTAGAGGGGTCATGCTCTCTCCTGAGAAGACCGTGGCCTCCCCGGCAAAGGGATGGGAAGCCCCCCTCCCAGAGAAGAGGAAGGAATGATGAATTTATGGGAATGTGCAGGAGTTTAGTTGCAGAGGGGTGGCAATGTCCCTCCACCCGCCCACCCCAGCCCTCGTGGCTATAGGTATTTATAGATATGTATAGTTTTGCTTCCTCCATGTGTACAAGGGAGTCCATGGCTCTGCCTGCCTCTCTGTCCATCCATCCAGGCATCCGCCTCTTCAGAGGCTACTTCATTCCACTTCGCAGCACCTGGTTGGCGGCAATCAGCATGACGCTGATGATGAACGCGATGGCGAAGGCGCAGATGAGGCTCTTCCGGACGCACGTCTGCCTGATCTGTTGGTTCGAAGAGGCTGGGAAGGAACATGGGAGGTAGGAGAGGGGGGGAGGCAAAGAGTGCAGGAGAGTGAGATGCAGGAGAGACAACAAGGGAGAAAAAGAAACCAGAGGTTTCCTTTGCTCTTAGCTGATTGAGTGCTTTCCGACTTGGGTGTCTCATCTTCCAGCACTATCTCATGTTCCATTTTGAACTGTTTCATCATAAGGTTTTCATGATAAGGAAAGTCCAGTAGGGGCTTGCCACTGGCTGCTTCTGCACAATATGAACAAAAGCTAAGTCACCCCACCAGGGTCACTTTCAGCTACAGCTCAAGGTGACACTTTGTGATAACATTGCAGCTTTGTAATAGTTCCAGAAAAGGAGCAAAACACTTCATCTCCCAGGTCTCAGATTCTCCAGCTCTTGAAGACCAGAATGCCCTGAATCGAT
Organism: Phrynocephalus forsythii; assembly: GCA_029282475.1. NCBI lineage: Eukaryota > Metazoa > Chordata > Lepidosauria > Squamata > Agamidae > Phrynocephalus > Phrynocephalus forsythii. Next base: position 3,464,592 of record JAPFRF010000016.1, on the reverse strand, counting down.
GATGGGTCTCTCTAGACCTTATCTGAAGCTCAAACCCCTGCATGACCACTGGAATCATTCTGAGCAGTGGAAAAACCAAGCATTGCAATGACTTTTTGTGCATTTTTGGTCAAATGCTCAGATAATGGAGGACAAATGCTCTTGTCCCAAAATGCTTCTTTCCAGGTTTGTCCACTAACTGAAAAAAAAAACTGAATTTAATGAACAATGTAGAATGTTCTTTTTTTTAAAAAAACATAGAAACTACATTATACAAATGCAAAGTGCATTAATTAGGTATCTCTTATGTAGTAGGTGTACCCCAAATGTTTTTGGAGTATACATTAATAATAATAATAATAATAATAATAATAATAATAATAATAATAATAATAATAATAATAATAATAATAATAATAAACTTTGAACTGCCAAAACAGAATCCCCCCTGCTCAGCACTGTCACTGACCAAAGTAAAGGTAAAGGTAAAGGTTCCCCCCACATATACGTGCTAGTCATGTCTGACTCTAGGGGCGGTGCTCATCTCCGTTTCCAAGCCAAAGAGCCAGTGTTGTGCAAGTCTGTGGCCATGTGGCTGGCATGGCTGCATGGAACACTGTTTTACCTTCCCACTTTTTACAGCGGTTACCTTTTCATCTACTTGCATTGGCATGCTTTTGAACTCCTAGGTTGGCAGGAGCTAGGGTTAATAGCGGGAACTCGCTCCACTGCGTGGCACCCGGGATTCGAACCACCGAGCTGCCGACTTTGCAGCCGACCGTTTTCAGCATTCTAGCCTGCTGAGCCACTCTGCCCCCTGTCATTGACCACAACTAGATCATTATTTCTGCATGTTTCTGGTAACAACCAGCATGCTAGCAGATGGACCAGGGTCTGTATCAATTCCCATTCACACTGTGTTGTCATCATCCGCCAGGAAGCCCTATTCAACCATAATGGCAAATCAAGGTACTCCATCCCTCAGTCTATTCCGAGATCTGCAAGTAGCAAAAGAGACCTCAGATCCTTCTGTGGATTCCTCACTGAATGTTCTTCCCCGTTCTGTTGTCTTCCTCCTCTACCTTCCAGTTCAGTTGTGCTCTTGTGTGCCGGGATCTAAGTGGACCCTTTTGGGAGAGGGATCTGTGCAGGGGATATCTCTCTCTCTCTCTCTCTCTCTCTGTGTGTGTGTGTGTGTGTGTGTGTGTGTGTGTGTGTGTGAGAGAGAGAGAGAGAGAGAGAGAGAGAGAGAGAGAGAGAGAGAGAGAGAGAGTGAGAGAGAGAGAGAAATTCTTTCTTTGCTCCCTTGGTGTCTCCGGCTCCTTTTCTCTTAATCTTAGATCGAACTAATGGTGGGCATAGTCCAGAGTGGACACAGCTTCAAAAGACCACTTTGGAGGTGGGGGTTGCAGCTACAATTTTAAGTGGTCCCGTCAGCCGAGCCATGGGCCACAGTGCAAGAATTCTCTTGGACAAGCGGTTCAAAAGAAATTAGTTTGCAAGGCTTCGTGAGACGGGATGCAAATTGACCTGGGCTGAGAGGGCAATATCTCACTGACTCGTTGATGGTAATCATCTGGGCTCATATAGAATGAGGAGAGAAAAGGTTCAACGGCAATCAAGAGACACTTTTTCATTTGGAAATTCCCCTGGAACCTCTGATTTTCCTCTCTCTCTCTCTTTTCTCTCTGAAAATCAGACCCATCAGACACTTCCTTCATGCTTGGTCTGATCCTTCTTTTTTGTCTTTTACTTGCTGCTGCCAAATCTCTAAAATGCAAAAATAAAATAAAATAAAATAAAATAAAAATAAAAATAAAAAAGGCCCAGACATGTTTGAATGTTTAGTTTTAAGAGGCGCTTGTTCTTTAATCGATGTCCCCCACCGCTGGGGTCAAGTGCAAGAGGGATCATCATCAGTCTGACAGTGATATATCTGAGCACGCAGGCATGCATGGTAGCACACTCCAAGGCCAGCACCCCCCAAAAGGTGGGTGCACAAAGGCATGTTGCTGCAACAGTTTGTAATGTATGACTAAATGAGGAGCAGGTCTTTTGTGAAGTTAAGGGCTCTTGATTTCCCATTGAAACCAGGCTGAAGTATTTTGCATTACAACAGGAATCATCTGCAACAATATGCTATACTCAAGGGGGAAAGGGATCCAGATCCAAATCCCTTACCCCCCAGGATCCAAGTCCACTGCCCCCCCCCATTCAAATCACCCAATTATAGAATCATAAAGTTGGAAGAGACCCCAAGGGCCATCCAGTACAACCCCCTGCCATGCAGGAACCCCCATCACAGGACTCCATCCAGCCTCTGCTTAAAAATCTCCAAGGAAGGAGTGACTCCACCATCCTCCTTTGTGGCAACATCTTCCACTGCCAGACAGCTCTAACCATCAGGAAGTTCTTCCTAATGTTCAAATGGAATCTCTTTTCCTGTAGTTTGAAACCATTGCCCCGAGTCCTAGTCTCTGAAGCCATGGAAAACAATCCAGCCCGCTCTTCAATATGACATCCTTTCAAATATTTAAACAAAGCTATCCTATCCCCTCTCAAACTTCTTTTTGTAAGGCTAAACATTCCCAGATCCCTAAGCCGTTCTTCATAAGACATTTCTTCCAGACCCTCAATCATCTTGGTCGCCCTCCTCTCTACCTTTTCACATGACCCCTAAGATCCACTGGCCACTTAAATTCGGACCAGAGATCTTAGGGGTCTGTCGCTGTTCCTGCGTTCCCACCCCCTCCGCACTCCTGGCTGCTGGCTGCGTGAGGGGAGGGAGAAAAAAAGGAAGAAAAGAATGCCGCTCACCTCCATTCTGCCGTCCCGGCACTGCATTCAGATCTCTTAAAGGGGCAGGGGGCAAAAAAACAAACAAGCAAGGAGAGCCCGGCAGTCACTACTGTTATATCCGCATCAGGAATTTTCACCTCCGGAGAGCAGGTACCTGAAAAGTGCGCTGGGACACACTTAGGTGGGCGTGGTCGCACTTAATTATCTGTAAACTCCAGAGCTGGTGGGGAAATAATCTTAAGCTCCGGAGCTGGGAGCCATTTGCGGCGGAGTTTAGGGGTCGTGTGAAAAGGCAACATCCTTTTTAAATTGAGAAACACAGAACTGAACACAGGACTCCAGGCGGGGTTTGACCAGAACAGAATAGAGTAGTATTACCACTATGGTTCTGTCGATGCAACCAAGAATCACATTGGCTTTCTTGGCCACCGCATCACACTGCTAACTCATGTTCAATTTGTGGTCCACTGAGTCTCTCAGATTCAAGCACATCTGATCTTGCCTGATTTTGGAAGCTAAGCAGGGTCGGCCTTGGTTAGAACTTGGATGGGATACCACCAGGGAAGACCAGGCACTGTAGGCACCTGGAGTAGGAACTGGCAAACTACCCCAGTACTTCTGCCAAGAAAACTCCATGGACATGGGGTCACGGAGAGTCGTTCACGACTGTAACGACACAGCGCAGTCCATTCTCCATCCAGGTGTCTCCCATCCTATATCTGTGCAATTCATGTCGTTTTCCCAACCTAGAGGCAGCCACCTGCATTTCTCATTGATTCTGCCACGTGACTGAGCTTACGTTCCACGTCCACTGGGCACTCCTCCGCGTTCCCCATGTGGCTCTCTTCCTCCGTCATGATGATGTTCTCGATGTCCTTCATGGAGAGGTGCTCGCAGAAGGTGTCGTACAGCAGCCGCTTCAGTTCGTCCACCGTCAGCTTCTGCATATCGCACTGCGGGCAGAACAGAGGAAACGGCCGGGATGGTCACAAGCACGGAGGCCATGGGGGGGGGAGGTGAGAGCCAGGCACAGGCGCGCATGCACACACGGCTCGACAGATCACTTGGGTTAGTAGCTCTGGGACACGATAAAGTTAGAGACAGCGTTGCTGTTTGTAGCTTTCCCCAATAACGTTCACGGGACACTAATTCTCCCCTCTCCCAAGCTTTGGAGTTTGTTGCTTTGCCATCTTTACAACTTGTTAGTTGTTAGTCTCCTGGGGCGAATAAACCCATATCTCCAGGGGAGCAATGGACTGACCGGCGTGCAGGCCCTGGCCTCTGACAATATGAATCTCATAACTCTCTCGGGCTCCGTGAGCAGATGGGATGGTGGTGGTGGTGGTGGTGGGGAGTCATAAGAACATAAGAACATAAGAAGAGCCCTGCTGGATCAGGCCAAAGGCCCATCTAGTCCAGCTTCCTGCATCTCATAGTGGCCCCACCAGATGTGTCTGGGAGGGCACGAGACTAGATCTCTGTCTCCTGAGACCACTCCCCTGCATCTGGCCCTTGAAGGACCCCGGTTTTAAGCCTGGAGATGACACTTCTCTATCATGGTTTGTAACCTGTGATGGACGTTTCCTCCAGGAATCTGTGCAGTCCCCTTTTGAAGGCATCCAGGCCAGATGCCATCACCACTTCCTGTGGCAGGGAGTTCCAGAGACTAACAACGCGCTGGGTAAAAAAATATTTTCTTTTAAGAACATAAGAAGAGCCATACTGGATAATGCCAAAGGCCCATCTCATCCAGCTTCCTGTATCTCACAGTGGCCCCACAAGATGCGTTTGGGAGCGCATGAGACTAGATATCTGTCTCCTGATACCACTCCCCTGCATCTGGCCCTTGAAGGACCCTGGTTTTAAGCCTGGAGATTACACATCTCCATCATGGTTTGTAATTTGGGATGGATTTTTCCTCCAGGAATCTGTCCAATCCCCTTTTGAAAGCATCCAGGCCAGATGCCATCACCCTGTGGCAGGGAGTTCCACAGACTAACAATGAACTGGATGAAAAAATATTTTCTTTTATCTGTTCTTACTCTTCCAGCCCTCAATTTGAGTGTATGTCCCTTAGTTCTGGTATTTTGTGAGAGGGAGAAGAGCATCCCTCTATCCACTTTACTCATGCCCTGCATTATTTTGCACATCTCAGTTTTTGTACGTCTCAATTTTTTTTTTGGAAGAAACACACATTTGCACAAGATAACCACAATTTCTTCCATCACAGTGGTCCCCCCCTTCTTCTTGTATCACAAAGAGCCTCGTGGCACAGTGGTTAAATGCCTGTCCTGCAGGTAAAATTGTGCTCATGACCTGAGGGTTCAATCCCAGATAGCCGGCTCATGGCTGACTCAGCCTTCCATCCTTCTGAGGTTGGTAAAAGGAGCACCCAGCTTGCTGGTGAGCGGGAGGCAATGTGTAGCCTGCATACTGTAATTAAAAACTGTAAACTGCCCACAGACTACTTGATGTCATATGGGGAGATATATAAGCAGAACACTTTGCTTTGCTTTTGTAAACGATTCCCTGAAAATTCCAGCAGAGGAACAGGTGAAAAATGAAAAAGATATAAATAAGTAAATGAGGGGGATAAAATGAGAGCGAGCTTTCCTTTTCCATGGGGAGCTAGCCAATCTTGCCAGTGTAGGGCGGGAGTGTTGTCTAGGAGCCTGAGTTTGTCAAGACTCCAAAAATCACTGAAACGGAGAACATTTGCTAGTACTTTCTGTGTTCTTACGGATCTCATTGCCACATCATTTGGCACAGCGGTCATAACATTGGGCATGGTTTCCACCACACCTTGGTTGCTAGGGTTTCCAGTCGGAATGGGATGGTTTTTGATTTCCTGGGCTACAAATCCTATTTTCCTCTCTTTGGGGAGCTGCTCCTGATTTGTGCACGCTTGTGCCTGGTTGGAGCTGTGCGGTGGTGGAAGATGCTGCCCCAAAGGAGGGTGGTGGAGTCTCCTTCTCTGGAGGTTTTTATGCAAAGGCTGGATGGCCATCTGTTGGGAGGACTGTGATGGGGGGGTCTTGCATGGCAGGGGGTTGGACTGGATGACCCTTTGAGGTCCCTTCCAACTCAAGGATTCTGTGATTCTATAGGAACTGAGGCAGAGCTAGGCCTCCAAAGCCTTCTGTTGAGGGCTTTTTGCTTACATGGGCCACATTTAGGTGTCTGTAAGGCAGTGGTTCTCAACCTGGGGGGGTCCCTAGATGTTCCTGGACTGCAACTCCCATAAATCCCTTCCAGCACAGCGAGTGGTGGAGGCTTCTGGTGTAAGGGAGGACATTTGACTAATTATATATTTATAAATATATATGGCTGCTTCACTAACCACAGGTATGGACAAGCCCTCATGTATTCAACAACAATGTATTCTAAGCAATACATATATATATATATAGCCACACTAGTGACACGAATAATGTAGTTATATTCACTTAAGCACTCCACGTATATATATATAGATAGACATATATGTATCACATACACATGTATCTACAGTGTATTCTTGTAAACTTAGAATCTTTGGTCAAGCCTTTCCGGCTAGAATAGAGAAAGGAACTTCCGCAAAGTCAGCTAAGGCAATTATGAATTCAAGGATCCAATTAAGTTCCAAAGCTTTGAGGATCACACACTAGCAATTAACGTGTGTCCAAGGCGTACCAGGGAGGCATTATCTCAGCGTCTGGTGTTCGTAACTGTCAAAATGTCCAAGGACATAAGGATGATCCTACCCTCCCTGGTTGTGAGGGGAGGAGATCAAACGTACCAGTTAGAACTTTTAGGCAAGTGTACCAAAGATGTCAATTAGTGTTTGATGCATGTAACAAATGTATATGACGTAAATTCGGATGGGCGGAGAGAAAAAAAATGCTGGAAAAACCTTATAAAAATATCTCCTTTCGTTTTCTGGGTGGACTTCTCACCACCAAAAAGTGTGGAGGTCCCTTGATTGATCAATCAATAAATTCTTTTCTCGTCTCCTGAGACTCAGACTGGTCTTTTGCAGCCCATGAAGCGCAGGCACGCTGGCACGGGACCCCCATAAATTTAAATTCCTTACATTTCTGGTGGAGATGCCGGGGAATGTGCCACTGCCCTAGCGCTCTTGGGAGTCTGACTTAAATCACAGTAGGAATTCATGCTGACCCTGGAACAAATCTAGTCCGGACCCTCTGATTTTGAGAGGAGACTTGTTCTATCAGCATTGGACACAATACTGTTATTTAAGGAGAAAACAAAGCCGGCAGAACAACGGAGGAACTGTAAGAGGACTGCGCAAAAGAAATCTGGTAAGAAGAGAAAACTAGTTGTGGGGTGGCGTGAGTTCGAATCTAACAGCTCTGTGGAGTGGAGAAGATTGCGGATTCTTGTTGTCGGCCCCGGGGGGGGTACAGGGAGGAGAAGGGTCGGATACGACCTTAACATCCCAAGGACTAGGGGACACTGAGGGACACTACGACCCTGAAATCCCCAAGGGAGGAGGGGTTTTCAGACTGAAAGTTTGCAAAGCCCAACATCCCTAGGGTCCGCCCCTAAGTATTTGAAACAGGAGGAGGAGAGCGTTGCTCTAACATCCTGGGGAAAATTTAGAGATATATTAATGCATGGGCATGTGGGATGGTGATTCCACTTTTGAATTTTGCATGTGTGTTTTTCAAGGTAAGGGGCTGTGCCTCTATACCCTGCGTAACCATAGGGAAGTGGCCATTCCCTGTGTCTTAAGCAGGGGCAAAGACTGGCAATCTTTGCCCCACAATACCAACGGAGTTCCACCATCTTCGTTTGATTTTAGAGAAGTTAGAAAGATCTATTCTTAGGCAAGGGATCGCAGTTAACTGGGGAAACAGAAATGTGGGAGAGTGGTGTATGGTTGCTGAATCACATGTTGGCGTGTATGATGGGCATTTGAGTGTTGAGGTGTGAGTCCGTTTGATGCTTGTGTGGGAGAAATCATAGGAACACAGTTAGACCTTTAAAGTAAGCCTATGGGGATAAATTAGTGCAGTTTATGCACCCCCTTTTTGATGTGCGATGTGGTAACATTGGAATTCTGCCACAAGAAGTAATGATTTTAGTATTAAATGGAACATGAGTAAGCTTTAAGAAGAACCCCTCTAACTAGGATGAGGCAGGACTTTACCATCTCAAATTAAGATTCTAGCCCTCAGGGAGGACAGACCAATTATGACCTGCTAGCAAGAGGTGTGTGAATGTACAAGGACGTGCTTAGTTAATTAATATAAGAGACTAAAAACTCTGCCAACTAGGAGACCCCTCCAGCAATTTTGATAATACCAGGGGAATATGGGCAGTGAGAAAAATACTTTTGAATACTCAGGGATAAACAACATCCCGCATATTTTGTGACTGGCTGGTCACGCAACAAAATTTACCAGCTGAAGGGATATTTTACAAAGAAAAAATCATAGGGTATCTGAGTAATGCATTTTTAGTACGTTATTTCTGAACTATTAATAGTCAAAAGCAGGGAAATCAAATCTTAGTATCAACTGTTGTGTGTGCTTGATGTGTAATTAATTGAGTGTGAGTCCGTTTGGTATGCGGGGAATTTATGAGCATACTACTAAACCTTTAACAAAAAGGTAGATGGGCATAACTTAATTCAGCTTCTGTGCCCTTTGTTAAGGAACCCTGTGGCAAGATTGGCACATTGCCATAAGGAGACCTGATTTTGATATTGAATGCAACAAATGTAAATTTCAAGAAAGTCCCCTCTGACAAAGGCAGGACTTTGACATCCCAAAGATTAAGTTTCTAGCCCTCAAAAAGGGGAGGGTGGCAAGCCATGTATTGCCTGTTAATATGTCCAGAGGCAGTAAAAATCACCCAAAATGAGAAGACCCCAATTTTATAAACCAGGGAAGTATAAACACTGCAAGAAGATATTTTTGAATACTCAAGCCGCATGTTTTGTATAACTTAGCCTGGCTTGTGAAGAAATCATCACAGGGCGTTTGAGAAATACGTTTTTTTTTTTTTTTTTTTTTTTTTTGCGCGGCCGGTCCCATGGGTGAAATGAACATCCACCCCTTTTCAGACCGACTATGTGCTCTGAAAAGACAGCTAGCATTTTTGTACTCATAGCCCAGCAAGCTAGCAATTAAAAAACCAAGTGATAACATCATTCCTTGAGATTTTGCACCTAAAAGGCTTAGGGCAGCCTTTCCCCCCCTCCCCTTGCAAGTAAGCCCTGGCTGGAACCATAAGACAATTTAATTTGGAACAAGGAGATTCTTAGGAGCAACTGAAAATAGAATTCCCTCCCATCTCCTACCTAGATCAGGACCTTGGAGATGCCATTAGAACGGGGAGAGGAAAGGAGAGAAAGAGACGAAGAGAGAAGGAGAGAGAGAGAGAGAGAGAGAGAGAGAGAGAGAGAGAGAAAAGGAATAGTTAAAGGAAACGAGGTAGAAGGAAAGTGTAAGTCAGGGACGAGAATGGGCAGGGTTCATGATGGGCAGACTGAGGCAGCAACCCACAGAACGCTCCAGCAATTGAGAAGCAGAGACTCTATTTGTATCCCATTACATTATTTAATCCAAGCTTTTAGACAGTTCCTATTTCCCCAACAAAATTTGTCTAAATCTCTGAATATGGAATCTTTATCCAAATCCCTTGTAGTACGTCAGCTCCATGAGGAAAACGAAGGGCCTGAGACTTCTGTGCTGGAAGTGGTCCAAAGCAGGGACTCCCCTTCCTCTTTTTAAAGCAGCTGCTAACAGGTTTTGAGAGCAGGACAAGGTTTTTTTATTTAGAATACGAAGGGTTCTTAAAAGCCGCCAAAAGGTAAAAATAACATAAAATAAAATCATTTTGCTTGTTCTCACACTCTGGCTGGAAACGCCTGTGACATTTTTTTTTAAAAGGCGTATCAATAACGCGGGGTCTCACACTCTGGCTCTTGTTTCTTTGTACGAGAGCCATGCATCCCAAATTAGGCTTAAGTAGATAACTTCACAAACCACAGGGATAATAGGTTGCCTTAATTAGTTTAGTGCCTTTTTTTTTTGCACCTAATTACAGGGTAATTGAAGGGGCTCACCTTCCTGCCTCAGGCTGTGTAAAGCAGCCTGCGGGAGAATTCAAAAGTCCATTGCCCCGCCTTCCTTTTTCTGCCTTCACCCCCTCCTTCCCCTTCACAAAGTTGACCCCATCCTCTTCCCTCAGGAATTTCAAGCATGCTGGCAACCAGCCTGATTTTTTTTACACCTCTTTCACATCCTATATTCCTAAAAATCTCGAGCAGACGTTCTCCTTTTTGACTTAATAATGCTCACCTAGCCTTATTTCCGTCTGAGTTTTTTTTTTTTAACCCTTTCCTTTCCAAGTAGAACACCTGCTGGAAATAGACTCTTAGTTACTTGATAGCTATTAAACTACTATCAGCCTTTTTTTTCCTCCTTCTATCTCTGTGTGGTCAAGCAGTTTGTGCCATGGCATGTGTCACTCCTAACCAGCCAGCAGAGACACTAGGAGAGGGCTTCCTGCCTTCCCCCTTTTTTCTCTCTATTGTTTTGTGGGGGAATGGGGGCTTTTGCAAGCACCTGACTTTTACTTTGAGGTGAGGCTGACAGGCCAGCAACTTCACCCTTTTTATACCCTTTGCGCCAGCATAGAGAACTAGCTGTTTTTGAACCTGGTGACATCGTCACTATTTTTAAACCCATGGCAGATGCCAACATGTGTGAGGCTGTGTACTCGTGGGTGTTTGCATGTATTTTTTTCTTGAGTGACGAACCAGAAGAGCTCGTCTTGCCTCACACACACACACACACACCAGCCCCCCGACACGCACTAGGACAGATTGGCGCCTTTGCAGCCTTGCAGAGAGACACTAATTCTCTTTTACCATTTTTTTCTCTCTCTGTCTGCGTGTGTGTGTGTGTATAGTATGGGCCATGGCTTCTATAAATCCTAACCAGCAACCAGAAGAGGGCCACCCTGCCCGACCCACCACACAGCCCCGACGTGCACCTCCGATTGCTGGACGTGGGGGGCGTAATATTTTACGTATTTTAAGGCCAATTCATTGCACGACTCGCCGTGTTGTAATTCTGGGGCACAGTTTTATATACTGGGCGTTTAGATTTGCCCGGATGTCGGCGTGGGGCGTGAATTTATGCCTTGGCCGCCCCCTTCAAGTGCTTTGGAAAGGGATCAGGGGAATGTCCTGGGATTCGTTCTTCGAAACCGCGACCCTTATGGCTCGCGAATGTGAAATTGATATTTTGCTCATCCATTTGGGAGGCAATGATCTGACCACGGTGAGAGGTCCGGCCCTGACTCGCCGCATCATAGCTGACTTGCGGACTTTTAAGCAACTTTACCCACATACAAAAATCATTAGGTCCTTCATGCTCCCTAGGCTCATATGGAGAGGGGCATCTAATCCCCTCAAGATTGAAAGGGCTAGGAAACATTTAAATCAAAAAGTTGCTGCATTTTTACGTCGGCATTCTGGCTATGTGATTACTCATCCAGCTTTGACACTCCCTCCGCCTGACTTATTCAGGAGGGACGGTGTTCATCTCACGGATGCCGGATTACATATATTTCTGCACGATTTCCAAATGGGAATTCGCCGTGCCCTTGGGGACTTGGTAGTAATATGAATGTGGTGCCTGCTCCTATTTTTCCCCAATCCTGTATCAGCCGTACTTTTTCCGAGACTATACCACGCCACATTCCAAGCCCATCTCCCCCTGGCGCATTTTGCTTCATGCTCAGAGATCACTTTGCGACCCTGGGACATTTTTGCCTGTTCCATTTTTGATTGTCCCCATGTAGCAGAGCTATTTGACTTTGGGGATGAGATCTATCTCAGGTGCCTGTTTGGGAACGCCTGAGCCCCTCGCTTGTGAGATCCTGCGAGATCATCTTGCAAGCACTCATCATACACGGCCGACTACAGATGCGTCCTCACCATAAACTTTGGCTTCCCCCATTCACAGACTGCTTCTACAAAAACGGAAGCCTTATCCTACCTTTTGCAACATTTTTTTCCTCTCATTCCTGTTTTTAAGACTGTCAGATAGACTGTGCCACCCTGCCTTGCAGCACAAAGACAGCTGCGGGGCATTTCGTGTGTGTTTGTGTTCTGTGTTTGTTTGTGGTCGTGTGTTTGTTCTTCCCTTACCCAGGTACATCCTGGAGGTCGGGTTTCTGCTCTGGGAAAACGCCCACCCGTTCTTTATTTTTGGATCACGGAGTCGGTCGGGTTTGGAAAGCTGACGCCGCCGGTCGTAGATGCTCAGATGGGGACCCTCCTGCCCTCCATTCTGCCATCCCTCCTGGACCTCCCTCCCGCCTTTGATGCCTTTGATGATGCCATCTTCATGATGACTTCGCTCCGTGGGTTCGATCGATGTGGGCTCCAGGATCCAGTGATGTCAGCCTTTTCACCCAGCCTGACCCGTACCCCGCGACCGAGAGGGAGTGAGGCCTGACCGGTGACGCCTTCTGCCCTCTGCTGTAGATTGCCCCTATGCCTTAGATGACTTCACCCTGAACGGCGGGCGACAACATGAACCTGACCTGTGGTCACCGCATCCTTGCCCATCCTTCCCCAGATGACAGCGTGTGTTTGATACTTCGGAGGGTCCCAAAGCAGCCTGCGGATTCACTTTCAACTCAGGTTGACAGGTTAAAATCCTGTCTTCCTGTCTCTCATTTCCTTCTTTTCTTTTCTTTTCTGTTTGTTTATGGGGGGAGAGAGTGGGTCTGAAACAGCCACTGACTCTTGGTTTGGATTGCGGCCAACAGACTTCACGTCTGCAATTTAACCCCTTTTTCACCGGGACAGAGACTTGGGGTTTAAATACTGCTTTCAGACCTTCATTGATGCCTGTGCGCGTGCCCTGGATCACCATGAACTTGTGTTGCCACACACGCACACACCAGCCTCCCAGCATCCGACAAGTGAGCGCTTATTTTTTTTTTCTCTCCTGCGTACGGTAGGCTCCAGAGCAACTTTAAATATTTACATTACCCTGGGCTCTATTATGATAGTGTTTATTGTTTATTATTGATAGTCACTGTGAAAACTCTTACTGAAGTGCTTCTCTGGATGTGCCGTTTTATGTAATGATCATGCTTGGCCACTGAAAATGCTTTTTACTCACAAAGCATTGAGTGCCAGAGATTATGACTTGCCTTTCTATGCAATTTGTATTGAATGAGAGACATTTTGGTGCCCATGGGTGTTCACGAGCCTTTATACCTAAGAAAAAAGTGGCTTTATGAAGTAGCTATATCTACATTATTTTCTTCACCAAAGACACTGATGAACTAATCTTGGCCCCATGTTTACGAGGCAGATTTTTGTGTGTAAACTATCAGCCACAGAGACATTTCTGACCGGATTTCAACGGCTCATTCATGACTTTACCATGAGAATGTATGGCGCAAGGTGGGTTTTCTAAGCACCATCTAGATGTGTCTTATGCCTTTTTCAGCCTTCATGATATGTATATTACCTTTATTTAGTATCATTGCAAATGTCTATCAATTGAGAATGCACACACAACTGGGTGATTCTGCACAGCCTGCTATTATCTGAGTTTGAATGCACACCACACACACCTAAATAAGGTTGGAAAAAACCTAGCAAAGTAGCCTGGCCCACATATTTCCTTGGTGGGCTAAGAAGGGCATATTTTCCTTATAAGTATTTGGTTTGCAAAATGAACCTACAGTGTGGTGCTTTGTTAGAATTCAGGGTTCTTAGCCTGACTACCAAACACACAAACACGAAATCTCACATGTGCACTGCTGTGGCAGGCAAATTAATTTGGGTTTCATGATGGTCCTAAAATAAGGTAATGAACAAATCTGCTGTTTAAAGCATGTTTAATTATCGCTTTGGGACGGGGGATCGTGATATCCAAGTCTATCACAATATTAGCAAAATCCTTATGCCAGCCCCCTTCAAAAGTTGAGAATTTGGGATCTTTGAGAAGTGTACAACATGGCCTGGGAGGTTACCTGATACTGCTGTGACCACGATGCATTTCTCCAATAGGGGAAACTTAAATGCTGTGGTCCATGGAACATATCCATCCATTGCAGTCTGTGGGTCCGACCAGGGGAAGTCTTCTTACATCCCAAAGCATGGCAACACTTCATCTGTTAACTTAACATTTTACTCTAGAAAGTGCCCTAATGAATTAAGGGGTATTCCCTTGGCCTTCACCTATTTGATGCGTCCCCTGACTTGAGACGCCACAAATCATTTTATGATAATTCATTTTCTTGAACTGTGCCTATAAGCCCCTTGGGGAAAAAGGACTGAGAATGTTTTTCTGACTGCCCTGCCTGAATTTTTGTCAGGAAAATAGAAAGTCCTTCCATGAGCCATGAAGACCATCTCACCCCAGGAATGACATGGGGGGGGCTCACGCAATGTTCACACTTTTGTACATATACCTTTGATATGTTTTGTTCGTCCCTTACAAGTCCATGACGTTTTCTGGGAAATTTACTGGCATAAATTTCCAGAAATCCGTTCAGGACCGAGTGTAAGGGAGGACATTTGACTAATTATATATTTATAAATATATATGGCTGCTTCACTAACCACAGGTATGGACAAGCCCTCATGTATTCAACAACAATGTATTCTAAGCAATACATATATATATATATAGCCACACTAGTGACACGAATAATGTAGTTATATTCACTTAAGCACTCCACGTATATATATATAGATAGACATATATGTATCACATACACATGTATCTACAGTGTATTCTTGTAAACTTAGAATCTTTGGTCAAGCCTTTCCGGCTAGAATAGAGAAAGGAACTTCCGCAAAGTCAGCTAAGGCAATTATGAATTCAAGGATCCAATTAAGTTCCAAAGCTTTGAGGATCACACACTAGCAATTAACGTGTGTCCAAGGCGTACCAGGGAGGCATTATCTCAGCGTCTGGTGTTCGTAACTGTCAAAATGTCCAAGGACATAAGGATGATCCTACCCTCCCTGGTTGTGAGGGGAGGAGATCAAACGTACCAGTTAGAACTTTTAGGCAAGTGTACCAAAGATGTCAATTAGTGTTTGATGCATGTAACAAATGTATATGACGTAAATTCGGATGGGCGGAGAGAAAAAAAATGCTGGAAAAACCTTATAAAAATATCTCCTTTCGTTTTCTGGGTGGACTTCTCACCACCAAAAAGTGTGGAGGTCCCTTGATTGATCAATCAATAAATTCTTTTCTCGTCTCCTGAGACTCAGACTGGTCTTTTGCAGCCCATGAAGCGCAGGCACGCTGGCACGGGACCCCCATAAATTTAAATTCCTTACACTGGGAGTTGCAGTCCAGGTACATCGGGGGACCCCCAGGTTGAGAACCACTGCTGTAAGGTGAATGGAGAATTATGGGAATTGTAGTTTGGGAAAATTTCATTCCCCAGGTGCTGGGGTCTTCCATGAAAGCCGAGTAGCGTGATGACTGAGACGAGATAAAAAGAGGCACTTCTTTACCCTGCCCTTCGTCCTCCTGCAGAATTAATAATGGCAAAAAAATGTAGCAATGGCTGACCGCTTAGCTTTAGAAGGGATTAGAGGAGGATAAATCGGTAATATCAAAGGGGATGCCTCCATCCTCACCCAGTGATCAGGGAAACAAGGGGACGGATGTTTTCCTCCATGTTCTGCCTGGTTGCTCCTCAGAGTCGTCCGGTTGGCCCCTGGGGGACTGTGACGTTGGAGCACATACTGAAGGGTATTGATCAAGCATCTGTAGCTGTTTTAGTAACCCCCAGGCATTGACAATCCTCATGTATTCAATAGCAATGTATTCCAAGCTATATATAGCCACACAAGTGACACAAATTATATATTTAAAGATAGTGATATCCACTCAGCACTCCACATGTATATTCTTATGTCACAAGACGAACCTTGATTCTTGCAAAACAAACTCTGGTCAAGCCTTCCGGCAAGGCAGATCACTAAAAAGAGAGACATCCGTTGTAGATCTGGAATGTCTCTGAGCAAGCGCAATGAATCCAAGGACGTCAATTAAGTTGTAGCTGTATAGAGGCCAATTTATCTTACACACAGTTAACATGTAGCCAGCCAAGAAAATCTTATCTCTGTTTCTCTCTTTGTGAGCTCACCTGGAGCGCCTCCCTGGCAAATATGATGCCAAGGATACAGGCACTCCCAGCCTGTGTAAGTTAGATCAAACATGGCAATTACGGACCCGAAGAATACATTTAATTGGTGTCAGGAATACAAAATAAATTGCCAAAGATGTCAAGTAATGTTTGATGTATGTAACAGATGTGTATGACGTAAATTCGGACGGGCGGGGGAAAGAAGAGTGATTGTGAGTCTATAAAATATACTGCATTTCCTTTGTTCGGTGGACTTCTCACTTGTTTTGCATCAAGTGAGATTTCTCTGGTTGCCAACCAAATAAAATCTCTTTCCTGTCTTTGAGACCCAGACTGCTCATTGCATTTTGCAGTGCCTCTGCCTGCAGGCAGTGGACCCGGCATTACTGTTCCTTTCAATACAGTTTTGGCTGACCCTGCAGAGTTAGTCTAAGGTTCTTATGGGGGTTTATGGCGGCTCTCTTCTGCCAAAGAACTCAGAGGCCAAGAGCCATTGGTGAGGGCCGAGTGGACGGTGACAGTGGATCTAAAGCAAAGCTGCTTGGGTCCAAGTCATCTTGAGGACCGCATCTCCCCTTATGAGTGTTAAGATCATCAGGGGAGGCCTTGCTCTTGACCCCACCGAGAGAAAGGCTGATGCATCTTATGGGGAGTCAGGAGATGGCCTTCTCTGTGGTTACTCCAAGACTTCGGAACTCCCTCCCACTGGAGGCCAGCCTGGCTCCGTCTTTGCTCTCCTCCCAAAAGCAGGCAAAGACCTTTCTCTTTAGGCAAGCTTTCCCTCAGTGACTACCTTTTAAGTTGATGCCTATGCCTTGCTGCTTTGAATGCGTTTTCAGTATTCCTTTTGTCTTCCATTTCTTCAAGCAGCATTCGTTCCTTTTTAACATTTGCACACTCACTGTTTTTAGCTTTAACTATTGTCTTTTAATGACACAAGCCACCTCGGGTCCTTTTAAAGGGGAAAGGCGGGGTAAAAATATTTTAATAAAATAAAACAAATAGAGCTGCCTTTTCCAGTCCCAGTCTCTGTGGATCTCATCTACCTCCCCCCCCCTTTTTTCCAAAATAAGAAGTAAACTTTAGGGATCCTACCAACCAAAATTATTATTATTAGATAATTATTTAATAATAATATTTGTGTGCTAATCAAGTCGATTCTGACTTATGGTGACCCTTTCCACATTTTTTTCCAAGTTGTGCACTATACTTGGAAATGGTTGGCTCTTCCCTTCTTCTGGGGTGCCCCTAGGACTGTGCTGCTTCTCCAAGGCTACCCTGGCTGGCTTTTCTCCCAAGGAGACAGAGTGAAGGATCAAATGGCCAAATTCTGGTTTCAGAGACCTCAGCCCGCTTTCTGTTCAGAGACAAGACACCGTGTAGTAACGACTGTCATGCAACAAAACATTCATTTCTCTCAGAAAACTGTCTGGGTTTTTTTTTTTTTTGACTTTTCAGAAGCGAAATATCGAAAAGGAAATTTTTAAGCCCCCCAAAGGAAAAAGGAAACTAGACAAATTCAGTGTTTGTCCCGGTACAAGACCATGAGGTTAACACTTGTCACGAGACAAGTTATCACGACCATGGGAACACGGAAACAGGGACAAAACCACATGATCATGACCAACGCTGTCACGGTACAAAACTAGTCGTGGAACAAAGAAGGATGTGAAGTAACCGCTAATGAGGGAGGAACACTCCCCGGATGGAGCTAAGTAGAATCAAGGCTTTAATGAGCTTGATTGCAGCAAGGATTATGCTTCTGTTAGGGAGGGGGGTTTATCCCAAAACATCTATATATGCCTCCTCCTGTTTCTTTTGCCACCTTTATATTTTTAAAGACGGTGACTGGAAACAGGTATCTGCAATTGTTCAGGCTTGCATTAACCTTTTTAAAAATGTTTAGAATATGCTGTCATGCTTTCCTTTTAAGACGTCATCAAGTTCAAGATATATCTCTCTTGGTTCACATCGTAACAGATTATCCTCCAGTTCAAGAAGGAATCTTGCCTGTTTTTTTTTATTTCTGCTGCCTGTAGGGCTCAGACCCGTCATCTCAGAGGAATGAAGGATGGTTAAATGGTGGCAGCTCACATTCTCTTGTAGCATTAATGAAATGTTGTCTTTTAATGTTGTAAGATGTTCCTCAATTCCCTGTTATCAATTCTTGAACATGTCTTAATTGTACTGGACTGTATATTATCCCTCCTTACTGTAAGCCGCCTTGGGTCCTTTTCAAAGGAGAAAGCCAGGGTAAAAATACTCTAAAATAAAAAATAAATAAAATAAATAAGCTCAAAAAGGTCAATTGAAAGAGGACGACCAAAATACTCTCCAAAATAAAAGTTTTTTAAAAAGTTTTTATGAGCATGTTCAATTAAGTAGAGCAGCGGTTTTCCATGGGAATTGCATAGAAAACCAATTAATCCATTCTGGAGGGATCAGATTTCAATGCGCCATGGCCCTTGAACTGCCCTGCTCAACTGAAATAGTGGACTGGCAGACCCAGAACTTTGCTGGGGCAGTGGCGGTCCTTGGGGTGGGGGAGGGAGGGGTGGAGAACTTATCCCCTCATTTTTTAAATTGATGGCCGGCGGGCTGCTTTGGAACCCTTCGCGGGCTACCAGTAGCCCACGGTCTACCTGTTGGGCAGGCCTGCTATATATCAGTGATGGCGAACCTTTTAGAGACCAAATTGCAATTCAAAACCCACTAATTTTTCGCAAAGTGCCAATATGACAATTTAACCTGAATACAGGTGGCTGTGCAGGGGCGATGTCAGGTGCCCACAGAAAAGGCTCCAAGTGCCACCTTTGGCACCTGTGCTATAGGTTCGCCAACACTGCTATATATATTGGCAGCTTAAGGGAAACACAACTATTGTTTGCTGCCTTCACAGACGCAGTTTCCTATGATGCTGAATTTTGGGGGTTTGGAGTTGGGGGTAAACTGGGAGATGGTGCCAGTTGCTGGTTTCAGGAGAGACTCCTTTGCCTGCAGGAGGATTGGAAACCCAGTCCTTTGGAAGACTCTCTGACACTGGAAGTAAGTGCTTTGTTTATGTGCTATTATTTTCAGCATTCAGGGGCTGCTGCTGGTGTCCGGGACCCTACAGATGCTCCTAATAAAAGAGTCAGTGTTTCTCAAAGGCTTTGATTTGGCCTGGCGGTCTGAGTTCATCCCAAACCCATAAGAGGGACCAAAATCACTTGGGGGGGAGTAGTTTGGGATAATTTATCAGCTTCTTTTGCTCCAAGTGCCCACAAGAACAGGGGAAGAGTTGGTCTACTAGATGCCAAACCTGTGCAAAAGAAAGGCTGGGCGGTGGGGAAAACACAGCTCCTCTTGAAGCACCAACAATAGCAAGGTTCAGAAGCAACAACAAGAAAAAAAAGGCCCGTCCACACGGCATGCAACGAAATGGAGAGGAAAGTCTCATGGCGCATGAGCTTTGTCCAACGGGCTGTTGGGTTGCCATGTGACCACAAGGTCCAGGATCCTGCGGCTTTCAGAATCATGGCCATGGAGATCTGGGGAATGGTGACACCCCCTAAGCTCACCCCAGTGAGCTTTCCCCCCAGATCTGACGCAAGCGTCCCATGGAAGAAGGGAGGCCTGGATGCTGCATTTACAAGGCTGAACTGTGGATTTGGCAGGTTTGTGTCCCATTGGAATTTGCTGCTGGACTGTTTTTCTGAGCCTGCACTCCTTTGCAGGGGTGTCGCGAAGGCAAAGGGGGGAGGAAGTGGCAGGTTCATTACCTTGAACACAAGGAGGGAGGGGGAAGATACAAATGTAATAAAATATATATTTTTTTAAAAAAAAAGCCCATTCCTTTAGTTCACAAGGCAGAAATGGAGCTGGGAAAAATGCAGATGGCAAAGTCAAGGGAAGGGCTGACCCTACCTCCTGTATTGCCGCAGTGGTCCCGGTCACCAAGAAAAATGGGGGAAATCTTCAGTACAAAGATCTGCAGTAAAATCAAGAAGACGGCCAAACCATCAGATTTGGGGTGGGGGGTGGGTGGGAAACGGATCTCTCCTTACCTTCCAAAACACAGTGTCAAAGTCAGTGCCGTGGAATTTCTCCGGAATGCCAGACGTGGAAAGCTTTGGCCCAAGTAACGTCACAAATTCCTCAAAGTCCACCTGCCCATCACCTGGAGGAGACAGCCCGAGGAGGGCAATCAAGAGGGTTAAAGGTCTGGAATCAATGTCTTACAAGGAGCAGCTTGGGGCGCTGGAAAGGTTTAGAATCACAGAATCCTAGAGTTGGAAGAGACCTCCAAGGGCCATCCAGTCCAACCCCCTGCTATACAGGACCCCCCCATCACAGGACTCCCAACAGATGGCCATCCAGCCTATGCGTAAAAACCTCCAAAGAAGGAGACTCCACCACCCTCCTTTGTGGCAGCATCTTCCACTGCCAAACAGCTCTAACCATCAGGAAGTTCTTCCTAATGTTCAAATGGAATCTCTTTTCCTGTAGTTTGAAACCGTTGCCCCGAGTCCTGGTCTCTGAAGCCATGGAAAACAAACCTGTCCCCTCTTCAGTATGACATCCTTTCAAATATTTAACCATGGCTATCGTATCCCTTCTCAGCCTTCTCTTTGAAAGGCTAAACATTCCCAGCTCCCTAAGCCGCTGCTCTGTAAGACAAGATGCTGCTTAGCCACATTACCCGCACACGCTCACAAGAGAAGCCACACACATTCACCCTGGCATCCAGCCGGAAAGGTGTGGGTAGGCACACACCAGGAATGGGCTGGTCTGCACACTTTCAGAGCTGAATAACTAAAATGCACAACACTGTAAACAAAACAAAACAAAAAATCTCACCAGCCTGCATTTGTCCTTAGGGGTTAGTATATGAACCCTTTCACAGTAATAATCATTTCATGCTGTCAAGTCAGGCCTGATGCTTGGTCACCCCTTTCATGGTTTTTCTAGGTAGAGACTTGTCGGAAGTGGTTTCCCATTTTCTTCTTTGGGGGGGTGGGTGCCCTGGGAGGGTGCAGCTTTTGCCCAAGGTGACCCAGGTTGGCTTTTCTCCCAGCTGCCCAGTGGGGGAACTGAACACCCAACCTCTTGGTTTGCAGCCAGAGACGTAAACTGCGACACTCTCCAGTTTGTGAGACAGTCCATGAAAATGAGAACAGATGATGCATTTAACAGCTTGCAAGGTTGTTATTTTTTTGGGGGGGGGTGAAGTGTGCAAAGAACAGATAAGTTCGGACAATGCCTGCAAACAGACAAAAATATGGTTCACAAAAGCATGTCACAAAAATATATGGCCACTCTTTTTCCCAATGTTCTGCTTTTTAGGGAAAAGGAACCTCAGACACAAATAAAGGAGGATGGCCTGAACTAAATAGCATACTGATAAGTTTAAATTGGTTTTTAAAAAACACTTCAACAACATCTTGCTGTCTGGGGCACGTACATCTTCATTGCAAAACATCAGGAAGTTAACACAACACATAACAGAGAGACAGGAAGCCAGATGGTGGCACCGTCCATCTGGGAAATTGGATCCAGCAATACTAATAGTGATTGCAAAGAATCCAAGACCTAAAGCTAAATGCATTTAGGGTCACAGAATTTGGGCGATGCTAACAGTGGTCACCAGAAATTCCAGACAACCAAATGGTTCAGAACACTTCCTTAAATACCCTTCAGCCAGGGTCTAGAATCTTCCACAGCAGTTCCATTTTTACAGGAACAAGCTTGGACCAGTTTGCTGATATGCTAATAATTGTTCCGTTTTCTTTTCCTGATATGACCTGGTGTTCCTCTGTGCGTGTTCAAAGTTAAACTTATAAAATGACACTTCTTTGCTGATTCAATATCTTGTCACATAAGCATTTCTATAATTTCACAATTTTGTGGTTTTGCATCCTGGAAGATATTTTAGTCTTAGAGGATGCAGAATTTGTCAGCAAGCTGATTCTGCTGGTTAACCCATAATGCTCTGATGTTTAACCCATTTAGAAAATACCTAAAATTTCAGACTTATCAATACAAATGAGAAATTTAACAATATTGACTTTAATAGGGTGGCCTGTAATATTTTGCTACCTGCAGCAAAGGGGACGATGCCCCCTATTGCACTATTCCATGTATAGGTAGGAACTGGACTGGCAAGGGAACCCGGTGGCTCCAGTGCCTGTGGGTTAGTGCATCTGCACGGGGTTTTCGCCCATACTTTAAATGATCTCTCCAAGGTGCTGTGCTTATTCAGGAGCACCGTTCATCAGCCGGGAAAGCTCCGGTGAAGTTCAGGCTAAAATCCGGAGCAGGTTCGCCACCTCATTGACATAGCAACCAGCAGCTGTCATTGATCTGGGCGGGTGGCTCTTGCTTGCTCTGAAATCAGTTCTGACAGAGAAAAGATGTCCACGGAGCACACAAACCCTTGCCACCCCACTCGCTGGCAAGTTCAGACGCTGTATTTTATGGAGCTGTCACTATTTTTATGGCTCCGGGTGACGAGGCTTTTTCTCAAAGACAAATATTCTCTTTAGCTGGGGACGTCAAATTTGTAATAGCTCTGACAACAGCTGTATTAGCAGCGCATTGGCCGTGAGGGTGGGAAGGCAGGCAGGCAGGCAGGCAAGCGACGGAGTGAGTAAAAGGAAGAAAGGGAGAAGAGAAAAAAATGGGAGGAGAAAAAAGAAACATAATCCACCCCCAGCCCTAAAATATGGTACCTGTCATCCCTGCCTGTACGACTAACAGCTGGGGAGGGGCCAGTTTCTACCAGGGAAATGATGTGAGAGGATGGGAAAACCACATTGCAGAACAACAATACAATTAATTTGTATTCTCTTCCTCCTCCTCCTCCTCCTCCTCCTCCTCCACACACACACACACACACACACACACACACACACAACACAACACACACACACACACACACACACACACACACACACACACACACACACACACGTGCTGACAGAATGGCAGAATATTTTAAAATGTACAAATCAAATGATATCCAGAGATCATCATGCATTTGACAGCTGTTTGCCTGCTTGTTTATTTATTGAAAAGATTTATGTTCTAGCCTTCAGAAATGCCTCCAGTGGCAAGTTTACTGAAATAAGCAGAGAGGGAAGGAGGGAAGGAGAGATAAAATGCATGCACAGTAATACCTTGGCGTATGAGCATAATCCGTTTCAGAAATGTGCTTGTAAACCAAAATACTCTTATATCAAAGCAAATTTCCACAAAAGAAATAATGGAAGGGCAGCTGATTCGGTCTGGAGCCCCACAGACCACATACTGCACATACAAAATACCAAAAACTCATAAAAGAAGTTGGCTAGGAGTCCACGCCCACCCCATGGTTTAGGTACCTGGCTGCGGAATCTGCTCTGCTTGGGACTAACAACTGGATTTCACTCTGTGTTTTTAATGTGACAATATTAAAATGCAATTTGTAGCCCTATACATACGTGATGAAGGGCCCCTCTTGACTAAAGAACTAATTCAAATACAGGTTAAAAGAGAGGATGTTTTAGGTTTAATTGATAAATTGAAGATCAATAAGAAATATAGCATTCCTGTGGAAATCCACTGCTTTCCCAGCTCTTGGAGCATTGCTCAGAGGGAAATGGGGTACCCTGTGGTGTGTGTGTGTGTGTGTGTGTGTGTGTGTGTGTGTGTGTGTGTGTGTGTGTGTGTGTGTGTGTGTGTGTGTGTGTGTGTGTGTGTGTAGGCCCAACAATCTCAATGTTCCTGACAATAATTGCTGGGCCTTAGATCCACTAGCACCTGTGCCCTTGGGTCACTGAGAGCCTCCCCTTCTCCTCTGGCAAGTCTTACCGTCCATGTCTAGTCTCTGAATGATGACCTCCAGTTCTACCTCGTTGGGCATGTAGCCAAGAGACCGCATCGCTGTGCCCAGCTCCTGTTTGGAGATGAAGCCGTTCCCATCCCGGTCGAAGACTTTAAAAGCTTCACGGATTTCTACGGAAGAGAGAGAGGGAGGGAAGGGGGGGAGATGACATATCCAGTCAATTATCTTGGCCTAGAAGGGAGTCACTCCCCCCAGAAATCTCCATCCCGATGGTTACTGCTTGCTGTAATTGAACCACACGTTGAGCATTCTTGCTCACCAGCACTCCTTGTCAAACCAACTCCTATTGAAGAAGAAGGAACAAGGACTAAAAGAAGGCTTGTGTCCTAGCTGAGATACAATGTGAGCAACCAGGTGGACATAAGAGTTGATCATTCTGGGACATCATATTGGATCTATAGGCAATGCAAATGTTTGTATTCAAGACATGTTGGAGTTTCTGGGAAGAGAGCTTTTTCCAAGATAATTTTAAGGGGGTTTCTAAAACCATGGAGGGACTGACTGATGGAATGGGCCTGGTAATTTTGAAATTAAGCAGAAGAATTAACGGGAGGTGATCGCTAATAGTATAGTCTCCTACAACAAAATTAGTTACAAACGGCTTTAATGATATGTTAATAATACATAGTCGATTACACTGCAACCATGTGATGATATGAAAGTGAATTCCGAAGGTTCTGTAAAATCCATTAAACCATTTAACCAGATTCTGATGACATTTGAAACGTACTGATTTTTCTACCTGCACATTGGAGGTGCGGGCAGTAGCTCCAGTGTCAGTGGAGCGGTGGTTCCACTCCAGGTTTTCATCCGGGCTCTCCAAGGAAGACACAGAACCTATTTCACAATTTTGGTTCAGCACTTTGGAGAGGTCTTGTAAAATACCATCTCAAAACCCAGGGCCAATTTGCCTCCACAGAGGGGGTGAGAAACTTCCCCCCTCATCGGTCAAAGTGTACCACCCTGCAGGGCTGCCAAGGAGGGTGAACAGAGACTAGCTCACTCCGTCTTGGGCTGTAACTGGATTCCGTGTGTGTGTGTGTCCTACTATCCTCACACAAAACATCTTGCTTTATGAATTTTTAGGCTGTCTTTTCAAGTGTGGCAATAGGGAGTGTCTTGATATCTTTAGATTTGTGAGAGGTAGCCATGTTAGTCTAGGCAAGAATTCCAGGCAAAAATTGAAACAAAACAAAATAAAAGCCAAAAACATGGCACTTAAATACAAACTATTATATTTTAATATAAGCTTTCATGGACACATTCACTTCTTCAAGATATGTACTATATGTACATTTGTACTGTATGTCTGAAGAAGTGGGTGTGTCCACAAAAGCTTACATTAAAATATAATAATTTGTCTTTAATGTGCCGCATGTTTTTGTCTTTTAATTTGTTTTGTTTTGACTTTTGCCTTGGTATTTTTAGATACTCTGAAATTTGCTGACATCCCTGTGGAATTCATGTCCACTTCTTCAAGATATGTACTATATGTACATTTGTACTCTATGTCTGAAGAAGTGGGCGTGTCCACGAAAGCTTGCATTAAAATATAATAATTAGTCTTTAAGGTGTCGCATGTTTTTGTCTTTTAATTTGTTTTGTTTTGACTTTTGCCTTGATATCTTTAGGCACTTTGAAACCTCCTGACATCCCTGTGGTATTCAAAGACAATTATTTTTTTCAGATTTTAAGAACTGGCCCCGCTTTCCTTCTGTGGAGTGGATGTCACAGCTTCCTCCAACTGGTACACCACTACAGGGTTCCAGTGAAAACAAAGCAGACCCTGCAATACTTGTTTTGGGTTTGCCCAGCCCTGGTGTGGCACAGATCACCCAATAATCTTAGAATCTCCGAGCTCCACAGCCAAATGCCTAAACTCCCAACTTCTGTGGTATGCCTCTCCCTAAAGCCTGAGGTGTGATTTATCACAACGGACACTCTTCCCCATTTCTCTGTGTTTGAGAGATGAGTGCAAGCAGGGGCGGCCTGTTTTCCGCATGCCACCTGCAATACTGCCGCTCCCCTGCAGCAGGGGTATAAACGGATAATAGTCTACCTATCCATGCCTGGAAGCATGAAGGTGTCTCATCAGTCTTCATTAGGTATGCTGATGTGATTGTCTCTATAGAAAGATGTGTTTGCTTCTCGCTGGTTTTCCAGGGTCCTGGGATCCCCGTGGGATCTTCAGTGGAAGGAAGAGGTGTCCTTCCCGGGAGATGCCTGCACCACTAGGGAAAAACAATCCGTCCCAGCATCACAGGAGAGAAAAATTACTTCTTTTATCCTGGACTTGAGCTGCCGGAATTCCCTAAGAACTTAGGGAACTGGGAATGTTTAGCCTCCTAGAGGGGATATGATAGCTATGTTTAACTATTTGAAAGGATGTCATATTGAAGAGGGAACAGGTTTGTTTTCCATGGCTTCAGAGACTAGGACTCGGGGCAATGGTTTCAAACTACAGGAAAAGAGATTCCATTTGAACATTAGGAAGAACTTCATGACAGTTAGAGCTGTCCGGCAGTGGAATATGCTGCCCCAAAAGAGGGTGGTGGAGTCTCCTTCATTGGAGGTTTTTAAGCAGAGGCTGGATGGCCATCTGTCGGAAATACTGTGAAGGGCGTTCCTGCATGGCAGGGGGTTGGACTAGATGGCCCTTGAGGTCTCTTCCAACTCTATGATTCTATGATTCTATAATTCTAGCCTAGTGTTCTGGGGATTCCCGTCCACAAAATAGATTTCTCCCAGGACTAAAGGCCTCCTTCCCTCTCTCAATCGCCTAAGTTCCTAACTATCCCTTCAGGTGACCCTCCGTCCTTCTCCGTGGAGCAAAAGGAGCAGGGTAGCCACATCAGAACCCATGTTCCACAAGAGGATGCAGCCAGTTCCCTCAAACATGCATCTGTGTGTGTCAATATTATTGGAGTTTGTGCAACCTCACAAGCTACCTTTAGGAGTTTGGGCTGCAAGAGACCTTTTTCAAGGTGTCCAGTTCTGGTCCCCATACCTCCAGAAGGATATTATGGAACTGAAAAAACTGCAGAGGAGGGCAACCAGAAGGATGAAGGGACTGGAACACCTTCCTTACCATCTGAGGCTACAACGGCTGGGCCTCTTCACTCTTAAATGATGGTGCCTAAGATGTGACCTGACTAAAGTTTATAAAATCATACACGGTGTGGACAAAGTAGATAAGGAAAATCTGTCTTCCCTGTCGCACAACACTAGAACTAGGGGGCACTCCATGAAACTTTTGGGTGCTAGATCTCAAACAAATAAGAGGAAGTCCTTTTTCACCCAGAGGACCACTGGTCTATGGAACTCCCTGCCAGAAGAAGTGGTGGCAGCTGTCAGCCTTGACAGCTTTAAGAAAGGCTTGGACAAGTTCATGGAGAACAAGGGTATCAATGACTATCATGATGGATGCCTAAGGACAACCTCTGGGTTGAAGAGAGAGGCAGGATAGATAGATAGATGCTTTATTGTCATTGTACCACATAATACAACAAAACTGAATACTATCCCTGGTGTAATTAAAAAGATAAAAAAAACATTTAAATGGTAAAAAGAATTAAAAGCACTCATTACCTTCACAACCATTGAGGATATCTCTCAATGCCATTTGCGCCCAGGGAATCTTAAGCAGATGAAGACATCTGCTTGGGAATACCCTGAAGGAAATGGTGAGCCACTGTGTGAGACAGAATGGTGGACTGGATGGGCTGTGGCCTGTTCCAGCAAGGCTGTTCTTATGTTCCTCTTATGTTTTATGTTCTTCCTTCCTGAATCCACCTCCTCCCACTTCCTTCCTTCCTTCCTTCCTTCCTTCCTTCCTTCCTTCCTTCCTTCCTTCCTTCCTTCCTTCCTTTCCCATCTCCTGTGCCTCTGATAAGAACAGCTTTGTCTCATACGTTCAGACTGAGATCTAGCTCCTACGTCCTGCCAGATGCCTCCAGAAGCCAGCGAGAAGGGCATAAAGGTCACAACCACCCCCTATTTCATCTTGAAAACTTCCATTAAAATTTATGGCCGGTAAAAACGAGCTGATTTTCATTCCAGCCCTGGAATGAGAACAAGATGGACAGGAGGAAGAAAAGCAGACACTCCCTGTTGGGTCTCTGCACTTTAATTATGCCAAGCTGTACAAGCTGGGTGATGAATGGGTATCTGCAGGTTGATTGATCCTCTTTTCGTGAGTAGAGGCAGAAATGGGTGACCTGGGCTCCTTTCCTTGGGCGGTGGGTGTGTGTGTCAATCAGACCCCCCCCCCCCAGGAACCAGCCACCGCTGCCTCTCATGCCCTCACCACCCCATGGCAAGGAGAGAGGGCAGGTTTGCAGTCTTGTTTCTACACTGCTAGGAGCAGCGTGGTGGCTCAGTGGGCTAGAGTACTGAAAACTGTTGGCTGTAAAGTCGGCAGCTCAGTGGTTCGAATCCCAGGTGCCATGCAGCGGAGCGAGCTCCCGCTGTTAATCCAGCTCCTGCCAACCTAGGAGTTCGAAAGCATGGCAATGCAAGTAGATAAATAGGTACTGCCGCAAAAAGCGGGAAGGTAAAACAGTGTTTCCTTGCAGCCATGCCAACCATGTGGCCACGGACTTGCACAACACTGGCTCTTTGGCTTGAATACAGAGATGAGCACCGCCCCTAGAGTTGGACACGACCTGCACGCATGTGCAGGGGGAATCTTTACCTTTACTTTGTTTGGAGCAGCTGCACAGGCGGGCATGCTGCTTTGAAAGCGATTCACACCCTCGGAACATCATCTTCCAGGGCAGGTTCTGGCCGTGACTCCTTCGCAGACCCCCTGCAGAGCCTCATCCGCTCTCCTGGCCTGGTGGCATGAGGGAAGTACGTTTCTAAAAACGGGGGGCCCCTGCGTCCCAAGGACCTGCCCTCCTAAGCCCTGGTCTCTGCTGCCTTCTTGGAATCCTTGGCACGTGGAGACCTGCGTGCGACGGCAGGGCTCTTGCACACACGCTCCTCCCGTTAACGCCCCTCCATCCCCATCCCCATCCACATAAAAGTCGACAAGAAAAATAGCACCTGGCTACTTCGTAATCCAACCTGCGCCGCCAAGGCCCTTGAGTTAACGTTCTTCATCTTGGAAGAAGCCTTCCAGGAAAAAGACGGTCATCTATTTTTTAAAGCTTGCCTAAATATTTATTTAGTTCAAATCAAGCCTGAATTGCCCCTGGAGGCAAAAAGGTTGAAACTCTGCCTGCTTTACTTTGGGGGCAGGATTTTTCCGGAGAATACAACCTATGCTTGGAAAGGTAGCAGGGAAAGAGGAAGACCAAGTGTGACATGGGCTGACTCCCTCAAGGAAGCCACGGGGTTGCCTTTGCAAGAGCTGGGCAGGAGAGTTGAGGACAGGACATTTTTGAGATCTCTCATTCCGAGGGTCACCGTATGTCCTGGGTTACTTGACGGCACGTAGTAATAGGAATAGGAATAGGAAAAGGAATCTCTATTGTCATTGTCCCCTTGCAGGAATAACGAAATAATAGCAAATACAGTGGTACCTCGGATAACGAATTTAATTTGTTCTCCAAGGCAATTTGTTATCCAAAAAAAATTGTTATCCGAAATGTGGTTTCCCATAGGAATGAATGGGAAAGTAATTAATCCATTCCGGAGTCTAGGAAAATGACATAGACACCTGTTTTTGTTTTTGTTTTGCTCAAAACTCTTTATAAAGTGCACCTTAAAGGTGCAGATGCAATGTCACCTGGTATTACTCTTTTTTACTGATGCATGCTGGAAATTCGTTATCCAAGGCAGCCCATAGAGAAAATTCGTTATCCAAGGCAGCCCATAGAAAAATTCATTATCCGAGGCAGCCCATAGAGAAAATTCGTTATTCAAGGTAGACCTATACCTAGAAATTGTGATTCATTATCCGAGGCAGCCCTATACCTGGAAAATGTGTTTCGTTATCCAAAAAATTCGTCATCAGGGACATTCATTATCGGAGGTATTACTGTATTTGTTGGAAATCCACAGGATGTTAAGTGTACTTAATACTCATGAGTGTTTTATGATCTGGCTGCATTTGGGTTGTTGTGCAGTGTTGTTAGGGATTTGGCAACATTTGATAGTGGTCAGTTTTGCGAGTATTTGTGGTGAATACTTGATTGATGAAAGAATGGACAAATTATTCAGCCATTTATAGCATGTAAATAGCAAGGGAGAGATTCTCGTTCTAAATACTACGAGTAACTAGAGTATGAATGTTTGCATGGAGGACCTGAACAGCAAAACTGCCATTAATGTGCACGGGTTTTCCAAATTTTGAATTTCCCCCTACAGTTCAGCATCAGGGTACCCATAATATCCAGAAGAACTTTTTTTCAACTTTTACAGAGACCATCGGGGTATGCATCAAATGCTGCTTGTTATGACCAGCCCAAGTCAATTACACCAATGTTATAAACGCACGGGGAAAGGCAGAATGTATAAGTCACATTCCATTATGCACATCAGCTTCATTCATTCATTGGCATCCTTCAGTCTCAAAAGACTATGGTATCATGCCTGTGTGTCACAGAGTCTGGCTTTTCTCAACACAGCATTTGCACGATGGGTTTGTCATCTCTAATATGCTAAGTGCAGCACATGCTCAATGCACAGCCAGGGTCCCATTAGGGGCTAATGGAGCAGCGGTGGTGCAGAGGCTGAGCGGTGCATACATCAGGAGAACCCCTCTGGATTACGTCTCAGCAGAATAAGCCCTTTGTCATCTTCACCCAGATGCCTGCTTCCAGCCTCTGCCTTCTGCTCTGCAGCAGAGTGAAGGAATCCTCATATTGCGGATGGACTCGGTGTGCTTGTTGTTAAGATTGCAAAGAGATCATGCAATGGAAGACGGGAAAGCATCGTAATTTCTCCATCAATATCTTTTAAAATTATAAATGATTGGGATGGGCACGAAGTGGAAAAATAATGTTTCGTTTTGTTCCGTTTTGTGCTCACTCCCATTTTGTTTCATTTCTTACGATTTTTTAAAAACATGGTACGAAACAAAATGGCTCCCCTAGGTCCTAGAGCAGTGTTGGTGAACCTATGGCATGGGTGCCAAAGGTGGCATTCGGAGCCCTTTCTGTGGGCACCTGACATCGCCCCTTCACAGCTACGTGTATTCTGGTTAAATTGCTGTATTGGCGCTTTGGGGGAAATTAGTGGGTTTTGAATCACAGTTTGGGCACTCGGCCTCTAAAAGGTTCACCATCACTGTCCTAGAGGCACCAGATTCGGCGCCCGGGACTACGGGAGACACTTTTAAAGGGCTCCTGCCGAGCTGTAAACGGCTGGAGCTCTTTAAACCTGGCCCATGCAGCACCAGGGACGCCTCTCCCCCCCCCCCCCGGTTCCGACCGGGCCAGGTTTAAAGGAATCCAGACATTGACAGCTCAGCAGGAGGCCTCAGAAAATGGTCGGGAGGACAGTTCCGGCGATCGCACTGCCCTCGCAAGCATTTTCAGAGGGCTTCTGCCAAGCTCTCAATGGTTGGAGCCCTTTAAACCTGGCCCTGTGCTCCAGCCATTGACATCTCAGCAGAAGCCCTCTGAAAATGGTGGGGATTCAGGGCAGTTCTTCCAGACCTTTAACCATCCTGGTCACCCTCCTCTGGACCCGCTTGAGGTTGTCAACATACTTTTAAAATTGAGGCGCACAGAACTGGGCACAGGACTCCAGGTGGGGTCTGACCAGAGCAGAATAGAGTGGTACTTCCACTTCCCTTGATCTAGACACGATGGTTCTGTTGATACAACCAAGAATCGCATTGGCTTTCTTGGCCGCTGCGTCACACTGCTGACTCATGTTCCATAGAATCTCATTTCCTTGCAAAAGAAGGCTGTGCCTCCCTGCCTGCAAAGCGATTAGACCACAGGGCTAAAGCAAGGCACACTAAATGCAAGAAAGATAGATGAGGAAAGTCACACAAAAAAGATGCCACTTGCCAGGTGAGGCAGCAATCGCCATTAAAAACACACTTGCCGTTGGCTGGAATCTTGTTAAGGCACTTCTAGGAGCATCATTCAATCACTGCCCATCTCACATACTGCCAGGGCTGTGAAGGAGTCCAAATGAAAATAATGAAATATTACTCAACACCAGGGCACCAATAAACCAGGGAAGAATAATATCAGAGCGAGGTGGAGGCCAACAGAGATAGGAAACCATCTGGCCACCTAGAGATAATCCGGGTTTCCATTTCAAAGCAATGCTGCGAATCACTTGGTTTACGCTGACCCCGTATTTTTGGAAATTCATTAGAACTTTTCATTTGCACCTCCAAAGAGGGTCAGCTGAAAAGCCCTTTCTGTCAGCATATAAAATTGCCTTATTCTACAAGGTGTAAGTTCCATCTTCTCCCCAATGAGGGATCCAGGGCTCAGAAGTTAACCATGTCATGCTGCTCGTAAGGCCTCTGCACGTGCTCAGAAACGTTACTATGCGATTCAGTTTTAGCTTAGACAGAGAGCTTTCTAATTTTACTGAGTCATTGGTTATTGCATCTATTCTGAATGAGTTCTTTGACTCCAAAGTATATTGACTCTTTTTCAAATTTTTAGCTTGTGCTGTCCTTAGAAATGAAATGTAAAGTTTCCACCTCGTGTGTTTCTTGGAAGAATTTGGTATCATCTGCAAATTTAATCAGTCTGCTCTCATTTCCTTCATCCAAGTCATTAATAAAGATGTTGAATAGCACCGGACCCAGAACAGAACCCTGGGGCACCTCACTGGTCACACCTCTCCACGCTGAGAAGAAACCATTCATGATCTCCCTTTGTGTACAATCAGTCAATCTCACCCCCCCCCCAGAAGAAGGGACGGGGAAACTACTTCTCAGGATTCCCTACCTGGAAAAACCCGAAAGGGGTCACAATAAGTCAGAATTAACTTTGCAGTGCATCATTATTATTCCTACTGTGTACGTAGGAATATTTTCTAACTAATGCTTCTCGCCGGAGTTTTGAGGGTCTCTGTAAGCAAAGCAATTTCTATGATTCTTTTCCACTGGAAGATTTCAAGCACATTATAGAGATGTCCCCCCTTGGGGCAGAGACAGTACCCCAGCTGCCTGCGTGAGTCGAGGCCTTTGGGAATCATGAAACCTCTCCATCTGAGCGGGGAGGCCCCGGATGGAAGGAAATGAATTCCATCTACTCAGGAAGCCAGCTTGGTTTGTATCTCTCCCTCCCAGATCAGCCAGGAAGCCTGTGAGATGGGTTTGTAGGAAAAAACAAGCTGCCTGTAGCTCACTCAGAGAAGGTTGCACATCCCAGCCACTCTAGATAAGACATCCCAGGAATTCACCAGCCTTCTCAACCCCTGGCACGTAGGCCCTGTCTCCACCCCTCATGATGCTCTGTCATTGTAACCAATAAAGCCTTGCGCTCAGGCTAGCAGTGGAGAAGCTGCTGCCTGGACCTGGCCTGCGTGAACCCACAAATGTGTCTATGTGTAGTCATTACTACAGCACATCCCTTCTCTGCCTGGCCACCCTTCCCCAGATATCCCACCCCGATGGCCCATATCCAGCTCAGTAATGTACTTTGGTTAAGCTGGGCTCCCACTGGGGGAGTGGCCACAGCCATCTGATGAGATCCTGGTTGCACACTTGGCCATCCAAAGCTGGGCCCCTTGCCTGAATCCCACTGCGGGTAGTAGAGCTGGCACTCTGCAGGGCAGTCCAAGATGAACAGACGCTGGCCAATACCTTCTAACCCCACTGGCTGGTAAACTGCAGGAGACAGCTGGTGTGGCATACGGGATGCCGTGTTGAGTTTAGGAGACCTGGACTCCAAACTAGAGTTCACGATGCCAGCTCGCTAAAGCTGTGGCACCTAATCTCTGGCATGCACCGGGAAACAGTGAACAGAATGAAGCTTTCTCCTGGCATGGCATTAGACAGAGTTAAACTCCCTGTGGACACTTGGATCCCTGGCTTGGGTGTATGCCTGGATTCATCCATGAGCATGAGCACCAGGTTTCAGCAGTGGCCTGCATTTCATAGATTCATAGAATCATAGAAACATAGAGTTGGAAGAGACTTCAAGGGCCATCTAGTCCAACCCCCTGCCATGCAAAAAACCCCACCGCAGTATTTCCGACAGATGGCCATCCAGCCTCTGCCTACAAAAACCCAAAGAAGGAGACTCCACCACCCTCCTTTGGGGCAGCATCTTCCACTGGCGAACAGCTCTAACCATCATGATGTTCTGCCTGCTTAATGTTTAAATGGAATCTCTTTTCCTGCAGTTTGAGACCATTGCCCCATGTCATAGTCTCTGAAGACATTGTCATGACAATGTCATAAGACATTTCCTCCAGACCCTCAACCATCCTGGCCATCCTCCTCTGGACCCACTCGAGGTTGTCATCATCCTTTTTAAATTGAGGCGTACAGAACTGGACACAGGACTCCAGGTGGGGTCTGACCAGAGCAGAATCGAGTGGTACTATCACTTCCCTTCATCTCTAGACGCAATGCTTCTGTTGAACTGGTGCACCAGCTGCGCCTGTCCCCGGAAGCGTCTGCCTTGGTTACAGTGACACATACCTTAATTACATCCTGCTTGGATTACTGCAATCCATTCTACATGGGGCTGCCTTTTAAGACAGCCCGGAAACTTCAGCTGGTCCAAAAACACGCAGCCAGATTGCTGACTGGGGCTGGTTACGCCAATCACTCCCTTATGACACCAACTCCGCTGGCTGCCAGTCCATGGTTGGACCCCATTCAAAGTGCTGCTTTCAACTGATAAAGCTCTTTATTCCTTAAGTACAGGCTGCTTGAAGCTTTTTGCTCCGTATTATCGCCCAGTTTCTGAATTCTTTGGGTGCAGGGAGGCTTCTCGTGGCACAGAGGTTAAACTGCTGGTCCGCAATCTAAGCGGCGCTCACGACCTGGGGCTCGATCCCTGGTAGCCGGCACAAGGATCACTCAGCCTTCCAGGCAGACATCGGTAAAATGAGCCACCTTTTTTCTTTGGCTCCAACCCCATACGTGGGCATGTGGCCCTCAGAGAACTTCTCAGAAACCTGAGTGAGTCCCTCAAAGCCCTGGT
Organism: Phrynocephalus forsythii; assembly: GCA_029282475.1. NCBI lineage: Eukaryota > Metazoa > Chordata > Lepidosauria > Squamata > Agamidae > Phrynocephalus > Phrynocephalus forsythii. The sequence continues at coordinate 3,429,714 of JAPFRF010000016.1, read as the reverse complement.
TGTGCCCACTTTGCAACCAGTTGCTGTGAAATGTGTCGGTGAAGATTCTCAGTCATCCAGGTGAGGCTGCTGCGAAAGAGCGCAGGCAAACGCATTTAACAGGCACTTGACGTGATAATTATTATGGCAATTATATGGTAATTATGGTCATTAGATGGTGTTTCCATGTTTGTGGTTCAGGTAGCATCCGTTTTTTTTCCCTTCTGGCTGCTTGATGACGACCCAAGGGAGGCTGAGGCAATTCTCAGAGCCTCAAAATGTTACGTGTGTGTGTGTGTGCGTGTGCGTGTGTGCACGCACGCGTTTTGGACTCCACCTCCCAACATCCCCAGCTCCCCCTTTTCGGGGCTAAAGCCAAATAAATAAATAAATAAATAAATAAATAAATAAATAAATAAATAAATAAATAAATAAGAAAGAAAGAAAGAAAGAAAGAAAGAAAGAAAGAAAGAAAGAAAGAAAGAAAGAAAGAAAGAAAGAGTTACATTTCCAAGGTTGCTCCCACATTTCACTTTGTGAGAGTCCTGCAAGTAGAGGTGGGCACGAAACAGAAAAACCTTGGTTTGGTTCTTTCGGTTTTGGGCCCCTCAGTTCATTTCGTTTCATTTTGTACGAATTTTTAAAACAAAGGTTTGTGTGAAACGAACCAAAACAAACTGGTTCGAGTTATCTGGTTGGCGGCGGCAGCAGTGATCCCAGCGGCGGCAGCGGCAGCGGCGGGGGGGTCAGGTTGGTCTAGTGGCCGCTATCCACTCCAGCTGGTCGGCAGGGTTTTGGCCGTGGTGATCCTGGCGGCTGCTCAGAAGCCTCCTTGCGACCTCAGCAGGCCGCTCCACAGCGGATCGTTGTTGTTGTTGTTGGCGGCCCGGAAGGTGCTGGCAGCGGTTGTGCTGGGCGGCGGAAGGCCTCGCTGCCGCCTCTGGAGACCTGGCTGCGGTCACACTGGGCAGTGGTAGGCCTCACCGCTGCCTTCGGAGCCCAGGCAGTGGCCGCACTGTGTGGCAGGAGGCCTCCGAAGCTCCCTCCATGGAGGCTTCTCATCAGCACTGGCCACTCTGGGATCCGGGCGGCCAGCACGAGGCCTCCAAATCCCCCTCCGTGGGGGCTTGTCGGATGCAGGTGTGGTGCTGGGTGGCCAGGAGACCTCCCCAACCCGGACATCGGGGGGGGGGTAAGAGATGCTGGAGGGGGGGGGGACAAAAATGAACTGAATGAAGCGGAAATTTCCACTTCGTTTTGTTTGGTTTTTTTGAGGGGGCTGCTTGTTATTCGTTGTGTTATGTAACGAAAATAACAAATAACAAAATGTATTTTTATTCGTTTCGTGCCCTTCTGTACCTGCAAGTATTTGCCTGAGGGAAACCTGGTGGGCCAGGGAATCCCATTAAATTCAATGGGCCTGACATCCGTAGATGGGTACACAACAAAAGATGGAGAGAATCCATGGCTGTCCAGGCGCTGTTGGACAGTAGCTCTCACCAGCCCTGGCCAGGAACCATGGAACTTGTAGTCCAACAAAATCTAGAAGACCATGGGTCCCTCATTCCTGCCACACAGGGTATGCAGTATGACAAGGATATGGAGTAAAATTGTTGATAGATGAAAAACGACTCAATCCTAGGGCTGATTCCAAGTTTGCTCTGTGGCCACTATCTTATTGCTAGTGCCAACTAGAGGAGGCCTACTGACTCCATGGAATTTACTCAAGTGTTGACTTACCACACAGCTAGGAATTCAGTGGGTTGACCCTCTAGTTGAGAAAAGCAACAGGAGACGGGCCATCGTTTTCCCATGCATTTCATTATTTTTAAAAAAGAACCATAAATATGCATCTCATCTGTGCATCAGTCCATAAAATGCATCTGTCTCCCACCTGAAGGACTCAGGGTTTTATTCACATGCAGATGGATGCGGATTTAATCAAGTGATAAAGCCACTTGCACAATTGATCTAAGGAAATGTCTTTAATCGGAGTCCTTGCCCTAATTGATTTGGAAAAATATATATGTAAATTTGAGTTATATTTATGCTATAATAGGGAAAAGCCATTGGGTTCTTTTCCCCGTCTTGGCTTTGATGAGCAGCGGCTGCTAACGATGACAAAGGATTAGCATCTGGCATTTCTATGCGCTGGCATCCTGTCAGTGATGCAGGGTAATTAACAAGGAAGCAAGTGTGATCCATTTGCAGTCCACTCTTTTTGAAGACAGGAAAGGTACAAGGTAGTACTGAGACTTTAAAAAAAAAATTTTTTTTTTGGCAGAAAGTGGAATCAGGTACCCATCTGCTGCCAGGATAAGGAGGGGAAAATGTGGTTTTCATAAGCGCATGACTCAATGGATGCGTCTCATTTCATTCCCTGCTTTGCATATTTAAAAGAGGAAAAACTACCTGGAAAGTCCCTGGAAGAGAGGAGTTAACGAGCAATTAAGCATCACGGGTGATAAAGTACAAATATTGCCAGGAAAGCTTGATTGGTAAATTAGAGTTGTGAAATTAATCGACAAGGCGAATCTGCTGGGTGCATAATGCCGCTCGGTGTTTAGGGAAGTGTTTTACACAGTCTTTCATGAAATCCTTGCTGTGAAATTAATTTCACTCGGCTCCGATGGGGGAAGGCACCTGGGCCTTCCCAGTCTGAGAACTCTGCCAGCCAGAGGCAGGCGTGTTTGCAGGAATCGATAGATTTAGTTGCAAGTGGTGTTTGGGGGCTGTAAAAGTGTGTTGGCTCAGTGAGTTGGAGTTTCTGGCTGCAGAACAAAGGGTCTGAAGATCTAAAACCTGCAAAGGGCCCGCCTGACACCAGATTTCATTATTGTTAGAATATGGGACCACATCATAGAAGGGCTGGCTGCTTGCTCCATGTTTGGGAAAGTTTCTTTTCTGAAATACAATAATAACTTGGTTTAAGAGCATTTTGCAAGACGAGCAAACAATTTTTGCTTTGATCAACAAGCAATGTCCTGATATACAAGCACTGGAGAAGGTCACATGATCACAAGTGAGCCACTGGTGGCTCTCTTTCTCTCCCTCCCCCAGTTGGATTGTGGGTGATTGTCTGGAACATTCCATCTCAGGCAGCCTCCAGTGCAGAGGGAGAAGAGAGGAATAGAGGTCTCCCTTGCACTTGTCAGGAACGTTTTCAAAGGCAAATGCAGGTTAGGATTTTGTTTTTCTTTATATTTATATGTTTATTTAATTTGTTTTTACATTCTTATTTTTTAAAACAATTTCCAGTCATGGGGCAGCTAGTCAAGTGTGCATAGGGCTACAAATTGCACTGTATTATTGTCACATGGGGAACACAGAGTAAAATCTAGTTGTTAGTCCCAAGCAGAGCGTATTCCACAGCCAAGTACCTAAACCATGGTGCGGATGTGGACTTCTAGTCAACTTCTTTTGTGAGTTTTGGCACTTTGTGTGTGGAGTATGTGGTTTATGGAACCCCAGAATGAATCATACGAGTTTCCATTAATTCTTATGGGAAAATTTGCTTTGTTATAAGAGTATTTTGGTTTACAAGCATGTTTTCGGAATGAACTATGCTCATAAACCAAGGTATTACTGTACTGGTTGTGAGATTCCATCAGAGTTTCTTACAACCTTGCATGCTGCCTTTAGTAGGTGTGGCTGGGAGGAGCTTTTCTGCACTGGAGTGACTGCCTGTCAATCCTGCACTAACCAATCAGTTCTTCCTGCCTCTGATATCAAAGAAGCCCCATCTCAATACTGAGATTTCCTCTCTTGAATCTTTTGAGAGCTTTCTGAAAGGATTCATGTTGGTCAGTTGATCTGGAGGCAACGAAACTTCTTATTCTTTTTCTCACCAATGTCTCAGAGCTAGTGACTGAGACCGGAAGTGCTAGTTGATGAGAAAAGAGGTGGAGAAATCATATGGAGAAATTCGGCTCCATGCATTCTTGCTAAAGGGATTTGACCAAAGATTCTAAGATGCAGCAGATTCTGAGAGTTTTATTCCTGGGATCTGTAGTTTGAGAACATAATTGATGAAAACATTGGCTGGGAGATTTTTGCAACATTAGTTAAAGAAAAGTATTTTTCTCCAACTCATCTGTCCGTGCATAAACCTGTGTCCATGTTTTTATGTGCACAAAGGTAATTTCTAAATTATGGCAACCCAAGTAGGCTATTTGAGGTATGTAGGGGGTTCGAAGTGTTGTATTCCCTGGTGAATTTCCATGGTTGAGTGAGGATTAGAACTCAGGTCTGTTGAATGCAAATCCAACGTTCTACCCACCCCCACCTCTCTGTCTCTCGTCTTTAAGCTAATGATGGGTGGCTTCAGAAAGTTCTAAGAGACAACCCCAGACAGTGGAAGTACTACTTTCAAACTACAGTGCCCAGAATCGTATAGGGAGTTCTGGGTGGGAATTCTGGGAATCGTAGTCCAAAGAAGTGAGAGTTCTAAACTCTGGCTGTTTTCCAATTTGATCAGAACCTTTTTTGAGAGCCCCAGAATGGCATTAGACTTGGAAATCACTCCCAGTTATAAAGGGTTGCATCTTGTCTTTCAAAGGGCTGTGTGTGTGTGTGTGTGTGTGTGTGTGTGTGTGTGTGTGTGTTTGGCTTAAACAAGGCAAACTGATAAGAACAGATACTATACTTAATTTTAGCCAAAAGGTCTTAGTTACTGCTAGAAAACCTAAATTTGGTGCTGCTGAATGTATTTTGTCTATGTGTTTTATTTATGCCATTAAAGGTTTTGATTTGATTTGAACAAGGCGAATTACGTAGTGCTGGAGAGGTGGTTTCTCTGTCTCGCTTTCTGTCTCATTTTGCAAAAAGAGGAGGACGAGAACCACAGAGTATCAAACATGGGACTGGATGTGGTTCGCCATCCTGCAAAATTTCCACCTTTGGCTTAAAACCATCACCCGCATGCCCACCACCCACCTCTTCATCAGCCTTCTGAGACTGGCTGTGGGAGAGCAGGTCCTTTCTTCCCAGCTAACCCCTTCCCCAGCATCACAAGTCTCTTCCTTCTCACTGCTTTTAATTATCCATTAGTTATTAGTGGCATGATATTGCGACCTAAAGCTCCTTCCCCTCCTTCTTGTTTTATAAGTGTCGGCATGAAGCATGCCACCCGCTTTCGTTAATAAAAATATCACGTGCTTCGGAGGACCCTCCACCATTCAGAGGTTTGGGAGGGAACTGCGTGGTGGCGCTCAGGCTTCGAACACAACCACAACAGATGGCTGGGAGCTTCTGGGAGCCGGTGAGTAAGAACGGGACTTGTGGGATAACCCAAGTGGGAATAAACATGAAAGAGGCCCCTTTCTTTCATCCTACAAGCCTTTTCTGGCTTTGCAATGGGGGATTGTCTATCAAAGATGAAGGCCTTGAGATTCTGAAACAGAGGCCAATGACACAACAACAACAACAACAACAACAACAACAACAACAACAACAACAACAACAACAACAACAACAACAACAACATGCTGCTATACCAGGTGATAGTAGAGTCACCGAGAAACAACTTGAAAAAATTGCCCGATATCAGGATCTGATAATTGAACTACAGAGACTCTGGCATAAACCACTACAGGTGGTCCCAGTGGTAATCAGCACGCTGGGCGCGGTGCCTAAATTGCTAAGCAAGTATTTAGAAGGAACTGGAGTTGATAAAGTCACCATCAGTCAGCTGCAGAAAGCCGCCTTACTGAGATATGCTCGCATAATTCACCAATACATCACATAGTCCTAAACGCTTGGGAAGTGTTCGACCAGTGATTTATAATACATTACATTAAAAATTTGATTGGTGGTCCCAACTCTTGCATTGAGGTCACCTCCCAGAATAAAATCAGCAGAAGGGTAGGAATGCTTTAAGTTATCAATACATGTTAGGAGGTCGCTCTAGTGTGCTGATCTCCTAAGGGTATCAAGAGAGGGAGGCAGATAGACATTAACAAGGATAAGCTCAGCTCCCTCTATGGTAATCCAAGCTGTCTGCTGAATTTATTCTGGGAGGTGACCTCAATGCAAGAGTTGGGGCCACCAATCAAATTTTTTATAAAACAGGGATGGCTGAGGATGAACACTATCTTCCTCCCTTATGTGGACTGACCAGGAGGTCAAAAGATCGGTTTTACAATGCTGCTGGATTAGCCCTTGCCAGATTTTCTATTTGCACCAATATTATCTGGCTTGATGGTCTACTTGACTTCCCTAATGCTGGCGAACATACCTTTGTATCCCCCTGAGGCTCCAGCGTTGTGGACTATCTCCTAGTTTCGACAACAACAAAACAGCAAGTAGTACACGTTGCAGTTGGCAATTATGTCATCAGTGACCACCTTCCTTTAATACTGTCTCTAAATCTGCTAAGATAGAGCATAGGGCATCGTCTGCCGGGGATGCTGATAATTTGATGCCCAGGTCTAAAATCCCGGTCAATAAAGATCTGTTCACTAAATTCCATCAATTAGTGATAGCCCAAGGAAGCAGAAAACTTCTACAAGGCATTCTAGTGAACCCTGACTATTCCAGCCAAATTAAAGTCTTTGAATCCTTTATAAACCTAATTTTTCATTCCTTGAGTCATAAGCCCACACTGTGCCGCTATGGGGGACCACACAATAACCTTAATTGGTTTGACAAGGAATGCAGAGAGCTTAAGGTTCTATTGCGCGCCTCTTTTATGGACTTCAGGCAGATCAATGCCCAAGGTGACTTAGTAAAATACTTTCAGTATCATCAACAGTTAAAGGCCCTACTCCGTAAGAAAAAGCAAAATTTCTTCCATAACCAGTGGAATAAGCTACTTCAAGCTGTTGCTCAGAATAACACTAGACAATTCTGGTCTATTGTTACGGGCTTCTCAAGATCAGAGGTGCAGGACTCAGATGCAGTTCCACCATCTAGGTGGGTTCAACATTTTTCTGACTTTTTTTTATAGGAATAAGCCCACAATTAACTGTCCTGACTTTTCCTCCCCCAACCTGCCTGAGTGGCCGCCAGTATGCCCTGAGGATATCTATAAAATTATTGTAGGTCTACGGTTGGGTAAGGCTCCAGGCCCTGACAGTATACCCCCTGACCTCCTAAAATGTGATCCAGCTTGGTGGTCCTCACTACTAGCCCCATTTTTCACAACAATCAATAGAACTGGCCTTATACCCAAAGATTGGACAACTGCCACAATTGTTCCCATCTACAAAAAGGGGGATCCTAATTTCCCAGAGAATTACAGACCTATCAGCCTATTATCGGTAATTGGCAAAGTTTATGCCAAATACCTAAGCAATAAACTTTCCTCCTGGATAGGCGCCGAGAACATCTTAGGCCCTGAGCAATCAGGATTCTGTCAGGGCAAATCCACGTTAGATAACTGCGCTATCCTTTCACACGTGGTCTATAAACAGGTCAAGATATCTATGTGGCTTTCCTTGACCTGAAGGGTGCTTTTGATTCTGTAGATAGAGAGCTACTTTGGGATAATTTATCCAGATGGAATATTGATCAAAGGCTACTTCTGCTAATTAGAGCCTTGCATGCCAATACCTTATGTCAGTGTTTTTAAACCTTTTTTGGGCAAAGGCACACTTGTTTCATGAAAAAAATCACGAGGCACACCACCATTAGAAAATGTTAAAAATTTTAACTCTGTGCCTATATTGAATTGCAGTTTGGGCACTCGGTCTCTAAAAGGTTCGCCATTGCTGGTGTAGGGAGAAGCAGGACAGAGGGGCCACAGATTGAGGCAGCCCGCTCTCTACCACCCAGTTCCCACTTACCTGTGTTGTTTTTTTAAAGACATTTTGCCCTGCATGGACTTCTGTGTCCAGTGGAGACCTGAGAAGGGGCACTGACTCTCCAGGAACACAAATAAGACCCAAAAGCCCATCTTGCTCTCCACACTGTGGCCAAGGCAGATGCCTTCAGCAAGTCCAGCGACAGGAGGAGGAGGATGAAGGAAGGCAGGAAGGAAAGAAGGCAGAAAGTGTTCTGCTTGTATACCGCCCCTCCTACCACTTCAAGGAGTCTCTGGGCGGTTTACAGTTTTAATTACGGTAGGCAGGCTGCTAGACATACACATATGCAGGCTAGAAATGAGCACGTTTCTATGAAGAGGGGAAAGGGTAGGAATGGAAAGAGAGAGGTGGGGGAAAAAAAAGAAAGAAAAGACAGAGAGAGAAGAGGGCAACGGAGGAAGACAGAAAGAAAGGGGCAAGACTTCAAGGAACCCATCGCGGGGCCCCTCAGAGACGGCTCTTCCCCTCCCCGGACCCTAAAGGCCGGCCGGCCGAGGAGGAGCCGTGCCAGTAGCCCCCCGCCCGCCCGCCTCCTCAGCCCAGGCCCGGCGGAGGCCTCCTCCATCCCCTCCTCCTCGCAACCCTGCCGTGGTGCTCGAAAAAGCAGCTTCCATAACCAGGTGCCCCTCCTCCCCTTCCCCTCACCTGGTGGTTTGTTCTGGGCTGGGGCTCCCGGGCAGTTCCACCATCGGGGGTTCAGGCTGTCGGGAGGCTCAGTCCATTGGTAGCTCCCAGGAAAGGGGTGGTGGTGGTCCAGGATAAAAAAGGAGGGGGAGAGACAGTAACCCCCTGACCTCCTAAAATGTGATCGGCAGCGGTCCTCACTACAGGCACAGGGCAAACACTAAGAGAATGAGCGGGGCCAGGTCCGGCCAGGGAGGAAGTGTTCCCAGCGCCAAAAAGGGGGATCCTCGGGGGAGGAGCCAAGCTGGCCCTTGGACACTATTTATAGCGCCTCCCAGCTGTGGGCTGCCCGCCAGCCCTGGGTTGAATTTCTTTAGAATTTTTCAATTTTTCCCACGGCACACCAGGTCAAGATCTCTATGTGGCACACCTAGTGTGCCGATTCTGTAGATAGAGAGCTACTTTGAGATAATTTATCAGATGGAATATTGAAAACTTCTGCTGCCTTATGTATGGTTAGATGCTCTCAGAATGGCAAACTAACTCAACCCTTCAAAACAAAGGCATGAAGCAGGGCTCCATTCTGGCCCCAATACTTTTTAACCTCTTCCTAAATGACTTAGCTCCTAATCTGCAGAATGTGAATAGCCATTTCCCAAAACTGGGTCTGACGCAGGTTCCATTGCTTTTGTACGCCGATGACACAATACTTCTCTCTTGCACTAGGATAGGTCTGAAACGCTTACTTAATATCACCACCGACTATTTCTCAGCCAACACATTGAAGGTCAATTACTCCAAATCTAAAATAATGGTCATTGCGAGAAAATGGACTGCCCACAAATGGCTTTGTAAGGGTTAATGTTATGGAGCAGGTAAAGTCATTTAAGTACCTGGGTGTTCACTACAATTATAGGCACACCTGGATCTCCAATCACAAGTATGTCCTAAATTCATGCAAGATTTCTGCTAGCGCAATTTCACGATTCTTTTTTAGTTATAGTAATCGGTATGTACCGGCTTCCCTGACAATATTCAAGACCAAAACCCTCTCTCAAATCTTATATGGATCACCAATTTGGTATAAAGCTATAGATCGCACAGTGGAGTATTCAAGCCTCTTTTTTGAGGAGAATCCTAGGCCTCCCTAAATGTGTCCCATATGCTGTTCTTTGCTTAGAAACTGGCGTGATACGGCTGAAGACCTTGGCCAGATTAAGAGCTATTAAATTCTGGCTTGGAATCCTCTACAACCCAGTTCATACCCGTTTATTATATCAACTTTTGATAGATCCTGACCTCCCAGTCGAAATCTCCGATGTTCTTACCACTCTTAAAGTAGCGGGATTGGAGATTGAGCAGTTTGGCATGTTAAGTCAATCTGAAGCATATAGGACTATTAAAGACAGGCTATTGAACATTGAATGGCAAGAACTGTGCAGTGAAGCTAATACCATCAGCTCCCCACTTCAATTTAACATCCCAGTCCTACCTGGGAAGCCTGCTTTTTTTCTGACTTACCTAACATGTCCTGAATTTTCTCGCAAAGACAATTGCCAGATGCAATTCCTTCCCCTCTGCACTATTGTCGGGCAGGTTCAATGGAATCCCTTACTCCCAGAGGATCTGTCCATGTCAAACGAATGCCGTTGAAATGCTTGAACACATCTTCTTTCATTGCCCAATTCACGATGCACTTCGTAAGACATATCTATCCTCGATCCTCGAGTCGATAGAATGCAAGGGTGGGAAAACTTGGTTAAGCTTAGGTTTCTTCTCTCTACGCAAGTCACCTCTTATCTGGATGAGGTGGCCTCCTTTGCCTCTGAGATTATAGCAGCACGAGGATCTGGGCTTCCCTATTCCCCACCTCATTGGCTTGAGTAGCTAATGCATATATTAGAACCACCGGTTCCGTGTTTGATTTCCTCTTTGCTGTACCTTATTTTCTCTTGTTGTGTTGTTTTATTTTGTTTAATGCCAATAAAGGTTGATTTGATTTGAATGCAAAATCCAGCGTAGTTAGCTGTGTGATGATGATGATGATGATGATGATGATGATGATGATGATAATAACAACAAAAACAACAAAAACAACAAAAACAACAAAACAACAACAAACTAGGCTGGATTTATTATTATTATTATTATTATTATTATTATTATTATTATTATTATTATTATTATTATTATTATTACTACTACTACTACTACTACTACTACTACTACTACTACTACTACTACTACTACTACAGTGGACCCTTGTATAACAAACAGTTTGTATAACATAAAATCTGTACAACATAAAAAATTCCGGAAATAGGGGAAATTTGCTTAACATAATCGCCTATGGGGAATATCCGTACAACATAAAAATGGATTACACCATTTTCAATGCATTCCTATGGGAATTTGTATAAAGGAAAAGTTGCTTAACATAATGTCATTTGGAACAAATTAATTCCTTTATACAAGGTACCACTGTATTATTATTATTATTATTATTATTATTATTATTATTATTATTATTATTATTATTATTATTATTATTATTATTATTATTATTATTAAAATTTGGTAACATCCAGTGAGCAGAATAGCTTCAAGTTCTCCAGGGTAGAACACCTCTTTTTCTCATCAGCTGGCACTTTTAGTCTCAGTAACCCACTAGGAGACATTAGGAGGAGAAAGACTCATAGGTTCCATTTACTTATAGTGGGTAGTTGACTGCAAGTTAAAAACACGGCTGCTTTGAGTAACAAGTGCCAACTGGCTCACTACTTTTAAGAGAATGACAGACTCCCAAGAGACAAAATAAATGGTGCAGCGGGTGGGGGTGGGGGTGGGGAGAATTGGAGCAAAGACGAGTGGCACTCTTTGAATTTAGAGGCCAAAGGGAATTATGTCTTACGGCTGGATAGAATGAGCGTCACCCCAGGCCAGAAAGGTCCCTCCCAGCCAAACTTACTAGACGCAGCATGCGAGGTTGTAAAACCTCCACCAATATTTTGAAGGTTGGGTGGCAGGGATTGATTACATTGCCCTTAATGAATGCACGTGTGTTTTGATTCTGATCATGATGGTTCTCAGAACTGTTTCCTGCTGATGAACAGACGAGGGTGATGATGAGGATGTCTGCGTGATGAGTTAGTGAATGTTATGAGTGCAGAGATTTGTGGATGACTGGCTTTTCTTTCTCATGTTGCAGTGGATGATGGCTCTGTTGCCACTTCTTTTTCGGACTAGTTCCACGGTTTCTGTGGGCCATCCTTGGCTCCAGTGCCAGAAACCGGAATGGAGAAAAGAAAGATGAAAGCCCTCCAAAGATGCTGGTATTTTGGTACTCATCAAAAGCCCCAGCACCAGAAAGAATCCAGAAAAAAAGAAAGAAGATAACCTCTCAAGACCCTGAAGAAAAGCAAACTGGTTTCTAGCAGCACCCCCCCCAATAGACTTTCCCAAGGTTTTGGATGGTACTCTGGATGTAGGTCAAAGAATTCCTACAGGTGAGCTGGCACACTTAGGTAATTATGGGTTATTTGTGATTCTCCAGCAAGGCTTCAAGGAGGTACAAATGAGCAGGCTGTTCCGTTTTCATCCACCCTGGCTTGCGTTGCTCACAGCTGGGGTGCCTGAGTTTTTGAGGATTATGCAGTAATTTGGAAGAATCTGGTGTTATAAATCTAATATTTTCACGCCGTGTCACCAGTGAGCAGAATCTACGAGTAGCTCTCCCTGGTTTTTCCCTCCAGTGACGGTAAGGAAGAAAGCAAGAACAGTATTGGCAGACCTAATTCAGTACGAACACTGAATATGCAGGGATCCTGACTTCTCAGTCTTATTTATTTGGTTAAAAAATATATATTTTACTGCATAATCCTCAAAAACTCAGGCACCCCAGCTGTGAGCAATGCAAGCCAGGGTGGATGAAAACGGAACTAGAATTCCTGGCAATGTTTGACATCCCCACACCTCCAAAGAAAAAAGTCAGCCTGTCTGGCTTTGGGCAACCTGCACAATCCCAGAACATCCCTTAGAACAAGCATGTCCAAACTTCAGCCCTCCTGATGTTTCAGACCACAACCCCCAGAATTCTAAGCTAAGACTGCCAATGACAAAAAACTGTGGGAGTTGCAGTCCAAAACATCTGAAGGGCTAAAGTTTGGACATGCCTGCCTTAGAAGAAGGAAAGAGTGAGCCTTTACTAGGTAACTTAAACCTGGAAAACTCTGGCAAGGGTAACCATAAGGCAGAATTGACCTGATGGCATGCAATTATTATAACAGGTGGTTTTTTTTTTACATTCTGCAATCTGATGCATGTTAGCAGAGTCCAGCAAACGTATTGGGATTAATATCTGAGAAAATAATTCACAGGATCCTTTCCACAACACAGTCATGCGGGTAAGTCTTTCTTTTGTGTCCGTCATGGGTAATCTCCAAATGTTTTTGTCATGTGCGGTCTATGATGTATTGTGATCCTATGAGTGTGTAATCCTGCTCGTATATATATATATCGCCCTGCCTTTTTCCTTAGTCAAGGGAGCCATCACTATTGAAAACACAACATGACATGATTAAAAACACAATCTATTAAAAGCTAAGAGCAGTAAATTATTCAAAGATATTAAAATAATTAAAGGAACATAATATTAAAAATGTCAGGGAAAACGAGTATTACAAGATTTCAATCATAATGGAAACTGTCTTAAACAGCCAGCTGCTAAGGAAAAGACTGCCTGGTGAGAGAGAAAAAAGACTTTGCTTGCTGAAATGTTATATATGCATGCACTGTACATGCATACAAACCAAAATAAACAAATAAATAAATAAATTATTCTTCTCTCTGTAGCCCCAGTGAGGAATTGAACTCCCAATGACTTTAAAACAACCGCAACCACAACCCCACCTTTGAACTGCTGAACTGGAAGGGGCCCTCTGGAACATCACGTCTGGTATATACTTTATTTTTATAGATAAAATCTGTGAAATCTATGAAGTTCCTTCTATTCAGGACTGGAAAAAACTGAGGATTTTATATATAAGAGTCCATCGTTTTTCCTGTTTTTCCTGCTTCTAAGTTGCTTTTCCTTGCACATTGCTTGTAGAATTTTCCTAAATTCATTGGAAACGTTCCCAAATTGCTTTTCTTCCCCATGTTCAAGTGATACAGGGTGGGATGCAAATATGGTAAATACCCACAATACTAATACTATACATATGTTCTTCTAAAAGGGGGAAGAACTTCAGGGAAACCGGTATCTAAAATCCTATTCTGGGGTAAAGTCCTAGACCGGGTTGTGGCCTCGCAGCCACATAAACTACAGTGGACCCCCTTTTATAACAAGCAGTTTGTATAACATAAAATTTGTACAACATAAAATATTCCAGAGATACGGGAAATTTGCTTAACAGAATTGCCTGTGAGGCGAATCCGTGCAACATAAAAATGGGATTAGTAAAGGTAAAGGTTTCCCCCCGCACATGCGTGCTAGTCGTGTCCAACTCTAGGGGCGGTGCTCATCTCCGTATTCAAGCTGAACAGCCAGTGTTGTGCAAATCCATGGCCACGTGGCTGGCGTGGCTGCAAGGAAACAGTGTTTTACCTTCCCACTTTTTATGGCAGTACCTATTTATCTACTTGCATTTACATGCTTTCGAACTGCTAGGTTGGCAGGAGCTGGGGTTATCAGCGGGAGCTTGCTCCACTGTGTGGCACCCGGGATTCGAACCTCCGAGCTGCCGACTTAAAAATATTCTAAATCAATCAACCAATATGGACAAAATATTCTAAATCAATCAATCAATCAATCAATCAATCAATCAATCAATCAATCAATCAATCAATCAATCAATCATCTCTTGTGCAACCCTGAGTGAAGGCAGAGGAGAGGGGACCCCACCAGCTGTCACAAAAGGATGCGGACAAGGACAGGCGTGACTTTCCGTCCCCCTTCACGACACAGCCAGAGCTGCCCTTGTGCAGCACCGGGGGGGGGGGGAGCGAGCAGCAGATGGCAGCGAGCAGCCTGCGAGATCACGAGAGCGACAGGCAGAGATGGGACAACCACCGTGGAATTAATGATCCGATCGATGCGAGCACGGGACGGTGGCCGGCCTCTCAGAGCATGGCGAAATGGCCTGCCGTTGTCCAGATCTGTGGGCAGCTGGCCCCACAGCGACGGAGAGCCCGCCTTATGTCTGTGCGCACGCACGCATCCCCTTGAGTGGTCCGTTCGCATTAGGAGAGCATCCTTCCTTGACCGGGGCCAGCTGCAGACAGACTACAACTTCCATCACCCAAAGAAAGTGCGCCTTCCTGTGGGATCCCTGCCTTTGAAGTTCAGGCATCCTGAACCCCCAAGAGACCTGGTGGGCACTTGGATATCAGCCTCTGGACGTGGGAGCAGGTCTGCAGCGGAGATGGGACCCAGTGCAGAAGCCAGGGCACTTAAGAACTCCTGATGTCCCTGTAGCGCAGAAATCAGCCTCCAGCAGGGAGGATTTGAGGAGAAGCCGCAGGGAGGAAAAACAGGCTGTTGCACCCTGAGATTAGGCCAGTGTTGGCAAATCTATGGCACGGGTGCCAAAGTTGGCCCTCGGAGCCCTTTCTGTGGGTACCCAACATTGCCCCTTCACAGCTACCTGGATTCAGGTTAAATTGCTATATTGGCACTTTGTGAAAAATTAGTGGGTTCTGAATCGCAGCTTGGCCACTCGGTCTCTAAAAGGTTTGCCATCACTGGATGAAGCTCACAGGGGTGCCTAGAGGTCTCAGATGCTAGAGACTTGAGACCTTTCCTTTCTTTCTACTGCCAATGATTTACACTTGTTTACGGCACCTAATAAAAGGCTTCCAGCTGCATGCGGTAATCAGCATTCTGCTCAAAAGACCTCCATGCTGGTTGCCTCATTTCTTTTCTGACACCTTACATCTGGACCATCAATCGTGGATGTTGTAGTTTATGCAGAGGTTATTCCAACCTCGCATGGCGCCTATAGTAGGTATGGCTGGAAGGGGCCTTCTGGAGCTGGGATGGGGCCGTCAGTCTCAGAAACCATTGAATTCAATGGTTCAGTGCCCTGCTATTGAATTCAAAGAGAGGCAGGCTTCTCTGCTACGAGCCTTCCCTCCTCTCCTTCAACTTTTGGAGTTAGTCGTCTGTTGGACGCAGTGAGTCTGTTGAGCCCTGTTGCTGAGAGGCAGTCGTGTTTTGCCTGCTTGCTGTTTAATCTGTTTAATTGTAAGTAAATGAAACTGTTTTATTTATTTATTTTTCCTCCTAATAATGTCCCAGAGTGAATTAATCCATCCCTCTTGAGAGATCTGGTGGTAGAAGACCAGACAGCAGATTTTTTTTCACTTTGGTTTTAATGTTCAGGCATGTGTTTATACCATGAAATCATATTGCAAGTGTGCCCACCCACTCCCGTATTTTCCCTGGACAGCCACCTGAAAACAACAACAACCCGTTTTCTTTTCAAACTGAAATCTCGCACCTTGGAAGGTCTAGCTAAGGACAAGTTGCTGCCTGAGATGCGGGCCAAGGTGACTCCTTCCATGTCACCCGCACACAATCAGACCTTGCCAGCTGGATCTGATCCCTCCTACATTTCAAGAGTCAGTGTGCACCATCACACTTGAGAAAAATGAGCCTGCTTCGGGAGAAAAGATCAGAGCACACGGCGCGCACATAACTCTGTCCTCCAGTGGAGGAGAACAATTCGATATGCACGGCTCAAATGACCGAGGAGATGTCTGCCACCTTCCACCAGATGGACGAGCTGGCCCAACACCTGTTGCAGAGTCTTGAATTCCTGATTAAATTCCTCTAGCTGCCTAACAGAAGTGCAGGACTTCACAGAGCACAATAGCTTCACATTCCCCAAGGTAGCCCTCATTTTTTTCCTCATTAAGTGGCACTTACACTCTCAGTAACTCACTCTCTAAGACATTGACAGGAGAAAGGATGAAAGGTTTCTTTACTTATGGTTGAATGGTTCAAACAGCCGATGGGCAACCTTATTTATTTATTTATTTATTTATTTATTTATTTATTTATTGAGCTTATATACCGCCCGTCTTCCCGAAGGAACTCCGGGCGGTTCACAGCATAAGAAATACTAATAACAACTTTTATATAGACAAAAACAGTTTAAAAACAGTTAAACACAAGTAGCCAGACTAGGCTTGACTACTTCCCAGCAGCTGACCTCCACTGACTCTCTGCTTTTCACAGACACACGGTAGAGTTTGATACAGAGAAAAAAACAGTATGCAGCAAGTTGGCCATTCACAAAGACACAAACAACCCATCCGGTGCTAATATTTGGACAATCTCATGGGAGAAGGCAGCAGGCATCCCATTTGCCAATAAATACATTTTGCAGAAATATATGTAAACACACACACAGTCTCATGGAAATGCATAAATTTCCCCCAGGACTCTTTAAAGTGTTGTCTCACTCCAAGGAGGGTTTTTTTAACGTTTTCTCATTTCCTAGACAAAGACTTTTCTTGGCACTACTTGAGAAATCTATTGTCAGCTTCCGAGGAGTTTTAGATGGGTTTAGAAGATAGTGTTTTAAGTCAACAAACCATCCATGGGCTTCTTCCCCAAATCTCTCAATAATCTCACTAGGGAAGAAAGATCTCTTTAAATACTTTTGGTCTGTGGGGCATCCTGCAGTTGGAATTATAGCAATGTGCATATTATACCTTTAAGAGCTTTGCATGACTTTGGTGTTTAACATAATCTGCAGTACCTTGAATAACGTTTCCTTCCCTTTTTCTACTCTGTCAGGGTGTCAGTTGGCAATATCAGTGTGCTAAAGTTTGACAGTTATGGAGTCAGAAGTGAGCCTGAGAAAATTGAGTAAAATACTGTGATGGGGGTTCCTGCATGGCAGGGGGTTGGACTGGATGGCCCTTGAGGTCTCTTCCAACTCTAGGATTCTATGATTCTAACTTTATGTAGCCAGACAGTTGTTCAAATAATGAAGTTAACCAGTTAAGCTCTCAAACTATGCAACAAATAAAGATGTTTATTTTATTCCCATATATATGAAGATTTGTGAGTAAAATAGAAACTTTTTTATTCTTTTTCAGCACTAGTCTCTGATTCAATCTATTGCCACTCCATTACCAGTTGAGGTAAATCTTACTCACCAAGCAATTAAGGGGTGGTAAATTTGGGGGGACGACTAATAATGATAATTATAATAATCTGTTCTGTAGGTCCACATATGTATTTTTCTTCACTTTGTTGTGGGAGACTTTAGGCTGGCAATTTCCACACTCCACACTCTGCCGCTCTGCGGTGTAATGACTGCTTGCTGGCAGCAGTCAATCAAGCGTCCAGCTCTGAAGTGAGTAGATTACGTCACCAAAGCTGACAAACCGTAAGCGTGTCTGACACATTAAAATGGTACATTTGGCAGGCAAATCTAAGTCCCTGACAGTGAGCGAGAAGCAGGATATTTGGGGCGGGGGTGGGGTTTTCTGGAAGATCATTGTCACACTTTCAGATGATTCAAGATGTGTCGCTCAAACAGGAACTCTTAACTTGATGGAAATGACACGCCATTGTGCTGCTCAGCTTCAACCTGCACTTCGAGGTTAATCTAGTAAAGCTTGCCACTTTTCCAGAAATCTTGCAAATGTCTCTGCAAGATGCCAAGATGACCTTTCCTATAGATTTCTCAGCAGGCACTAATGGCAAGAAAGAGGCTCAGTAGCCCCCTAAAGCAAGCCTGCACAACAGGTAGACCGCGGGCTACTGGTAGCCCGTGAAGGGTTCAAAAGTAGCCCGCCAGGCACCAATAAAAAAGTGAGGGGATAAGTTCTCCACCCTTCCCTCCACCATCCCAAGGACCACCACTGCCCCAGCAAAGTTTTGGGTCTGCCAGCCTACTGTCTCAGCCGAATGGGGCAGTTAAGGGCCATGGCGCGTTCCCCTGCTCCCCCCACTGGCCAGATGATTGAGTGGGTGTAAGGGAAGTGTGTGCATGGTCAGCCTTCTCATAGGAATGCATTGAAAATCAATTAATCCGTTCCGGAGGGAAAGGATTTCAATGCATTCCTATGGGAAACTGCTGCTCTACTTACAATTTTTTTTACTTACAAGCATGTGCTTGGAATGGATAAAATTCATAAGTAGAGGCATTCATGTAGTAGCCCTCAGGTACTTTGGGACAGAAAAAGTAGATCTCCGCCTGTTCAAAGTTAGACAGCCCTGCCCTAAAATAACTAGTCCAGGTTTTGGTCCAGACAGATAATCGGGAGTCAGAATGTAGGTGGAGGATGACTGTTGAATCCCTGGAGCTCGTCTCCAGGAAATGTACATCAGATTAGGGATGGGCACAAAACGAAAAACGAAATGCTGTTTCGTCGTGTCGCTACGTAATGAAATGAAACGAAACGGAATGAAACGAAACGGCACAAGGAAGCAGCATGTTGTTACAGACATAACTTTTGTTGTTGTTGAAATAAACCATTTCATTCCGTCTGTAAGTCGCTTGGGGGAGGGGAAAAGGTTTTTTAGAAAAGCTCCAAGCTTTAAAAAAAAGTTTCCCCCTCACCCAAGCTGCACCAGCTGATCAGCGCTAGGGTGGGGGAAAAGTTTTGTTTTTAAAAGCTCAATAATAATAATAATAATAATAATAACAACAACAATAACAATAATAATAATAATAACAACAACAATAATAATAATAATAATAATAATAATAATAATAATAATAATAATAATAATAATAATAATAATAATAATAATAATAATAATAATAATAACCTTTATTGTCGTACAACCAGTGTACAATGAAATTGGCTGAGCTCCCTCCCTCCCCCCAACACCATCCCACTAAAAAGCCATTCAATCTGATATCACACTGTGTGCTTGCTGCACAACTCGCCAGCCCCACGAGTCTATCACGTGTTGTCACGTCCCGTTTAACAGTCAAACAGCCCACTGATAAAAACTGTTTTTAGCCTGTTGGTACGGCTTGCTAAACTTCTGTATCTCCTACCCGAGGGTAGGAGAATAAAGAAGTGCTGACCGGGGTGTTAAAGTCATCCAGGCTTTAAAAAAACCTTCCCCCTCCCCCAAGTTGCACCAGCTGATCATTGCAAGGGTGGGGGGAAATCTTCCCCCACCCCAGCGCCGATCAGCTGGCAGGCGGAGCTTGGGGGAGGGAATTTTTTTTTAAAGAAAGCCCAGGGCTTTAAAAAAACTTTTTGTCCCTCCGCCAGTTTCCAGCCCCCCCCATGAACCACTTCGTTAATGGTTCGTTTTTTACAAAATTTTGAAAAAAAAATCATATGAACTGAAATGGGAAAAATGTCTGGGGGGAGGGAGGAAAGGGGAAAAAACATAGTATTTTCGCTTTGTGCCCATCCCTGCCTCAGATCTAAACTGCCAATGAAGAACTGACACACAGAGAGACCAATTGTGGATCCATCAAAGGAACTACAGACACCACCTTCAGGAGGCAAGGCGGAGGTCTGCTCCTGAGCCAGGGTGTGTGTGTGTCAGGGTTTATATCAGGTTCGTACACAAAGGCAGGAGGGGAGCACAGTGGTTTATACAGGAGGTCAATATGTAAACAGCACATATACAGAACGTATCACCGCTGTCTGAGATTCGCCAATGTTTACAGATGGAAACTGGAAGAGAATGATGAGTTTAATGGTGGAGTTGTTGTCATCTGTCTTTGTAGTCTCAGTCTGGGTGCCCCCTCAGGAAGGGAAGGGGATTAAGGACACAAAGAGGAGGGGGGGTACTTATGTGCAGGGTGATTTGCTCACAGAATGCCCAGGTATGGAAAAACAATTGTTTTTCCTCTGGCCAGTTTCGTCTTTAACCAGAACCACTGCTATTGTTATTTTCCAGCAGTGTTAATCTGGGAGACCCAGGCAGGCTTGGTATCTCTTTGAATCCATATCCCCCCTTACAACAGAGAGAGGCCATTTTTTCCATTTCTTTCCTGCTGGGAAACTTTGCTCGGCCGAAGACACCTCTAAGGTGCGTCTCCATCTTTTCCCCACAATGCTCTTGTTCCGTGAACCAACACTATATTGTTGCAGAATTTTGAATTTCTGGTTAAATTCCTCCAGCTGGGGAGTGGAAGTACAGGGATTTACTATAGGAAAATAGTTTCAAGTTCTCCAGATAGCTCCCCCCCTTCTCATGAACTGGCATTAAAGTCTCAATAACTCACTCAAAGAAAATGTGTAAGGGAAAGAATAGAAATGTTTCATTACTTATAGCAGGCCTGCCCAACAGGTAGACCGTGGGCTACTGGTATCCTGTGAAGGGTTCAAAAGTAGCCCGCCGGCCATCAATAAAAAAGTGAGGGGATAAGTTCTCCCTCCCTCCCTCCCCCACCCCAAGGACCACCACTGCCCCAGCAAAGTTCTGGGTCTGCCAGCCCACTGTCTCAGCCAAGCGGGGCAGTTCATTGAAATCTGTTCCCTACAGAACAAATTAATTGGTTTTCAATGCATTCCTGTGGCAAACCACTGCTCTACTTACAAAAGTTTTTACTTATGAGCATGTGCTTGGAACAGATAAAATTCATAAGTAGAGGTTTTAGGGTAGTAGCCCTCAGGCTCTTTGGGCCAGAAAAAGTAGACCTCAGCCTGTTCAAAGTTGAACAGCCCTGACTTATAGTTGTGAACAGCAGCAAACTAACAATGCTGCTTCCTACAGAAGAAGAAGAAAAAACACACAGAAAAAAGAACACCTAGCAGAGAGGCGGGGCTCTCTTTGAATTCAGAGGCGGAAAGGAATGATTGGTTGAGGAGACTGACAGTCACCCCAGCCCAAAGAGGCCCCTCCCAGTCACTCAAACCACAGGCAGCATGCAAGGTGATCAAAACTCTCCCGGGAAAAAAAAAAAAACTTTTCCCAGACGCAGAGAAGGCATTGAAACACATCTTTGGAAGCCAGAGGCCAGGGAGGGAAGCTACCC
>JAPFRF010000016.1:242606-273138 GCA_029282475.1 Phrynocephalus forsythii | reverse complement strand
CATGTAAGTCCCACTCAGTCATGGGTGGCAGGGTCCCGCTTGAAAGAGATAGCAGATAAGTTAGCAGGAAAACAGAAGCAGCATGTCAGGAACTGGCAAAACCAGTGTCAAGAGAGAAACGGGGGTTGCTCTTGCATTTAGTCTCTCTCTCTCTCTCTCTCTCTCTCTCTCTCTCTCTCTCTCTCTGTCGTGGTCTCGTTTCCCTTCCCCTGGCATCACTGCCTGTCCCTCATGGCATTTTTTCCTTTTAGGGCCCCGTCACGGTCAAAGTCCAGGTTCCCAACATGCAGGACAAGACTGAGTGGAAGCTGAACGGGCAGGTGCTGGTCTTTACGCTCCCTCTCTCTGACCAGGTAAGTCGCCCAGGGTTACCCTGAGGAACAGGCGGACAAATTCTATATTCACAGGGTGTTCTGCCCCAGCAGTGAAAATAGGGAATTTCCTTTAAGCTTAAGAATTATGGGAATTGTAGTTTTAGGTTGCATGCCTAGGAAATAGCTCTGATCCGTCAGGACATCTATTGCATGTGGGTCCTAGCACGTATTTGCATGCTTTATTAGCCTTGTCTGCCCACGGCAACATACACGTGGAACACCAGGGAAGACACCACTTCGTTTTTACTGTTCTGCTTCCTGCCCTCCGCGGTGGGCTGTGAGCCGAGGGGGGGGGGGTGGCTTTTAGCACAACAAACGTAGGAGAACGAGGGTTAAAAGGAATTGTTTATTCCATGCCATTCCAACTTATAGGTTGTAGCGGATTCTTCATGAAATGCACCAGGTCTCCTTAGCCTACATTTCTCTTTCTGTCTGTAAAAACGAAGTGGTGTCTTCCCTGGTGTTCCATGCAGGAAGCGGAACACAGGGGCTTGGCTGATCCTCAGAATGGCTTCTGGAGGTCAGAGGGGCATTTTCATGTCCAAACAGGACCCCGCCACCACTGCCATCTTAAGCAGACGGGCTGCATGGAAGAAGTCAGTGCTTTCTCGCCTCTCTTTCCAGCACAACCTCTGCTTGGGACTGATAGCAGTTTACACACCTCCATTTTTCAAGCAAAGATGGTGAGAGGCCACTGACACGTTTTGCCAGGCACAATAAGTGCAGCCTTTCTCATCTGTATTCGAGAGCCACAGCTCCTCCATTGAGGCGCTTGGCTCAGCTTTCCCAGCGAAACCGGCGTCAACCCTGAAAACCCATCACTGGTGATCAGTGGGAAGTCCTGTCCGCGTGGCAGAAGCACCGACCTGGTGGGTGCTTGTCAGTTTGGTCCAAAGGAATTCTCTCCTGTGAGCAAAGCAGAATCTGGTGGCTTGGATGTTGCCGTCTTTGCTGCCCCAAACATTGTCAAATTCTTTCGAAGTTCACTTGCCTCAGCTTTGCTTACCCAGCTGCTGTGCTGAAACATCAACTGAGTTCCGTCTTCCTATCTTGCACTAGATTTTCTTCATTATATGGTGCCGTTTCTTTTAAAGTTTCCCATCTGTTGACGTGTTTGTGTCTTCCCCTGGTTCTCAGGTTTCGGTGATCAAGGTGAAGATTCATGAAGCCACTGGAATGCCTGCTGGCAAGCAGAAACTCCAGTATGAGGTGAGTGAAAGGCCAAATGGACCATTAAAATCCTGCCTTTCTATTTACTTAAATGTCACAGGGTAGCAAAGGAACATGCCTGTCAGTGGCTGCAGCCCTCTGCTAGTTCACTCTGTGTGCTCAAGGTCCTTGTTCTGTACTTGTTCACGTGGCCTTTCGCAGCTTTGCGCCATATTCCTTGATTCCCCTTCCCTGTGTCATTATGAATACCAAGCTCTCTTGGGATATGTGCAGAAAAAGAAACGGATGTATGTATCTTATCTGTGGCACTTTCCTTCTTAAGGCAATCCTTGGTACTACTGAGACTTTCTTTTGTTTTTCCAGGGCATTTTCATCAAGGACTCTAATTCGTTGGCTTACTACAACATGACAAGTGGGTCCGTGATCCACTTAGCGCTCAAAGAAAGAGGTGGGCGGAAGAAGTAGGATTTCTCTGCGGTAGAGAACAATGCAAGATCAGCTGCTTGCATCTCCCAGCTCCCAGACAGTGTCAGCGTGGCAGTCATTCTGAGGCCCTGCTTTGGATACAAGCTTTTATCTCGTCACCCCAGGGGCTGGAGAATGTCGGTTCTACCCATCCAGTTGCTGTGAAACTTTTGAACTGACGGTGAATTTTGGCAGCTTGCGCTGTATTCTTCATGCTTCCAGTGCTGCATCTTTGCTGGCATTCCAACTCAGCGGCCCTGTCTTTCCCAGTAGCAGCATTTGTGTTTCAGCTTGCTTCCTAAGTTGGACCTAACTCAGCTCTGGTTTTAGAAGAGCTGGCTAGCATAAAAAAAAATTGGCCTGATGGGTGGAACAATTTCAGTCATCTTCTCTGTTAATGTTCACTATTATAATATTGTTTAGGATGTTCCGTGTGAAATATAGGATGACTTCAGTAAAAAAAAAATGCCCTGCCTTTAGAAAGGGAGGGATCCGGGATTATGTGTGATGCATGAACCAGAATCTTGTTGTTTAGTAAATCCAGCATAAGTGCAGTGGGGTAAACTGCAGTGGCGATTTGCCATAAGTCAGGCATGTCCAAACTTCAGCCCTCCAGATGTTTTGGACCGCAACTCCCACAGTCCTGGAAATTTGCCATTGGAAATACTGGCTTGGAATTCTGGGAGTTGTGGTCCAAAACATCTGGAGGGGCAAAGTTTGGGCATGCCTGCAATAAGTCCATTGGTCTGCCAGGGGAATTGTAGGTGACCAGGAGTCCTGAACTTAGGAAAATCCCATCCCCAGTTGAGACAGTGTCATGTGTTGACTGGAAATCACATGTTCCTTCATATTTCAGCATTGGGAAATTGTTTGAAATCTATGTTTGAAAACATTTCTGTCTTAGCTGCATCTCAGATTTAGACAACAGGTTCAAGGAACAGGCTGCTGTTGGGAGATGGTGGCTGAAATTCTGTTTCACTTGGCATAGAATGAAGCCTATAGGGAGTTACATCCAGGCAGTTGGTGTTGCGTGCCTGACTATGAGTTGATGATGCAGCATCTCATGCAACGTCCAAGTTACATGGGCATAGCTGTGTACTTGGATTTGGGCCCTATGGCTTAAAATCTGTATGGCTGTCTCCCCTCAGTCGCTGTTTATGTGTATTGGTGCAAAAAGCAATATGCGGTCAAACCTGTATGATGTCGAACATTAAAGTTTTCTCAAGATATTATAACTTGGATTGTGTATGTTTGGCGCCTGACCCTTTCCCATCACAGTAGAACTTCTGCTGTCTTTCACCCGGTGGATCAGGTAACGAAGGTCTCTGCAATATTATAATAGGAGTAAAAAGTGAAAGTACTAACTGGTGAGGGGCACCTGGGGGTGGGGCGGGGCACAAAAATGGTTTACGAGGCTGGACTTGGACCATCCCTGGTCAATGTAAAGGTTCCCCAGACATGCAGGCTAGTCATGTCCGACTCTGCAAGGCTCATCTCCATTTCCAAACAAAGAGCCAATTTTGCCTTCCCACTTTTGGCATGGCTGCAAGGAAACACTGTTTTTGCCTCTACTTATCTATTTATCTCCTTGCATTTACAAGCTTTCGAACTGCTAGGTTGGCAGGAGCTGGGGTTAACAGCGGGAGCTCACTCCTTGCATGGCACCCGGGATTCGAACCGCCGAGCTGCCGACTTTACAGCTGACAGTTTTCAGCGGTCTAGCCTGCTGAGCCACCACGTCCATCCCTGACCTCGTGGCTAATGCAGGCAGGGACCAAGTGTGAGTGGCTAGAGGATTGTTCAGCATTTGTCCTCTTTCTCAAGGTCTTTATCCAAAAAGCCAGAAGCCCAGGGAGTGAGGCTCAATGCTGAACAACCAGGCCCTTCCAGTGACTCCTATGAGGAGGGTCAGTGTGGTGTTGTGTGTGAATGAAGGGATGGGCTAGGGCTGAGGAGGCCTGCATTTGAATCCGTCCTCCTCCCTAAACATCCACAAGGGGTGGCAGTGGTGGAGCCGCTCCATAAATGTCTCCCACACCTTCAAATGCCTGTAAGGGTCTCTCTCTGATGGTACTGGATGGCCCAAAACAAAAAGACTTCTCATAGTAGATCCCTGCTTTAGTCCCTAAGTGAACTGAGTAGACTGGTTTTCAAGGTTCAACATGGCTACTAGACATGGGCACGGAGCGGCGAAATTTTCGTTTTCGTTACCGTTTTTTTCGGTTCCGTAGGTAACGGAAATGGTAACGAACCGAAAAAAGAAAAATTTGGTCGGGTTTTCCGTTACCGTTTGTGGCATCGCAGCAATTGCGCGATGCCAAGCAAGCACTGAAAAAGTTTTTTAAAAGTTAACCCCCCCCCCCGACTCTGGGCCGAAAAAGCAGGCGAAAATATGCCTGCCTGAGGCTTTGCCACCTACCAGAGGGGTGGTTTCTGGGGGGGGGGGTCCACGGCCTTCCCTCCCCCCCCTCCTCTCCTGTCCTGGGCTGCTGGCACCAGGCTGGGAGGGGCATCATCCTCGTTGTCTCCATGCCATGCGGTTGGGGGGGGGATCCAAAATGGTGACCGCAATATTTATTTTTAAATCGTGGTCCAAAAACCCACCAAAGCACAACAGACACATGTGAAAATTATGTATTTTAAATGCCTGAATTTTTATAGTAGCAGCAGTGGGTTTTTTTATAGCAGTAAAAGGTCGCACTGATTTTATTTTATTTTATTTTATTTTTTTTTTTTTAGACCTGTCCATGTGGGCTGGGCATGGGATGGGACCATGCAATTTTTTTTGAACAATTCCACCAATGGCATGGCCAGGTTTTGACTGACACTTCTGGATGTGCCAGAGGGCATAAAAAGCCGAGGCACCTTCCAGAAGAGTCGCAGTCGGGTCTTGCATGTGGTTGAGGGAGGACTGTGCTGTGCTAGTGGAGACTGGAGACTGGATTCGAGGGGGGAGGCCTGGAGGCTTTAGGCTTTAGGCAGGCAGGGAGGGAACTGATTTTTTATTAGAAAAATTTCTTTGAATCCCTGCAGCTTTGTCTGTCTGGCAAAGGGAAGCAGTTAGGGTTTTTTATTTGTCCTCTTCTCTGGCTGTTTGTGGGGAGAGGAGGATATTCCTGAATCTGATATTGGATAAAGGGGAGGGTCGACTAGGAGTGGGAGGTGTGGATTTATTTTAAAATATATTATATATACTACCATTTATTTTCAATTTTCCCCAACTTCAATTTGCTTGCACACATACACACACATTTGGGGTGCAAGCCAAGAACAATATTATTTAATTTACTAATGTCTTACTTCATTGTTTGTTTTTGAACTTGTTGTGCTGTGTGTGTGCCCTTGAACACAGAGACACATTCCATTTAAGTGGAACAGAAGAATTCAGAGAATTATTTTCATTTTATTCTCTGACTCCAACTACTACTAAACTATATTGTTTGTTTTTATTTACACCCCAATATCTTTCTGTGGGAGGCTGCTGCTGCTGCTGCTGCTGGTAATATCAGCCTTACAATATTATATTGATTCATTACTCCAGTGTTTGTTTGTTTACTTACATACATATAGTTCTTGTCTTGTATGTGTCCAGTTGAATACACAGGCAGATTTTTTTATATATGTTTTATTGATTTTAAAAATACGAAAAAGGGGGAAATGGAAAAGGGAGAAAATAGGGGAGGGGAAAGGAAAGGGAAATGAATACATTGGGTACAGATAAAAAACAAAGACTAAATACCATTAAATACAGCTAATACCATATATCATTGAATATAACTAGCTTAACAATTATCAAGTGCAGCTGCCACACTTTGCCATCTTCTTGCGAAAGTTTCTTCATAGTCTCCTTTCAAATAACCGCCTAATTTATCAATTTCCATACAGTCTCTTATCTTGCCAAATTTCAGCTTGCTTCCAAAACTGTGCATACAGGACCCTAGCTGTTACAATTATTTTTAAAATAGTTTTGGTCCTGCGAGATACACATATCTGCTATATTAAGTGAAAAAAGCTCTGGTTTAAACTCTAACTTAATTTTCAAAGCTCACTCTCTAAAACTTTACCATAGTCCAATATGCAATTGCTTCTTTGCAAGTCCACCACATGTGATAAAAGGTACCAGGATTCTTTTTACATTTCCAACACCTTGGGTCACAATTATACATTTTGGACAGGCGATGTGGAGAAGGGTACCACCTGTAAAATATCTTATAACAATTCTCTTTATAAGATAATTGCTTTGAACTGCTTAACCATTTTCCATAGGGAGTCCCATTTATCCAGATAGATATATTGAATAAGCAAAATTTTCTGCCCATCTTATCATACAGTCTTTAACCAATATTTCATTCATTTTCTCATTTAACAAAAAGTTATAAAATTTACTAAGAGCTTTTTTCCCATCAGAGAATAATATTTTATCAAGGGCTATCTCATTTACCATGAATCTGGTTTCTTTGGTTATATTTTTATAGTGAGAGTATAGCTGTTGATAGTTCAATCAATTTATTTTATGTCCCTCTGATATCAGCTGTTTTAAGGACTTCAAAGTTCGGTCTTTATCTAAGAGTTGTTTATAAGTTAGAAATTTAGTTGACGTGACCGACAAGGTCCCAAGATAGCTTCATAATGAGATAGCCAGCACCGAGCTTTGGTATGGACTAAGGCTTTTAGGGGCAACCAGACATTAATCAAAGCATTTCTTATCCAATGCCTCTTAAAAAGAGTTGGTGGGCTGCTCTTATTCCAAAGGTAGTGATACCATCCCTTATCTAAATCATGACCTTCAAGGCACTAAATTCTTTGATTAGACATTAAGATCCAATCCCTAATCCAGGTCATGGCAGCTGCTTTATAGTACAAACCCAGATTTGGTAGAGCAAAGCCGCAGCTTTGACTTTATCTTGTAAATATATATTTTTTATTCTTGCTTTCCAACTCGAGCTGAGTTGGCTAAGCTGGTTGGCTAAGAATAAAATTACCTTTTTGCCTGAAAAATACATTTCAATGCCCTTACCTCAAGTATTAAGAAGGGCCTTTACTAGAGCCAGATTTGAACTGCTGGATTCCATGGTCAAATATGGGCGTTTTCACCACCTCCCTTATCAGGAGAGAACCTGTATTTGTGGATCCCCTTCTGTTGAAAACATTTCTCATATTCTCTTTGACTGCCAATTATATGCACCCATCAGGCTTGAATATCTATCCCCTTTTTTAGAAAGAACAGTCCATAGGGACCCAATTCACAGATTGTCTTATCTTCTTTCGGGCTCTAATGTGTACATTGTTCGCAAAGTTGCCAAGTTTGTAACTAAAGCTGCAGCTTTAAGAACGCAATACGTCGATGAAATTGAGTATCCTTTATATGACCACTGAATATTCTGAATCTGTATTGTAGGGTACCCTATTGGATGGTGTTGCATGTACTTCGATGTATTTTATATTCTGTGTTGTTATGGGTTGATATGGTCATAGGACTAATCAATAAATTTATTTGTCTTGTCTTGTCTTATTCTTGCTCTCTTCCTTTGCCATATAAACTCTCTTATATGCTTTTCCAAATCAGACAATATCTTAAGATTTGGTAATACCTGTATACATTGAAATAGGAAAAACAATTTTGGCAAAACAGTCATTTTAATAGTAGCTAGGCTGCCTAGGTGCCCTAAGCACATCCAATCTCACTTGATTTTAGAAGCTAAGCAGACCAATGCAGCCTGTTTCATAATATTTGAGTGTATTTAATAGGACCCTTATGATGGTTTGTAAATGTCTTTTTGGGAGAAATCCATTATGATCTGTATGCATCAGGGAGGGTAAGATTCTCCGCCATCTGGTTGGCTAGTACCGTGGCAAACATTTTATAGTCCATATTGAGTAGAGCAATTGGTCTATAGCTTTGTATCAGATCCTGGGGCTTTCTTTCTTTTGGTATCAGGGTTATATTTGCTGATTTCCATGAAGCTGGCATTTCTTCTCCCTCCAGTATAGAGATGAATACGGATTCCAGTCTCATTGCCAGTATATCTGAAAAATTCTTGTAGTATCACATCCTAGACCCGATCCTTACACACAGATTGCACTCACAAAACCAGGGGTCCATCAGCACATGGCTCTGCAGTGGTGCAAAAACATGTATCCAAGGCACGGATCCACATGGATCTACCTGATTTTCCCCCAGGATTGCCCCCAAACCAATCTCACATTGTAGGCCCCATCGTTACATAGAGATTGCACATCCAAAATTAGGGGTCTATCAGTGCATGGCTCCGCAGTGGTGCAAAAACATGGATCCAAGGCGTGGTTCCACAATGATCTAACCCCAGGATTTTCCCCAAACCAATCTCACATGCTAGAATCCATGTCTGCTTAGAGATTGCACACCACAAATCAGGGATCTGTCAGTACATAATAGCTCTGCAGTGGCCATGCAAATCAGGATATACCTGATTTGTACCCTGGATCACCCCCCAAACCAATCTCACATCCTTTTTTATTTTTTTAATATTTTTATTACATTTTAAACTACATACAAACAACATAAGAAAATGAAAATAAAAAAACTACAACAAACAATATAAGTGCACCCCCGTCCCACGGGCCCATCCATGCATTCTTATTCGTTGCTCCATCTTCTATTCTTCTAGTAATCTTCTTAAAGTTCTCTTCTCCAGAATTGTTGTGAGATATTCGTGGACTCTTTCCCTTTTCCTTTGACTAATACATAATCTAAAAATTTATCCCAGATATCGTAGAAAATGTATTTTTTCATTTCTCCTCGTTTAACCTTTAAACTGCAGGACAGTTTATCGTTTATAGCTATATCCCAAAGTTCATTATACCAGTCTTCCATCTTGAATTCTAGTTTTGACTTCCAATTTTTTGCTATAATTAATCTAGCAGCTGTCATAAAATTTGCTATTAGTTCCTTTGTTGTAACATCATAATCTTTACTTGTTAACAATGATAATAATGCTATCTCTGGATTACAATCTATATCCATCTTAAACATATTACTTAGCTCTAAAAACACTTTTTTCCAGAACCTTTGGACTATTTCACATTCCCACCAAAGATGCAAGTAAGTACCAAGCTCTTTTTCACATTTCCAACATATCTTAGAGTAAGCAGGATTCATTCTATTTAGTCTAACTGGGGTTAATTAAATACCATCTAGAAACCAATTTAAAGTAGTTTTCTTTTATCCTGACCGATAATGATCTCAAAATTCTCATATTCCAAATTTTCTTCCAGTCTTCTTTCTCTATCTGTACATTAAGATCTTGGTTCCAAACTTCTCTCAAGGTGTTTAACTCCTTCATTTCTAATAATTCCCCTAGTATTTTATATATTTTACGTGTTATTCCTTTCTCTGAATTTTCCTGTTCAGACTCAAGCGATAATAGGAAATGTTCAAATTTTGTGCACTCTCTGATTTGATTATTTCTTTTTCCCCAGTCCTTCATCCATTTTCCTAGTTGAATATAATTTAACCATGTTAAATCACTGGGTTGCAAAATATTTTTATATCCTGAATTGTTTTAATCTTGAGCATCCAATCCTTTAGTCTAGCTATTTTCTTAATTTTAAATAACTCCAAATAATGCTTCAAGTTGACTGGAAAGCTTTCCAAGTCAGTAACTAAAGCCAGTGGGGATCCGTTCGGAGACAAGATTTTTCTATATGTTCTCCATGTGACAATTAGACTATTCAATAGGGGTTGTCAATCTTTACTTTGTTTTTAACTTCCGCGAATAAAAATGTGTTTATTTCCCCCTTTATATCCAAAGACTCTTGCTCCCACCATATTAGCTTCTGTGGTTTAAAAAGAATTTCCCCCAAAGAACTGAGTTGTTTGGCTATATAGTAATTTCTTATATTGGGTATACCTATTCCTCCTTCTTTCTGAGATCTATACCATAGACTTTTATTTATTCTTGATTTTTTCCCTGCATTACAAAACCTATTTATCATGTCTTGGAGAGTTTTAATTTCCTTTTCTAAAAACTGAACCGGTAACATTTTAAAAATAAAGTTAATTTTTGGAAGTATTTTAATTTTTATCAATGCAGTTCTGCCAAACCACGATAATTTTAGTTTAGAGTAGGATAATAATTTGTTTTTCATCTCTTCTTCTAATTTCGAAATATTTCTTTCTTTAGTTTTAGTAAATTCTTTATGGAGTTCTAATCCTAGATATTTAATGCTTTGTCCCGGTTTAAGTCCGGATTTTTCAGTAATCTTTAAGTCATGTTTTCCATAATTGAACAATAAACTCTCTGATTTTTGCCAGTTTACACATAATCCTGTTATTTCTCCAAATTCTTCTAAATGAGTTTTTACTCTTTGAATATTCTCTATTGGGTTTACAATAGTCAAAAGAGCATCGTCCGTGAATAAACTGATTTTAGTTGCCCCATCTTTCCCTATACCTTTAATAGATTTATCGTCCCTTATAGCATTTGCCAGGAGCTCTATAACAATACAAAAGAGGACTGGAGAAAGAGGACATCCTTGTCTAGTTCCCCGGCCTAGGGTGATTTGTTCAGTCAATCCATCATTAACTGTTATTGAGGAAGTGCCCCTTGAATATAGTTGATTTATTACTCCCAAAAAGGATTTCCCAAATCCCCATTTTTTTAACAATATTTTTAATGTGGGCCATTGAACACAATCAAAAGCTTTAAAAAGATCTAGAGATAACATCCCAGCTTTAGTAGTACTCTTTTCCATTTCATAAAGAACATTCAAATTCCTTCTAATAATATTTGCCATTTGTCTACCTTTGATAAAACCACATTGATCCTCTTTAATATATTTAGCTGTAAATTTATTCATTCTTTTAGCCAGAATTGCTGTGAAAATCTTGGCATCTTGATTTAATAAGGATATTGGTCTGTATGACCCAATATCCATTAAATTTTTATTAGGTTTTGGAATTAAAATAGTTAAAGAATGGGTCCAAGATCTCGGAATTTGTTCTCCATCCAAAATTT
Source organism: Phrynocephalus forsythii (assembly GCA_029282475.1). NCBI lineage: Eukaryota > Metazoa > Chordata > Lepidosauria > Squamata > Agamidae > Phrynocephalus > Phrynocephalus forsythii. The sequence goes on along the minus strand of JAPFRF010000016.1, from coordinate 262,133 downwards.
CATTATATAGCTTCTTTAATTTAGGTATTAATACTGCTTTAAAAAGTTTGTAAAATTCAGGTCCCAGAGCGTCCACTCCGGGCGTTTTATTATTCTTTAATTTGTCTATTACCTCGCTTATCTCTTGGTCTGTAATAGGCTTTTCCATTTCCAGCATATCTTCCTGTTCCAAGACCCTCTTTAAATTCTTAGTGATGTACCTTTCTATATCCTCCTTAAGTTTATTTTTGCAGTATATAACAACTGATAAAACTCTTGTATAGCTATTAACTTTTCCTTCATTTGTGTGCATGTCTTGCCTGAGGAGTCTTTTATAATCCCTATTGTATTCTTGTCTTGTCTTTTCTGTGCTAATCTGGCTAAAAGTTTTGAGTTCTTATTGCTGTATTCAAAAAAATTTCTTTTTAGGTACAGAAGATTCCTTTGTGTTTGTTGTAAATCTAGATCTTCTAACTCTTTTTTTCTTGCTTCAATCAACCTCAGTATCTTATTATCCTTAGTAAGAAAGAATTGGGATTCTAAATCTGCTATTAATTTTTCTAATTTTCTTTTATTGAGTTCTTCCTGTTTTTTAATATTTTCTTTTATGATAAGGCCTCTAGCTACCGCTTTCAGGGTGTCCCATATGATTGGCGTTTGGCTACCTGCCTTTTCGTTTATATCCCAAGTTTCCAACCAATCTTTTTTAACCTTTTCCAGCACTTCTGGATGTTGAAATATTTTTAAATTCATTCTCCACCTTTTAGCTTCTCTATAATTTTTATTTGTTGCTAAATGAATCGACATTAAAGCATGGTCAGATGTTTTTATGATCTCAATCTCGGTATTATTTACCTTGGGTATTAGGCTTTGTGAAACAAACACAAAATCTATCCTAGAATAGGTTTTGTGTACTGGTGAGTAGAAGGTGTATTTTGTTTCATCTCCTTTCAGTTCTCTCCAGACATCCTTCAATCCTGTTGTATTTATAAACTTTGCTAGAGTTGTGTGTCTTGTCCTCCACTCTTCCTTCTTACAGACTGATTTATCTTTAATTTTATATAAGACCATATTAAAATCCCCTGCCATTATTAAATATCCTTTTTTAACCAATTCAATCTGATCCCAAAGGAGATTGTAAAAGCGGCCTTGGTTAACGTTTGGTGCATACAGATTTACCAAAGTATAATAATCTTTCCCCATTAGAACTTGCAATATTATATATCTTCCTTCTAAATCTTTTAGAAACATTTTCAACAACACATTCACAATTCCTTGAGATTATAATGGCAACCCCTCTTGCTTTAGATGTGCCAAAGCTTTTTTCATATATATCAACATTTGGAATTTTTAATTCATTAATACCATCTCTTGTTTGATGAGTCTCTTGCAAAAAGATGATATCTATTTTGTGCCTTTTGATCATCGCTTCAATTCTGTTTCTCTTCGAAAATGACCCCAGACCTTTTACATTCAACGTTGCTAATTTTATAAACTTTCCCATAACCTAGTTCTTTTGGTTTCCATATTCTGGAATGGTCCCGTTGTGCATGCAAAAGTAAAAACACCATCAATTAATAAAAAATAAACTAAAATGAACCTAATCCTCCACCCTAAAAAACTATTCTTTTCTCCCACCCCACCAACTATCATACTGTTTAGCATGTGCATCAAGGGGATGGGAGGGAGGAGGTCCGTCCACAGACATTAGCCAGCCAAGATCTCATTAGCTCTTAAGTAGCATGTTACTGTAAATTCTATAAATTTATTCTACCCCCCTCTAAACCACCCTCTCACCACCACCACCCCTCAAAAAAAAAGGAAGGGGGGAAGAGGAGGGGGGAAGGGAAGAAAAGGGATAATAAAAGAAAAGAGAGAAGAAGAAAAAACACCCCAAAAACAAAAATTGAAATTGAAAAAAAAAAGGGGGGGAGGGGGGGAAGGGAAGTGGAAGGGAAAAGGGGGAGAAGGGTAAAAGAAGAGAAACAAAGGGGATGATAGGAGGTGAGAGAGGGGGAAGGAGAGAGGAGTAAACTAAATGAGTTTCAAATATTCTTCATCTTCATCGAACAATCTCACATCCTAGAACCCATCTCTGCCCACAGATTGCACATCAAAAATCAGGGGTCCATAAACACATGGCTCTGCAGTGGCACAAAAAGATGAAGTTAAGGCATGTATCCATAAGAATCTACCTTATTTCTACCCAGGAACACCCCCAAACCAATATCACACCCTAGACCCGATCCTTACACACAGATTGCACTCACAAAACCAGGGGTCCATCCGCACATGCCTCCGCAGTGGTGCAAAAATGTGTATCCAAGGCACGGATCCATATGGATCTACCTGATTTCCCCCCAGGATCGCCCCTTAACCAATCTCATGCCCTAGACAGCACACCGAAAGTAGGGGTCCATCAGCGCATGGCTCTGCAGTGGCACAAAAAGATGGATTTAAGGCTCAGATCCATATGGATAGACCTGATTTCTAGCCAGGAACACCCCCAAACCAATCTCACATCCTAGGCCCCATCCTTACACACAGATTGCACTCACAAAACCAGGGGTCTGTCACTGCATGGCTCTGCAGTGGTGCAAAAACATGGATCCAAGGCATGGATCCACAGGGATCAACCTGATTTTCCCACAGGATCACCACCATACAAATCGCACATCCTAGAACCCATTTCAGCCCACAGATTGCAAACCCCAAATGGTGACTCTGTTTCCCCCGATGGACCACCACTGCTTGCCTCTTGTCTTTCTTCTTTTGAGAATTGACAAGCTCACTACCAATTTGTTTGCTTATATAAATAACCTTTCAAATCTTAACACTAACAGTACTGGCTACATTCTGCTACTGACCTGGAATATTGTTGGTTGGAGGAATTGCTCTACAGACCCAAATCTCTTGGAGTTTCTTTCTTCCAACCTTATAGCTCTCCAGGAAACCTGGCTGTCTAATGAGGAGACAACCATTTACTGGGTTTTACTTCGTGGTCTTCTCTGGCATTAAGGTCTAAGGGTCGGGCTTCAGGAGGTTTGACTATTCTTGTTAAAGCTGGGTTGGGATGGCAGGGGCAGGAACTTCCTCTTGATGATGCTCCTCATTATTTAGCGATCAAGTTTTCTTTTAAATCATCTCTATGGATAATTGTGAATGTCTACCTTCCACCCTATTCATCTCCGTATTATTGCCCATATATGTGGGCTAATCTCGAAAATTACTTGATTAAAATAAATTTATCTTTTCCCAATGCCACACTGATCTTATTAGGTGATTTTAATACTAGAGTGGGACCTTCCTTAATGGGCTTTGTACAGCGGAGAATTATCCCTGAGGACTATTTAATGAAGCAAGTCCCTTGGTCTTCTAGAGATGCTAAAAGAAATGTGGCTGGTTCTCAATTGATATCTCTGATCTATAAATGTAATTTATGGCTGGTTCTCAATTGATATCTCTGATCTATAAATGTAATTTATTTAGGTGGCAAAGATCCTGGTTATATTTATCCTTTTACTTATCATGCAGGCAATCATAGCAGTGTGGTGGATTATGATAGAATAAATTTATTTTCTGATATTCGTGCTGGTGAGGGAGGATAGTGATCACCAGCCTATTAAGGTTAAGTTTTTGGGCAGTTCAGATACCAGAACTACTATCCTTTTTGATAAAATTATCTCATCTAATTTTGAAGTAAGGCAAAATAAGAAGTTAATTTGGGGCAGGTGAATATGGAGGCTTTAGCCAACTTTTTGAATTCAGAACAAGCTAAGCTTTGGAACTCTGCAATTGCCTCAAACCTCTATAATTCCGTCATAGTTTTGTCTTATTATGCCAATCTTTGCAACACTTTAAAAGCCCAGTTCTTAACAGCTAATACCCCTTTAAAGAATTACCAGAACCAAAGGTCACACTGGTTCGACTCGGAATGTTATTACAATAGAAAACATTTAAGAGCTGTTATGCGTTAAGCTCTAATTCATCCATCTGCAGATAATCATACTGAAATGTTGAAAATTTCAGTATTTTTTTTGGAATACTGTATCTGGTCTTTTGAAGGAATGAAAATTTCAGTTTGATACTCCTATTCCCACTTCAATTTGGGAGGAGTTTTATGAAAATTTATTTTCAGCACCTTCCCAGGGAAATGTACAAACTCACCTGCATGAAACATCATTTATCAAATATCTTCCTCCCTGGCCCCCAGTTGCGGTCGCAGAGATTGTATCAATTATTCAATGCCTGCAGCTAAATAAGGCTCCTGGTGAAGACTTTCTACCCACTGAACTCTTTACGTCACATATCGATTGGTGGGCACCCTTATTAGAAGGTTTGTTTTCTTTTATTGATTACATAGCCTGTATTCCAGTAGGCTGGGAAGTCATCATCATTATCCCATTGCATAAGAGGGGTGATAAAGGTGACCCAAACAATTATAGACTGATTAATCTAATTGAAATGGTGGCCAAGATGTATGCCAAACACTTGTTGAATAAAATTGCAGATTGGACTTTGGAGAGGAACATACTAGTGGAGTAGCAAGCAGGTTTCAGACCAGGAAGAGCTATGATAGATAACTGCTTTGTCTTACATCATCTTGCATGCAGACAAAATTCAAAAGGCAATACTGCTTTTATTAATCTTAGTGCTGCTTTTGATTTGATAAACAGAGATTTACTGTGGAAGAAATTGGCTAGCTTAAATATGGAATCCCGGTTTCTTGCTTTGATTAAGGCCCTTCATTCAAACACGAAATTGAAAATCTGTAAGTGTAAATGGTTCTCTTTCAAAGACAATCCCTACGCATAAGGGTGTTAGACAGGGTTGCATTCTAGCTCCAATGCTTTTTAATCTTTATATTAATGACTTACCAGGATATCTATGTGACACCAATACTCATATGTTAAAAATTCATGACAAATTTCTGAACATCCTGCTATATGCCGATAATATGCTTCTGATGGCCCACTCACAGATTGGCTTAAGAAGGTTGTTACAAAAGTTAAACACCTATTGCATCAACAGCTTTCTAAGTATTAATAAAACCAAATCCAAAGTGATGGTATTTAGTAAACGTAATGTGATACACAATTGGTACATTAATGGCAAGTCTATTGAACAGGTCAATTCCTTCACTTACTTAGGAATTACCTTTATTCACACAGGTCTTGGCTAAATCACTTTAAAAGAAGTGTCCTAAGGGCAGAATTAAGTGAGAAACAGTTATATAAATTAATTAGTTATAACCACCCTGGTTCTCATGAAAGACCTCCTTGGAAATGTACGTGAACAAATCCTGCAGGATACACCACAAGAACCTCAAGGAGAAACCTTCTACCTTCTACCAAAAACACATAAACAAGGTAACCCTGGTCATCAATACCATCACAGTTGGAGTATCTGGATACCTGGACAATGTTCTCAAACCCCATGCTACCAATGCACCCAGTTATGTAAGGGACACAGCAGACTTCCTAAGGAAACTTCAGTCTACACAGAACATTCCAGATGATACCACCCTAGCTACAATGGATGTAGAAGCTCTCTATACCAACATACCACACAAAGATGGACTGCAAGCTATCACTAACACCATCCGAAACAAGGAAGAATCCAACATAATCACCATCCACTGTGACTTTGTGCTCACACACAACTATTTCTCTTTTGACAATAAAAACTACCTCCAGATCAATGGAACCACAATGGGAACTCACATGGCCCCACAATACGCGAACATATTCATGGCTGACCTGGAATGCTTTCTTAATCACTGCAGCCAGAAACCACTTCTCTACTTGAGATACATTGACAACATTTTTCTGATCTGGACCCATGGAGAGGAATCCCTTAAAATCTCCACCAGGACTTCAATAGTTTTCACCCAAACATCAACTTCACCCTGGAACAATCCACACAACAGGTGAACATTCTGGACACCACTGTGAAACTACAACATGGGCATCTTAGTACCACACTGTACCGAAAACCAACTGACCGATACACCTATCTGCATTCTTCAAGCTTCCATCCTGAACACACAACAAAATCAATTGTATATAGCCAAGCTCTTAGCTACAACCACATCTGCTCTGACCCATAGGATAGAGACGCCAAACTTAGGGATCTACAAAATGCTTTCCTCAGACTAAAATGCCCACCTCGCATGATTAAGGAACAAATCAACAAAGCAAGATGCAAAACCAAAGATAACCAGCTACAAGACAGATCCAAAGGGCCAAATGATGGAACATCACTGGTTGTCACTTACAGTCCACAAATGAGACCACTCATATGCATCTTAAATGATCTCCAGTCCATTCTTGACAAGAACACATCACTCTCCAAAGCTCTTGGTGGGAGACACATACTTGCCTACAGATGGTTGTCTGTAACCTCAAACAAATACTAATGCACACAAGATTAGAAAACAGCAACATGGACAATGGAACTAAACCTTGACACAAACCCCAGTGCCAACCCTGCCCACACATCTACTCTGGCAACACAATCACAGGACCCAACAATGTTGAATACAGCATCAAGGGCAACTTCACCTGCTCCTCAACTAATGTGATTGATGCCATCTTTTGCTAGCAATGCCCATCTACACTCTACATTGGACAAACAGGACAATCTCTAAGAAAATGCATCAGTGGACACAAGTTTGACATAAGAAACCACGATACACAGAAACCTGTCTCAAATCACTTCAGTTTACACTCCTTGAAGGACTTGAAGGTCACCATTTTGGAACAGAATCATTACAGCTCAAGAATACAAAGGGAAACAGCTGAAATAAGATTTATATCCATGATGGACACACACAAGAAGGGATTAAACATAAGTCATGAGTCATTATCAAATGTAATATTACCACATTGCCATTTTTTTCATGGACTCTAAGTTTAAAACTCCCATTCTTTCTCTCTCTCCCCCGTCTCTTCCACAACCTCTCTGATCTGATCTGATCTGATCTGGTTTTTGTCTGTTGAGGAATTTACTTCCTATCCTTAAACATAAACAGAAGCTGGCATGAGCCATAAAACTACACAGCTCTAGCCCAATCTTCTCATCATTTAATCTTCTCACAATTTCTACTAATTAACTCTCCCTCCATTTCTTCCCCCTCCTCCTCCCTCCCCTCCCTTATCCACCCTTCCCCAACTCTATATACTATGAATATCTGGACTAGAGCCAATGAATATCTGGTATGAAATGTATATCCCCTCTCATATTATATTTCACACCTCATTCTGCTGCTATGTGTCTGAAGAAGTGCACATGTGCACGAAACATTACATTAAAATATGAAAGTTAGTATTTAAGGTGCCACATGCTTGCGTCTTTTGTTTTGTTTTGTTTTTCTTTTATTTTTGCCTGAAGGTCCAGTTTATGGGTTTAGATAGATTGACTAAGCTTTGTTTAGTTGAACAGGTAGAGTCTGCCATCCCCAATTATTGGGTTAGCCAAATTGGTCTTACAATTGTTCATTTTGGGTTTTCCACTCAGTGTTTACTTTTAAGTGGAGACCACGCTAAAGATATTTTTAAACACAGCCCAGGATCTCAGTGCTCAACTAGATATGGAGCTTCTTTCTAAGAATAGAGCACTAAGATGCCTATCTAACAACAAATTGGTGTTTCATTGCGAAAATTACTTAACAATTAGTTTATCTTATCCTCTCAGAAAGTCTTTCACTAGGTTAAGATTTGAAGTATTGGAGTCCATGAACAAATAGGGTCGTTTTCATAATTTGCCTTATTGTGAAAGAACATGCATCTGTGGTGCCCCTGTTATTGAGGATATTGCTCACATCTTATTTGACTGTGAGTTATACTCTGATCCTAGACAAAACTACTTATCAGAATTGTTGGTTAAAGTTTCTCATTGGAGTGTGGATCTTAAACTTTCCTTCCTTCTTCATAGTCCTAATGCGCAGATTGTCCATAGTGTGGCCAAATTTATATTCAGGATGACAGGTGTAAGATCTCTTTATATTGATCAAATAGAAGTTTCTTGTAGGGGTGATGATGACATGTAAAACCTCAATTATGTTTTGATTATTTTAGTTTCAGTATTCTATTTTATCTGCTGATGTGTTCACTGTGGTCTTTGTATTGGCTAATTAAACTTGTTGTTTTTTTGTTGTTGTTGTATATAACGAATATGATAAGTACAGCAGAAGATTTCATATCAAGTTTGTGTACTGTAAAAAAGATTTATTTATAAGGAACATAAATACAGCAGTAGGGTGCATATCAAGTGTGTGTACTGTTAAACATCTTTGTATATTAGGCATATGATAAGTAGATGAAAAGTAGCTATTTCAAGTGTATGTATTGTTAAAAAGCTTTGTATGTAAGTAATTTTATAACTACAGCAGAAGGATTCATATCAAATGTATGTACTGTTAGAAAGCTTTGCATGTAAGGAATATGATATGTGGATGTTAATGAGTTTTTTACAATATTATGTCAAGTTTAAAAGCTTTGTATACAAAGAATATGATAAGTAAAGCAGAAGGATGCATATAAGTGTGTGCACTGTTAACAAGCATTGTACATAAGGATTATAATATGTAGACAAGGAGGTGTTTCAATTGTATGTACTGTTAAAAAGCTTTGTATACAAGGAATATGATAAGAACAGCAAAGGGATTCATACCATATGTGTTTACTGTTAAAAAGCTTTGTATGTAAGAAATATGAAAAGTAGACAACAAGGCATTATTTCATTTATTGTTAAATAGCTTTTTATTTAAGTTATATGATAAGTAACGCAGAAGTATTCATATCAATTGTGTATAGTGCTAAAAGATTTGGAATATGATAAGAAGAGTTCAAGGAGTTGTACTTTTGAAAAAATCTGTATGTAAGCAATATATGTTCAGCAGAGTTTCGGTCCCGGTTTCACCACAGTGCAACTCCTCAATAAGCTCTTCTGCTTATCAAGCTGAATTCCTCCAGATAAACAGGACCTGAAAGGGTAAATCCCCCTTGTGTGTGTGTGTGTGTGAAGACAGGCAGCATCTGGGGGCTGTGAAGAATTGTGGTGGCAAGCTTCGTAGCTTTAGAAATCGCCTTATCTCCTGATTGGGGGAAAGTCTGTCTGCCATTTCTCATGGCGGCAGATCAAACTGCGTGCACTGGACAAATGGACACTGGATATTTGGATATTTTACTGCCGTAACTAAGACTATATGTTTCCCCCTATTTTTGTGAGCTTGGACACTTTCCTGCTTCAAAAAGTACTCATTCCCTCCCTTACTGAAAAGGCGGCTACAAGTGTGTGTTGGGAGTTTAAACTTTAAGACAATATTATTTTAAAGCTTCTACATTCTTATAAACTGTTTTATGGGTGAGAGAACCAATGTCAGACGAGCAATTTATGGATATGCTTAATAAATTTCAGAATATTGTCGACTCTCTCCAGTCTAAGTTTTTCCCCAAGCTCAATTCAGAAGCAGATAAGAGTCCTGAATTTAATCTAGATCAGAATGTTGAACCTGATATACAAGTAACAAGAAATATTCAGAAGGATAATGAAGAATCTAACACTGCTTGCCCCCCCCACTCGAAATGACGAGACGAGTCAGGGAGGTGGGGATAAACTGGGCCACACTTTATTAACAAGAACAATAAACAACCAACAGGAAGGAGGGGCCAGGCAGCGGCACAGGTGGTTGGAACCCCGGGGTCACCCGAGACCCCTCCAACCGGGCAGCATAGGGTGAGCCACAACCCCCAGGTGGTGCCGTCATTGGACAGCACCTCCCGGGCCAGTCACTGGCATAACCCCTCCCTGCATAGGATGGCCAATTCTGGGAAATGCCCAGTGCAGGGAGGCGCCCCCTCGTATCTGCCCCGGCCCCGAGACCTCCTGATCCGCAGCGCTGTGGTTATGGGTACTCGGGGGCAGATGTTGTTACATACTCACCACTGCCCTCCGCTTCTGCTGCCACTGCCGCGGGTCTAGCTCTGCTATGGCCCCGGTCACCCATCCAGAAGCGCCAGCTCAGCAGCCAGGCCCCTCCCTAGGTCTTGTAGGAACAGCTCCATGCTGACGCCCGACAGGTGTACCCCATCCAGCCGGTAGAGCTCCATCCTGTGAACATTAAACTCAGGGTGGCCCACCACTGCCCCAAAGTACTGGCACACAGCCCTGCACACTTCCTGATTCACCCCCCTCCGGGAGCGGTTCAACTTCTGCGAGGCGCAGTCAGCTCTCCAGGTCTGGCGGGGGGTCATGGTAGACCAGATTAACCTGCAGGCCAGGAAGGAGGCCTTGAATGTTGCGAAGTCACCCAAAATCTGGATGATCAGCGACTTACCTGTTTGCAAGGTAATATCATTGCCCCCCAAATGGACGAGCAAGATGTCTGGGGGTCTTCCCAGGGCGGCGGCCATAGCGGCGCCCAGGAATTCGTGCCATCTCATCCCCCTCTTACCCCGCCACTTGATGATGGCATCTTTTCCCAACCCCAAGTTGGGCCCCCAGCCAGACCTGCGGGCGAACCGCTCCACCCAATACACATAGCTGTGCCCAAGGACGACAATTCTGAAACAGGCTGCCCGGGAACTGCGTTCTGAGGAAACAAAACAACAGGTTACAGTGCCAGCAATGGCCAGACATAACGCTTGTAACATTGGGACCGCCATCTGCCCAGCTTACGTATAGCCGCCGGGTCATACCCCAGGGCCGCTGCGGTGGAGGCCGCCCCAATACGGAACAAATGGGTACCAAAGGTAAGCTCCCCAGCACCTATCAGGCGCAGGGCCTTACCTGAGAGACTGCCAAATTGAAATTTTGTGAGAGGGGCACCATCCTGGTGCTGGAAAAGGTAGCTGTCGGCCGAGCCCTGCAGCAACGTGTAAGCACGCAAGGCCCGCAGAGGGCAGATGGCCTCCACTGAGCAGGGCCCCAAGGTGAGAACCGCCCCCCTGCCCTTCTGGTCTGTTTTGGACCAGTGCACCCGTACAGTCACCTCCCCGTGCCCCAGTTGTACGTCGGAGAGCCTCAGGGCCCGGGAAGAGTCCCGCCGGCCGGACGCCACTAACTCGCTGATGCGGAGCACCCCCAAAAGGCCAGGAGGGATGCTGCTCGGAAGAGAGCAGCCTCAAAGGCATTCTTCCATATTTCTGGCCACCGGCAACTCATGTCAGCCAGCAACTGTGGTGTAATGGGAAATCAGCTCCACGCCGCCACCATGCCCTGCACCCGGAAATCGGGTCTTTTGCTTTTAAAGGCAGGTGAGCAGAGGCTTTTGCTATTGCTTCCATTTTAAAGCCTAGAGTTGTGTGCTGTTTAAATCTTTTCCTTTCAGCAAGGAGGAGCTAGGGGGTTTCAAGCCCTTTACAAATTTCTGGGAACATGTGAGCAGAGACTTTCTATTGCTGTTGTCGACCTGGCCCTTAAGTTTGGTGTAAAAGGCAAGGGCGGCAAGCTGCCCATGCAGGGAGCTCGGGGCAAGGCCTTTTTGGTGCAGGTCTTTTGCTACTCCATTTTAAAGGTATCTTTTAAATCTTTTCCTTTCAGGGAGCTAGGGGGGTTCTAGGCCCTTTAGGGAACACTTGAGCAGAGGCTTTTGCATTGCTCCATTTTAAAGCCCTTGTGTGCTGTTTAAATCTTTTCTGAAGAAGCAGGAGGGGGTTCAGGGGAACACGTGAGCAGAGCCCTTTGCTATTTCTTGTGGTTTAACTTTTTCCTTTCAGAAGCAGGAGGAGCCATTTTTTAAAGCCTAGAGTTGTGTGCTGTTTAAATCTTTTCCTTTCAGAAGCAAGGAGGAGCTAGCAAGAGCCCTTTACAAATTTCTGGGAACACGAGGAGCCTAGAGTTGTGTGCTGTTTAAATCTTTTCCTTTCAGAAGCAAGGAGGAGCTAGGAGGGGGGGTTTCAGAGCCCTTTACAAATTTCTGGGAACACGTGAGCAGGAGCTAGAGGAGGAGCTGGGGGGTTCAGAGCCCTCTGGGGTTTCAGAGCCCTTTACAAATTTCTGGGAACACGTGAGCAGAGGCTTTTGCTATTGCTCCATTTTAAAGCCTAGAGTTGTGTGCTGTTTAAATCTTTTCCTTTCAGAAGCAAGGAGGAGCTAGGAGGGGGGGGGTTTCAGAGCCCTTTACAAATTTCTGGGAACACGTGAGCAGAGGCTTTTGCTTTTCCTTTCAGAAGCAAGGAGGAGCTAGGAGGGGGGTTCAGAGCCCTTTACAAATTTCTGGGAACATGTGAGCAGAGGCTTTTGCTATTGCTCCATTTTAAAGCCTAGAGTTGTGTGCTGTTTAAATCTTTTCCTTTCAGAAGCAAGGAGGAGCTAGGAGGGGGTTTTTACAGAGCCCTTTACAAATTTCTGGGAACACGTGAGCAGAGCGCGCATTTTAAAGCCTGATGTGCGCGTTTCCTTTCAGAAGCAAGGAGGAACTAAAAAATAAAATAAAATTACAAAATAAATAAATAAAGGAATTTTTTAAAAAAAATATATAAAAAGAGAAGAGGAGAAAGGCATATACCTTAATAAATTAACAATATTGAGTTATAAGTAACTCACCTTTTTTAGTCAAGATGGAGGGTCACGGGGCTGATGTAGTTACTTGTATCACCTGCGGCATGGTTTTTTTTTTTTTTTGCCAAAACAACTGGCAGCTTACACATGCTCAAAGTGCAAGCTAGTAGCCCTCTTAGAGGACAAGGTCAGGCAGCTGGAGGCCTGTGTTTCTAATCTTCGCAAGGTTAGGGAACAGGAGGGTTTTTTGCAGGAAGCAGATAAAAACTTTGCCAACACAGGGGACAGGGGTAATCTCAATCAGGACGAGGGCATTTCACAAATACAGGACCCTGACACTTGGAAGAATGTCACAGTCAGAAAGGGAAGAACTAGGAGACAGACAGAAAGTTTGCAGTTGCAAAATAGATTCCAACCTCTCTCCCTTATCGACCAGGAGAAGGAACTGCACCAAGAGCAGCCTCAAGACCTTGCACAAAGGAATCCGAACCCTACAGCACACCAGGAGGCATCTACCAAGCCTCGGAGGAGGCGGGTGGTGGTGGTTGGGGATTCCTTGCTTAGAGGAACAGAAGCGGTCATCTGCAGGCCAGACAAAATGAACAGGGAGGTCTGCTGTCTCCCTGGAGCCAAGATTCAGGATGTAACTGAGAGACTGACGAGACTTATCAAGCCCTCTGATTCTAACCCCTTTCTCTTGGTCCATGTAGGAACTAATGATACTTCCAAACACAGCTTTCAGGATTTCGCAGAAGCGTACAAAGAAATGGGTAGGAAGCTGAAGGACCTGGGTGGGCAGGTGGTAATCTCATCTCTCCTCCCTGTAGAAGGACGTAGCCCACGAAGGCAAAGAACAATAGTGGAAGTTAACAATTGGCTTCGGAGATGTTGCCGGCAGGAACGATTCGGATTGTTGGACCATGGTTTGCTTTTTCATTCAGATGGGATATTGGGCCAGGATGGGGTGCACCTCACCAATGCTGGTAGGAATCTCTTTGCCAAGAGGATTGCAGATTTAATAAGGAGAGCTTTAAACTGAGTTTGCAGGGGGAGGGAGAAAATTCTCTTAACGGTAGAGATCCAGAAGGGGTTGTGGAGACTAGCCCAAATGTTGCAATAGGAGCAGGACAAGAAGTAGTGCAGACCATCAGTGCGAGGAAAAACAGGTTAAGCAAAGAACATGTAAGAAGTGCACGCAGCCTCAGATGTCTCTACACCAATGCACAGATCATGGGGAACAAACAAGAAGAGCTGGAACTCCTAATACAGCAAAATAAATATGACATAATTGGCATCACTGAAACATGGTGGGATGAGACATATGATTGGAATGTAGTCATTGGAGGGTATAACCTGTTTCAAAGGAATAGGACAAGTAAGAAAGGAGGAGGTGTAATGTTATATATTAAGGACATTTATACTGCTGAAGAAATACAAGATAAACAGTAGAGGAACCATGTTGAGAATATTTGGGTGAAAATCAGGGGTGAAAAAACCAGGAGGATGTCACTGTGGGGGTATATTATAGACCCCCAAGCCAGTCGGAGGAGTGGGATGATGCCTTCTTTGAGCAGATGGCCACACAGTCAAAAGGGAGAGATGTAGTACTAATGGGTCCAGTTTGGCCATTGGCCGTAAATAAATAAATAAATAAAAATAAATAAAGGGATATTTTAACTATCCTGATATATGCTGGCAATCCAACTCAGCTAAGAATGCAAGGTCTAACAAATTCCTTACTGCCCTTGCAGACAATTTCATGGCCCAGAAGGTAGAGGAGGCAACAAGAGGCAAAACCATTTTAGATCTGGTCATAACCAATAAGGAGGACCTCGTAAATGGGGTCGAAGTGGTGGGATCACTAGGTAAAAGGGACCATGCCCTCCTGGAATTTGGAAGGTGAAGTTAAGCATTGTCAGACAAGAATCCTGGACTTTAAGAAAGCCAATTTTTGTAAACTTAGGGAATTATTGGCTGTGATCCCATGGACCGACACACTGAAAGAGAAGGGAGTCCAAGATGGATGGGAGTTCTTTAAAAGCGAGATATTAAAGGCACAATTTAAAACTGTTCCAACAAGAAGAAAATATAGGAGAGGTCTAAAGAAACCGCAATGGTTTACTAAAGAACTTTCAACTCAGCTAACTATAAAGAAAAACAAGTACAAGGAATGGAAAAGTGGGAAATGCACCAAAGAGGAATATAAGCAAACAGCTAATATATGCAGGGGGATGGTAAAAAAACTAAAGCGCAAAACGAACTTAGACTTGCCAGAGACATTAAAGATAATAAAAAGGGTTTCTTTAGTTATGTCTGCAGCAAAAGGAAAAATAAGGAAATGATAGGCTCTCTGTGTGGCGATAATAACCAGTTACTAACAGGAGACAAGGAAAAGGCAGAACTATTCAACACCTTCTTTGCCTCTGTTTTCTCCAAAAAGGAAGAGAGAGATCCACTGGGACAAAGACTAGATGAGGTAGGATGGGAATTACAACATAGAATAGGTAGAGAGCTGGTACGGGAGCACCTGGAAACATTAAATGAATTTAAGTCTCCGGGGCCAGATGAATTACACCCAAGGATATTAAAAGAACTGGCAGAAGTAATTTCAGAACCATTGGCAATAATATTTGAGAAGTTCTGGAGAATAGGGGAAGTCCCCATTGACTGGAGGAGGGCTAATGTTATCCCCATCTTCAAAAAGGGAAAAAAAAGAGGACCCAAATAATTACCGCCAGTCAGCTTGACTTCATTTCTTGGAAAGATCCTAGAGAATATTATTAAACAGGCAGTCTGCAAATATTTAACAAACAATGCTGTCATTACAGGAAGTCAACACGGGTTTCTTAAAAACAAGTCATGCCAGACTAATTTGATCTCTTTCTTTGATAGAATTACAGGCCTAGTGGATGAGGGGAATACTGTGGATATTGTTTATCTGGACTTTAGTAAGGCCTTTGATAAGGTTCCCCATGGTATCCTTGCTAAGAAGTTAGTAGAAAGTGGGATAGATAGTGCTACTGTTAGGTGGATTTGTAATTGGTTGACTAATCGCACCCAAAGAGTGACCATAAATGGCCTCTCTTCAGCTTGGAGAGACGTGACCAGTGGGGTGCCCCAGGGTTCTGTTCTGGGTCCAGTGCTGTTCAATATCTTTATTAATGACTTGGAGGAAGGAATAGAGAGTATGCTAATTAAATTTGCAGATGATACCAAATTGGGAGGGGTTGCTAATTCCCTAGAGGATAGGATGAAAATCCAAAAAGACCTTGACAGACTAGAGTGCTGGGCCAAAGCTAATGAAATGGATTTCAACAGAGGGAAATGTAGGGTACTACATTTAGGTTAAAAAAATGAATTGCAGAAATATAAGATGGGGGATACTTGGCTGCAGGATAGTACCTGTGAAAGGGATCTGGGAGTCTTGGTGGACCACAAATTGAACATGAGTCAGCAGTGTGATGCAGCGGCCAGGAAAGCCAATTCGATTCTTGGTTGTA
Organism: Phrynocephalus forsythii; assembly: GCA_029282475.1. NCBI lineage: Eukaryota > Metazoa > Chordata > Lepidosauria > Squamata > Agamidae > Phrynocephalus > Phrynocephalus forsythii. Next base: position 246,150 of record JAPFRF010000016.1, on the reverse strand, counting down.
TCAACAGAACCATAGTGTCTAGATCAAGGGAAGTGATAGTACCACTCCATTCTGCTCTTGTCAGACCCCACCTGGAGTACTGTGTCCAGTTCTGTGCACCTCAATTTAAAAAGGATGTTGACAACCTCGAGCGGGTGCAGAGGAGGGCTACCAGGATGGTTGAGGGTCTGGAGGAAATGTTTTATGAGGAACGGCTTAGGGAACTGGGAATGTTTAGCCTCTCTAAAAGAAGACTGAGAGGGGATATGATAGCTATGTTTAAATATTTGAAAGGATGTCATATTGAAGAGGATGTCATGGCTTCAGAGACTAGGACTCCGGGCAATGGTTTCAAACTACAGGAAAAGAGATTCCATTTGAACATTAGGAAGAACTTCATGACAGTTAGAGCTATTCGGCAGTGGAATATGCTGCCACAAAGGGTGGTGGAGTCTCCTTCTTTGGAGGTTTTTAAGCAGAGGCTGGATGGCCGTCTGTCGGAAATATTGTGATGGGGGTTCCTGCATGGTAGGGGGTTGGACTAGATGGCCCTTGAGGTCTCTTCCAACTCTATGATTCTATGATTCTATGAAATGCTCTGTCGGCAGTGGCCACTCTTGCGTAAGCCCCAGGGCCGTCCGAAAGGAGGTGAATTCTGCCATTGCCAACGCGTAGCCCCTTCATGTCCTGGGAGCTACTGAGAGGCCAGGGGCCTGGTTAGCCTCTGCTCACCAACCGTCCATACCTGCTCCGGGATCTCCACAGGAAGGGCTGTCGCTCCTGGAGCCAAAGCCCGGAAACGCTCGGCCTGTCGGCGGGACAAAGCATCGGCAATTTCATTATTCACCCCAGGACGTGCCGGGCGTGCGCCAGTATGTTATACTGTAAGGCCCGCAATGTAAAGGCCCTCACAAGGTGCATCACCCTGGGGGAACGGGACATAAGATTGTTAACTACGTGGACCACCGCTAAGTTGTCACACCAAAAACGCACCACGGAGTTTGCCCAGGCTTCCGACCAGATGTAGAGGGCCACCCATATCGAGAAGAGTTTGGGAAACGTAAGGTCACAGGTCGCACCTTCCGCGTGCCAGGCAGGTGGCCAGGTACCACTGCACCACAAGCCCCTCCAGAATATGCCAAAGCCCAGGCCTCCCGCCACCTCTGTATGCACCTGGAACTGAGCCTCCAACTGGAGCTCATCCCTCCAGAAGGATACCCCGTTAAAGTCCACCAGGAAACGTTGCCAGACTGCCAAGTCCTGCTGCATCTCGGCCGTAACCCTTGTCCTGTGGGTTGGCCGCTGGAGGCCCACCATTGCTGTGCACAGACGGCGAAGAAATGCCCTTCCCGGGGCCACCACCTTACAGGCAAAATTAAGATGCGCCACCAATTCCTGGAGTTCTCTAAGGGACATTTTCCTTCGGGCAAGGGCAGCATCAACCCTCTTCCTGAGCGCCTGTAGCTTAGTGAAGGGAGGCGGCAGGCCTGGGACATGGTGTCAATCTCAATGCCCAAAAAGGTGAGTACAGGAAGGGGGCCCTCTGTTTTTTCCTCAGCCAATGGGAGACCTAGTTCCCCGGCCAGGGTGCGAAAACTGTCCAACAGGTATTGGCATTGCCCCGAACCCGCGGGTCCGCAAAAAAGATAATCATCCAGATAGTGCGCGGTGTTGCGCAATCCCATTGTCTGGTGCAGATGCCATTCCAAGAATGAACTGAAGGACTCTTAAGACTGCGCAAGATACCGAGCATCCAAAAGGAAGGGCGCGGTCCATAAAAATCTGGCCCCGGAAATGGAACCCCAGCATTTCAAAGTCCTGTGGGTGTACCAGGAGGAGGCGAAAGGCTGACTTAATGTCGCATTTCGCCATCTCCGTGGCCACCCCACAGGCTCGCACCATGCGCACAGCTGAGTCAAAGGAAGTATACTTAACAGCACACAGCTCGTGCGTGATGCCGTCATTAATAGAAGTACCGCTGGGGTGGGAGAGATGGTGGATCAACCTAAATTCGCCTGGGGACAAGACTTGGGGACAAGACCCAAGGGTGAAATCCGGGGGGGTGGCGAAGGGGCCAATGACCCTCCCTTCCTCTACTTCCTTATCGATTTTGCCCTGCACGACCCCCTCCACCGCATGTAGGGAACTGAGGTTGTTCGCCCAGACGGGCCCCCTAACCCCTTGGAAGGGAATCCTAAAACCAAACTTAAACCCCTCAACCAGAAAGTGGGCCACCCTCCTGTCGGGATACGTCGCGACCTAGCCTTCCAGGACGTCCAGCCTAATTGGGCTGGGGCCCTTTGGGAACGGACCCGTCACTAGGTCCGGGCTTACGGCCCGCATTTGCCTCCCTAGCCCTGCCCTGTGGAGGGCGCACCCTGCTGCCGTGGAGGGCCGGGTGTTGGGCTCCGCACACTGAGCATTCGTGTTTAAAGTGGCAGGGTTTGCGGGCGCAGGTCCCCTGTCCGTTGTACTCCCAGCAGACCAACCGGACTTGAACCTGCTGGCCCGCAGCTGTGCGGGCAGGAGTATTTGCAGACCCTTTCCTGATCATATGCCTGCTGTCATACCTCTCACCCAAGGCTGGGGACATAAATTGAAGCCAGATAGGCGGCAGCGGTTCGTCCCAGTGAATGGTTGGGTCCAGGGCTGCTCTACGATGAAGTTCTTCGTCATATTGCAGCCATGTGTGGCTGGGGAAATCCATGCATGCCCTATAAATCAGGTCTAGGTATTTTAACATAGACTGTGCCCGCCACGGGTGAGCCTGGAGTGACAGGGACATATAGATTAGGTAGGCAGGTAGCCACGTGGCCCATGAGCGTTCTGGCTTCTTTCTCAGCCTGCGTTCTTTGTCCTGGGGGTCCTCTTTCTCCAGCTCCTTGTTGTCTAGCTCCCTATTCAACAAACTGAAGATGTCCATGTACTCCCCCCGCCAGATCTTCTCCTTGGTGGCTTGGGCTAAGTGGTGCCCAAATGGGGATGCATGATCTCCATAGGGGAGAGCCCCAGCCGGTACCCCTGCGAATCCAGTAGGCATGACCGCATACAGCCAAGCCTAAGCCCCAGCGGCAGGGTGCCCCATGGGGGGGTGCAAAGAGAGGGGAAGCCGGGCCAGACCGGAGGCATCGCCGCCATGGTCTGCGGCATTACGCTAGGGTGTGCGACCGGTGGGGAAGGCTGGGCCAGCCCCTGCGCCGCTGCCGGTGGCTGAAAGCCAGGCAGCAGCTGTATGGCTGGTCCCCACGGGGTTGCCGGGGTGGGCGGGGGCTGGTGCACTGTAGTCACCGGCACAGGACTGAACGTCTGCCCGGTTGGCGCAGGGCCCCCCCCCGCCCGTCAGCCATGGCCAAGATGTAGTGGGTGCTGGTTCTGGCGCGCAGGCCAACTCACTGGATGGCACGGTCTCCGGCGCTGGTGGTGCAGTCTCACCGTCATCGTCGCCCGCCACCTCGCTTGCCTCGACTGAGGGTTCTGCCCTCGCTTGTTGGCGGGTGGCACAGCTCGGTCCCCCTTGGGTCGCCGGAGTGGCTTCAAGCTGCTCTAGGACTGTGAATTGAGCAGC